>OY735198.1:20730964-21005964 GCA_963457665.1 Thysanoteuthis rhombus
CACAGTTATAATGTTATCAGTTACCATAGTCAGTCTGATTAGGGACAGCCGTGCTCTTTGTGGCCCACAATTTGCGGCAGTCCTGAGGGGTGTCCACTCTCTAGTTCAAAATCAGTTGTCCGTCGTCTATACCTTTCCAATAGCAAATAAAAAATTAGTGCAAAAAGACGGTAAACAAATCAAATACTACGGCATGCAAATTAAAGACTAATACTGTGTGAAAATGAAAAAATGAAGCAAGAAATCTAAAAAACGGAGCAAGCAAATTTAAACATAGAATGAGCAGATCGAAAAGTAAGGCGAAGAGATTTGAAAAATACAGAGAGAAAATTTAGGAAAAAAAACAAGAAAATTGATTCAGATATTCACTTTAATGGCTTCAATCACTATAAATGTTAATTTATGCTGTAAATTACTTGCAACTTGTTCTGGTAAAGGTATAGCCGGCCTGCCAACTATGGCTAGCGAGTCCAGCCATCCGCCCAATCCACCCACAGCCGTTAGGGTAAAAAAAAGGGGTGCTTGCCTCTACCAAGGATATGAGTGCCAAGAGAGCGCGAAGTCCGTCAGTCTGAACTTGACTAGCCTAATCTAGTCTCTGTGCCATAAACTGTTCGGGCAACTGTACTTTGTGTACAGTACGTCGATATAGCAGTTTTTCTCCTCATTATATGTATATAATGTTGTGCGTGAGTGTGTGCGCTCAAAACAAAAAATATAAGGAACTTCAGACATCTATTCAAGTAACAGAAAATGTTTAATAATGAATAGATTTAGTCGATATGAATTAATCTATAGGAAATGGAATATTAAGGAAGCACTTAAGAATATAGGATAATCAAGCCGGCAGCAGAGTTTATAAAGCAAGGTTTGCTTACAAAGCAAATACAATATCAATATTACAATATTTACCAACGACAACAATCATTGAATGAATATAAATTTTCAGCAAAAAAAAAAAAATTATAAAACAATAATTCATTACTTTTTCTTGAACAATAAATTGTAAATAAAGATAGGTGAGGCAGGAGTCGCCGAGGGAGTTACAAAAATCATAATTTCAAAATTCGTTGTTTCTCTTCGATTCGGATACTTTGAGAAACCTTTGGGAGTTCAATATTAAAAAGTACGCAACTGACCAACGAACTAAAATAATAGAATTCTACTTTGAATACCACTAATCAATAATATTAATCCAGGAGGTTTAAACGCGTTATTAGAATCTGCAGACACAGTCATCTGGGCAGATTTGTCCTCTTTGTTTGGTATTTTATAAAGTTTGGGTTTATTTGTGACTATCCACGGTCAGGGAGACCACTTCAGTCCTACACTCTGGGAATCGTATACGTGTGCCGGAATGTAAAGGATAATCATCAGCTCTGCAACGTTTTGCCCCGCTCAGCTTATCTCGTGGTTCATTTAAGAGGATTTGGGATTATTTGGAGGATAATTTCTATGTGAACAAGACAATGACAGTCCATTATTTGAGGATAATATTCGAGGAGAAATGAGTTGCCTGGGACCAGATATTATTCTAAATATAATACAGAATTATATTGATGGAGCAATATTTTGTGAAGCAGAAAATGGCAGGCATTTGGAAGAAACATTTTTACGTACCAAGGTTAATTGAATCTACATTCTATATTCTGTGTATCAAATATCATTCAAAAAGTTTAAAAGACTAATGTCTTGAAAATGACTAGAAGTCCAGTCTGTGGAAAGCACGTAGATAGCTAAACCAAAGATCAGAATGCAGATTACTCAATAAAGACATTGAAAAAAGCAATGTGCCAGTGAAATTTGTTTTTACAGGAGGGCTGAAGCTCAACCAGGATATGAGATCAAAAGAGACCGAAAATCAAAGTGATCTTTGCACATTATGTTCGTACCTGACAAAAACGTCCCTGCAATTGATCTGAGTAAAAGTGTAAAAGCAGAAGGTAATGAAAATTGTTCAAAATTCAAGTTGTTGCAAAACAGTCAAAATCATGAAAGAGTTGATCAGGTCACCACACTGACTCTTGCTTTTGCAATGATCCGTCAAAATAGTTCACTGATCCAAAAGACAATTGTCATACAAATTGATAATCATTACAATGAAAAACGTAATTAAAATATCTCTCGGATTTATATCATTTCCTGAACAGGGTGATGGTTAAAAAAGTAATTCTGTTGAAAACCCCATGAACATCACTGAGTGCATCTATACGCCAACAACTAACCGTAGAGTGAGCCAAAACGTAAGAAAAAACTCTGAATGAAGTATTAAAATTGACAACGAAGTTTC
Source organism: Thysanoteuthis rhombus (assembly GCA_963457665.1). NCBI lineage: Eukaryota > Metazoa > Mollusca > Cephalopoda > Oegopsida > Thysanoteuthidae > Thysanoteuthis > Thysanoteuthis major. Next base: position 20,733,255 of record OY735198.1, read on the forward strand.
AGTTTTTCTGTTGCATCCGAATGTTTTGTGATTCTTGCGAGTCTCAAATCTGATGGTGACTGTTCTAAGTTTTCTATGACTGAACAACCAATTCCACTCTATCCACATAACTAAGATTACACTCAAGTAGCTGCTGAGTGCACGTAATGTTTTCTTCAAATGAAAAGTCTTTGACATATGTTGCTCATAACAAGAATTGAACCCAAACCCTCTAGTGTGTCAGGCAGAAGTACTAATAAATTGACTATCTAAGCAGTTGTCCGAAACATAGTGAATTAAAAAACAAAAATTACGATATCAACACAAATGATTTTGGGAATGATGACGATACACCTTTCCGAAACAGAAAAGATACCAACTTTTGTTTCACCTAGATTTGAAAAGGTATGATTTCAATATCAAAACTATCACTGTTTTTATGATAATCTCAATCAAACACTTCCATAAATCGACATTAATTACTCATTCATAGTTGATAAAAAGAACCACTGAAATTAAATTGAAGCAGTTGTTTTTTACTTCTTTTTATTTGCAATGTGATGATAAAACGAGCTTAAAAATTCCCATCCAACAAATGTTCAAAAAAACTTTCAATTTAAAAAAAGAATAAATCCGAAACAATAAATCACTTTTGCGGGATAGAAAATTGGTTTTTGGAAGTTATATGGCAATCTGCAGCCGGTAAAAGTGATGTTCAAAAATAACTTTAATAAAAAAAAAAATTGCAGAAGAGAGGGACTGAAGAAATATTGAACCTTCAGATATTCAGGGAAATTGACAATTTGAATATGAATCTTCATTAAATTGTCGAGAAATATTTGTTCAGGATTTGAACTTCTAAGTAGATGATATGAATTTTATTTTTTTTTATCGATTGTCCGTAATACTGATTGATTAAAACCATTATTCATTAGTTTTGGGGTCTTTATGGACGTGTACAAAACAATTACATGCATACAGATTCACACATATATAAACATGTGTGCACATACGTATTGAAGCGTGTATGTTTGCATTCAATATGTTCATTTTTACGTGGGGAAATCAGAATTTTCAAAGACTGTCACAATCGCCAACGAAGCAGGGGATAGTCATCGCTTGCAACAGGGAGTGGGAAGTAATCGCTGCAAGTCAACATGCAACGTTGCATCATGTAGTAAACGTTCGGGCCGATGAATGGAATTGAAAATATATACATATATATATGTGTGTCTATATATATATATATGTGTGTGTCTATATATATATATATATATATATATATATATATATATATATATGTGTGTGTGTGTGTCTATATATATATATATATATATATATATATATATATATATATATATATATATATATATATATACACGTAGGGACAATCAATTTTAGACAGCAAGCTGGGATATATATGTATATATATATATATATATATATATATATATATATATATATATATATATATATATCCTTGCTTGCTTGCTGTCTGAAAGTTGAATATCACTACAAAAAACATTTTGCATGCTTAAATGGTAATAACCATGTTGAGAAATATTTTTTGATTGCCCTAATTAGAGGGAGTTTGGTTAGAAAGGGTGTGCACTGCTTTTTCATCAGTGCAAGAAAATCGAAAAATTAAGCGTGATGATTGCTCTCTAAGGGATATATATATATATATATATATATATATATATATATATATATATATATATATATATATATATATATATATATATATATATATATATATATAATGGTTGTTTCTTTTTGTTACTGCAAACATCGCGCCATTCCAACAATGAGACGCAGAAGGATGGAACATTTTCCTCATTTGGTATTCGTTGAAACACTAACTGTGTAGCAACTGTGTTTTAGATTTCTAGACTTTTTGAATCTAAAATATCGCTTATGAATATCACTTCTTTTTAGCACATATGAAAGTGTTTCTATGGCTGTTGAGCCAGAAAAGTATTCAAATCTCATAAAGTTTTTTTCTCAAAAAGCAGTAAACAACAAAAACAAAGAGTCCGTGTGCCTGAAAGAGAGTGGGAGAGAGATTTAGAGAGATAGGCAGATGGACAAAGACAGTGTGCAGGATTTCAGTCACTATACATAGTTATAGCGGATCAAAGAGAGATAAAGAGAAAGAGAAGGGGCAATATTTAGGTATATAAATATAATATACGAGTGAGCATCAATCAGTTGTATCAGGAGACTGTGAAATATTCGATCTATGTAATACATATTCATCATTGGATGTGCTTTGATAAGGAAAGAGATCATGGCAAAATTGAGTGTTTGCCCCCCCCCCCCTAGATAAATACTTTCATCATCATTAGGCTGCAAACTGGCACGCTTGCGTACACTATAGCCTTAGTTAGGCAGTAATGCCTGCATTGGTAAGTGATTTATGACCATCACTGTCTTCACGATGTCTGAGTCAGTCACCTGACTAACCTCTATCGCAGAAAAATATTGTAATATATATCTCTGACAGGACACCAAGGTGATGATCATCATCATCATCATCAACATCACCTTCATCATCATCATCATCATCTTCATCAGTCTATTACCATCTGTTGTTCGACATGGAGCCTCCCAAAGATCAACCAAACTTATCTTACATGAACATCACAGAGCCAGTGCTGTCTGAATTTATCTAGCTCGTCATGCCATCTTACTTTCTGTCAACCACAGCCTCGCACCTACGAACAAGGGATCATTTATGTAGATAAGGCTCTCCAGGAAAACAATTTGGGTACTGAGATTGCCGGTAGGTTTGTTAATTTGACAACCGGCATGAAAAGCAAGAAAAACCGGTCTGATGCAATCAATGCAGAAAAAATAACATCAAAATCGCAGGGATGGGACCTTTAGTTGGTACCGATGGGAAATAAGCGTCGATAAGGGAAATGTTAGTGCAGGATACCAAGACAGTGACGAGGAAACTTCAGACCTAATAGAGTCTGTGCTGTTTGAATACTACAGGCTGGTTCATCAAAGGATCACACCATCAACAGATCCAGACCAAAAAAGCTTCATTTTTTCTGTCAAAATTGCTTGATTGCAGATTAAACATTTTTATACGATGGGATGTCCGTATTCAAGATCACGACAGGAGGGTCATGAATGACGAATGGAAACTAGTGATTACAATGTCAATCCTGATGCAAAGTTAGACAGGAATTGTGTTTTTTATTCCCTTTTTATTAATATTTTTCATTTCCACTCCCCTCTCCTGCTTTTATACTCTTTCTTCCTTACAGTATATCAATTCTCCCATTCAATTCTACGACTATCAATCGATTCCTTTTCCCTCCTTCTTATTCTTTCCGTATGTGCTGTTCATAATTTCACAATATACTGTTGTCTCATGTTTTATCATCAAATTAAAAACCACCAAACAAGCATGTTTGCATTTCGGTATGAGTTGAATTGACCCCCCCCCCCATCGTATGACACGCATGTTTCGGGTAATTTCAGACAATTTTGATGATCACAGGCAAATACATTTAATCAATCAACCCAAACACGACGTTTTGCCCAGAGATGAGGGTCATGTCACGGTTACCATCGAGTTATTCAGCTGGCTTGTTTGTTTCATGTTTTGTATCTTTCCCTTTTTTTTTGTTTTGTTTCTTTCTTTTCCTTTATTGTACCCATCCTTCCCTCATCTTCACTACCTGTTTTTTCCTTGATCCATTTACTTGACTCAAACTTCCAGTACGTGTTAGTAATATACAATTTAGTGAATCAGATTTCGTTGGAGAATCAGGTGCTTGTCTACCATTCTTGCAACATAACCAGCCCATTTCCATTTGATTTTCCTAATGGATTCTACGTTATATCGGATTCTTTTTCTTTTCTTAATACATTGTGCTGTCTTTGTATCCACCCAAGTGCTGCTGGGCATGATTTTTTCTTGTGCATGTTGCATGGTTCTCAGTCTTAAGGGGTCAGTCTCTTGGTTAGGTCCCATGTTTCAGCTCAACTGCTGACTATAGAGAGGATGTATTGATTGCAAAACCTTTGGGGAAGATCTTGTTCTTGAAGGTTAAGCCCTGCACTGTCAAAGTCTTGTCAACCTACAATGATTCTTTGCTTGATTTCATCTTCTTTAGGAGGATTCCACGGAGATTCATTGCCCAAGGTAGATATAGTTTACCTGAAGTTCTCTACAAAAAGAACGATGTTGCCAAAATATCTCAAATAATGCTGTCTTTGACTGAGAGGAAACGAGTCGAAGAGGTATCGAAACAGCAGAACATTTTCCATTGCCATAGGTACGGAGCTTATATAACAGCGTGATGCATGGTGGGGGCAACTCAGCTCATTTTAACGAGTTGTAAAAAGCGTTTGAGAACTATGGGATTTTGTATAAGTGACACATTTATTAAGAATTATGCGTTACGAGATGCAAGATCACTTTATCACATCCTGCTGGTGAGTTATCAATATCCTAAGAAGTGAAGAACAAAAAATCAAATTAGAAATAAAATTCTGGATTTGAATGTTCTTATCTTATTGCAACTGTCTCATAGAAATGAAATCTATAAATTTTTACTAGGATGGAAGGTTCAAATCAGGAATTGGATTTTGAATCAAAAAGAAACAACATTCAATTAAAAGGCGCTTATCGTGTTTGAAACTTCACTCTACTTGTCAAATATTCAAGAACAAGAGCAGAAGAAACTTTTTGTAGCCAAGTAACAACAAACAAAAATAAAAATGCTCAACGTTTGACATATTTCAACCATAACTCAACCGAACAAAGAAATACTTTTTTTCTATACATTGGATTTCCAAAGGAAGTAAGCTAAAGATAATCTCATTAGTTTCAAAGGAGGGATCTACAACCAATGTATCCTCCCGGTCGTCAGCTATGGGACTGACAAGTGGGACCTAACCAAAAGATTGATAGTCAAACTGAAAACCATGTAACGTGCACAGGTGTATTATTGAAACCATTAAAGAACTCATATGGCAACGGGTTTGACATCATAACTCACAACGTAGACCCCCAGAGATTATATCCAAAACCGCAGCCTGAAAAATATAAGATGGTGTGTAGAACAAGACATATACGGAAAAGTCGTACTCTGTGACGCTTATGAGAATACTTTGGACGGTCTTTGTCCAACGACCACTAAAAAGGACGATAATGGTAATGGTAATGATGATGATGATGATGATGATGATGATGATGATGATGATGATGATGATGTATCCGTATGATCATACCTAAGCATATGTGTGTATGTGCGTGTGCACACGTGCTAGCACCTGCACGTGTATGTTTGTAGCTCCTGCCCTTTGTTTTCAAGCTGCAATCATTCAGGCCACAGAATTTTCCTCTGTTTATTCTGTCCAATTATGTTGGAGGAAGTTACCAAGACAACTTAATTAGTTATCCCTCGTTTTTTTGTTGGTTTTTTTTTTTGTTGTTGATTTTTTGCTAGTTCCCTGCAGTTATTTCCAAAGTTGCCTCCCAGCCATTTCCATTTGTATTATTGCTTTATATTTAGACCCCTTACCGTTAATTTTACATGATGAACGCAGCCAAAACAATTTGGAAACCAATCATCCTCTGATTATATCATCGAGCGACGAAAAACATCCAAGTGCTTGGCGCCATGAAAGAAAGGGAAAAGTCTTGCTTAGTTTTTCTCGCCTTTCCTCATTAAATGTCTGATGCTAGGATTACATAAATGCGAGAGAATGAGTGTACATTGATAGAGTATGAAAAATTCAGGTAAGAAACTAGAAAGAAACTGTGGTAAATGAGGGTTTGGACGACATAATTAAAGTTGTCATGAAAAAGAAACATTCAAACAAAACTGTCACCAACACAGTCAAAATAGGTGTCTTCAATTTTTAAGTAAGTCTGTTTTGCGCGCTGATTGGCTGTTGGTATGTATGTATCAAACATACAAGTACCATTGAAGGAGGTAGGAGAATTGGAAATTCAAACATCTATTCTTTATTACCTTACCATGTCAAGAAAAACGGATTTTTTTTGTTTCACAACTAAGTTGGTCTTTCATTGGGGGTCCAACGTCCAAGGTGTTTCCTGCTCCTTCCTTGTTCCCTTAAATCTTCCGGCAGTATTCATGCTGTTCTTCTATTGTACGGACGTTCCCAGTGATCACAATCAGACAAATGCGAGAGAAATTACTTATTTATTCATCAACTTTCCTTTTATTCTATAATTGAGTAACTGTCAACAAGGCATGCTGCCAAAGGAGATGTTGATCACTGATAGTCCCTATTAAGATTGCTAACTAGACCTGTTTCAGATATCAATCAGGCATTGTGTTGATCTCTTCTGTGATTTACAAGTAGTTCAAGTCCGTTTCCAGTGAGTTTATTTCACTGGTTGAATATCAGCCCTTCATCTACAAGCAGTCCAGCAACTAATGTAGAAGTAGCGCGAGTAATGTGTCATTTACTGCTAAGATAAGATGATTGGACGATAAGCAGGGGTTAATATCAGTCGAAGCTAATGAACTAAAGGTTGCGTCCATATTTTGTCTGCTTGTACGAAAAGCTATCCGTAAGTTCATGGAATTTAAGCAGATTGATAAATTTTTTCAACAGTGAACTTACCCAGCCTATCCCGAGTTTTGCTGGACATATATTTGGGAAGCACTCCATCAGGAAAAAGGGCGTATTTCATATCAATTGTTCTTGCTTTGAGAATGAATTCCCCATAACTTTAGAGACTTACCACGAATATGCTAAGGCAAGAAACGCTCATTTGGGACAAAATACAACAAGCATATATATATATATATATATATATATATATATATATATATATATATATATATATATATATATATATATATATATATATATATATACTTCGAGAAAGGTGTTTGGATTAATATATGCTGTTTTATTTTTATTGCTTGATAATCCTAGGCAGACAATTCACAGGACTGTACTGATTTTTCCACACCAATCGAATTACGTGTAAATATTAGTGCAAGGATTTTGTCAACATGATCAGCCATAGACTTCATTCAATATTCATCAGATTTATTTATTGCGGGTGTTGAGGCGTAAATATCTCCCAAACTCGTGTATTTTTTTGAGTCATCCATATATCAACTGTGTTTCTGTCTGGTTCCGATACACAAACTTTGTCACAGGAGCCGTTAGAAGAATTGGGGGATTAGTCTTCTGTTGACTATCTCACTCTTAACTAAATTCTATCGTGACCCATTCATTCTTGCAATATCTTTCACCATGAGATTTCATCCTCCTTCCCCAGTCCTTACATTTACCTCATTTGCTTTATTGGGCTGAAACTGCTTGAAAAATGATGGATGTGTTTTTAAATTCACAATATCATGATGGTGAAAAAGTTTCATTTAAAACTGATCAAAATAGATGCCTTGTTAGTATGAGACCCTCTGTACCTGCACTACTGCGAAGACCAACCACCTTATTCTGATATTCTGTCCAGAAACAAAAGGGGTCGACCCTTGAGGTGGGATGAGGATGAAAGTTGGAGAGGAAATACGGATGGATTCTGGGATTTTAAAAAAATTCAAAACTTGAAAAAAGAAAGTGGGGTGAGAAAAACCAAGGGAGAGGTCTACTGAAAAAGAGATGCAATTCAAACTGGGATCAGATGTTGCATTCATTCATCTAGCTGAGAGTATTACCTTGGCCGGGGAGGGGGGGCAGAAAGAACCCAGACTGGGTGCACCAGAGATTAATTCTAGAATCAATCTCATTATCATCAGCAGCAGCAGCCTGTTACCATCCGTCGTTCGGTACAGACATTCCTCAAGATTTGCAAAACTTCTTTATCATGGACATTGTGGGGCCAGTACTGTTTATATTTATTTAGCTTTTCATGCAATCTTCCTTTTTTGCCTGCAACAGTTTCGGGGATCCATATTGCGGATCCATATTGCGTGTTGTGATATCTGGCGGTCGTCTTGTTTGCAACATATTCAGCCCATTGCCATTTGAGTCTCCTAACGTCCCAGAATCCAGTCTTTTCTGTAATATACTGTGCTGTCTTATGAGCTCTCCATGTGAGGTTTAGAATGTTCTCTCATGTGCACGTTGCATGCTTCTAGGTTTGAGGGTCAATTTTTTGCTCAGCTCCCATGTTTCGTCTCCATATGTCGATGAATTGGTTGCATACCTTTCATTTTAGCACGCGTGGGATATTCTCCTTCTTTAGAGTTGTGCTTGCACTACCAAACGCTTGCTAACCAAGTGTGATTGTTTGCTTTATTCCTTTTGATGACTTAATGGATGATTGCTATCTTGGGTAGACATGGTGGTCTCTTTCCTACAGCTCTGCATATTTGATTCAATTATTGTGTCGTTTCCCCCTACAAGTTCGTTGTACATGACATTCTTTTTGCTCAAGTTCAATCGAAGGCCAACTTTCTTGTTTGCTTAATTATAGTTAGGACGCAGTATTCGTAATTATCCGTAATAGATTTTATTACTTGGATTTTGAACATGAATAGAATAACTAAACAATATCGTCGCAGGAACGACAAACTCATCATCAGCAAATTATTCAACGTTCATAATACAGATTGAAAGAAAATGTGATGCTGTCATCCACATGATGTAATTCTCAAATCATCATCCTCATCAACGACATCAGTCTTTCAACGTCTATTGTTGGACATACACCATCCTCAAGATTTGCCACACTTCTCTATCGTGGGCGTCAGAGATTCAGTTCTATCACTTCATTCATACCCTGTCCTTTTTTTCTTTTAATTTTCTTTCCATTGTTTCATTCACACTTTCCCCTTTTTCGTTCCTCTAAAATCTTTTCCTTACCCTTCTCTTTTCTTTTTTACCTTGTCCCCTCTTCTGAAGCTCGTTCTATCCATTCATTGTACTGGGTTTTTTTAATTATATATTGCCATTTTCTTCATTTATATTTCATGTTTTTCCTCTTTTTTTCTTTGTATATTTTTTCGTTGTTTCATTCTTCCTTTCTTCCTTATAACGATTCTTCTTTTTTCTCTTTTTTCATGTATTTCATTTTCTCCTTTTGCCTCTGTATCTTTTCATTCCTACTGTCTGGTATTAATTTTGTTTTCATTCTTTTCCCTTTCTCTTCATTCTATCTTCAATTTCGGCTTTTTTTTTCTACTTTCTCATTCTATTTTTACAGTCTTTCTCCTTTCTGCTATTTCATTTTTGTTTCCCTTCTTTCTTTTAATGTCACATTAACCTGAATCATCCCACTCTTCCTTTTATTCCTCCTCATTCTCTTCATCTCAGCAAGTCTTACCATGGATGGTGAACGCATCATTGAACTTATGGTTCTTGTTTATCGTCTCACCTTTGATTTTTTTTTTTCTGTCTTGCCTTGTGTTTCCCTCTCCTTCCTTTCACTACACCTTTTACTTTTCTTTCCTATCACTTCCGGTGTATTTATAAAATTTGACCTTACCCTTCATTCAACAAATACTTTTCTATATTTTCCTTTGTTTCCGTCTTCCTTCAATTCCTGTTCTTCCATACAGGGATATAATTTTATCTGTTGTATCATTCTTTTCCCCCTACAACTTTTGACATTCGAATTATCTAAGATGAACCCGGCTGGAACATTTTCTCGCTTGAATCAAATTAAATTGAAGCACTCGATTTTACGACTCTTTTGCAATATTCACAGAGAAACGGAAACAAAATAGATGCAAGAATCAGCTACCATATATTCCGATATCTATGGAGTGTTTTCAGTTAGAATCTAATTCCGTATTTTTTTCTTGTTATACAAAAAAAATCTATATTTTTCTCGATGGACATGCGGAGAATATTAGTCGGAAATTCTTCGAAACAAACTTCCGAATAAAAATTTAAAAAATAGCTGTAATCATATATTCATCAATGACTAACTTAAACTTTGAAAGCATCACGGTTGTGCATGTGCAAGAGAGGCGAGAGAGAGTGACAAAGAGGTACAGTGAAGAACAGACAGTGACAGAACAAGATTGAGTATGCAAATGCTAGAACTATGAAAAGGTAAGTAATATTTCATGTATTGTATTCTATTGATTTATGCATACTGATATATGCATGGTCGTGCACGTGTATATTTGTGTCTTTTAAATACTCATTTTACATATATATATATATATATATATATATATATATGTAAAATGAGTATTTATATATATATATATATATATATATATATATATATATATATATATATATATATATATATATATATGAATATATAGATATTCATATTTATGTATGTGTGCTAGAATGAATGTATGAGATTGATATTAACCATTTAAACACGTGCCACATATTAGGTTTACATTCTATGAGTGCATATTTCTATGAATAAATATGTTGTGAATCGTCTTCTGCCGTTAACTTGGCTTTAACTTGATCCAACGGGCACACATTGTAGGATGCATACAAACTCAAATACAAGCACATACACACACACATACACACACACACACACACACACACACACACACACACACATATATATATATATATATATATATATATATATATATATATATATGTAACTTTTGCCATACTCCTGTGGCAAACCTGTCTGTGCATCCTATTTCTGGTCTTGTCCTGCTCTGTTGACCGTCCCATGGACACCAATCGGTAACCCCTTGCTCTCTTTGCTGTTATGTCCTCTTCCCGAGTGCTTCCTTTAACTTCATTCTTATTTTGTAACTAATTATACGATATCTTTCATTCTATTTCGCATACAGATCCGTATCGACTTTTTTCTATCACTCAGAATTATTTCAAACATTGATCTTTCTATGGCTCCCTGTGTTATTCTGCTAGTTGTCAATTCATTTTGTTAGTTTTCATGTTTAAAATCTATTATTTATAACTGGTATTACGTATTCATTGTATAATTCACACCTCCAGCACATTGGCAGGGTGTTCTTCAATATGTCTCTATTCATAGTAAACGCTTCCAAGGCGATCATGATGCGTCATTTTATCCACGCTTTCGTTGACTTTCTCCAACTATATTTGCTTGCCTAGATTTATGCCGTTTGAGCACATCACTTCCACCCAAGGCAAGTGATGTGGCAGGGATTTTTGAGACTGGTGATTCAGCAGGAATGGGTGTTTTCTTGGTGTGGTCTTTGAGTAGTCTCCCTCGGCGCACAAAAAGTAAGTGATGCAGTTGGGCAGTACGGGACCAATGACCCAGCAACAATGAACAGTGTTATTTTCATTGTATAAACCATGAGACAGGACAATTCTTAAGAAAATAGGATTCTGGGACATCTGAGAAAACTTATATGGGAATAAGCCGGTGATGTTGCAAGAATGGCAGACAACCGATGGACATCACGACTCACAACATGGATCGTAAGAGAAATAGTTTTTCAAATCTCAATTTCAGATTATTTGATACGGTTCCAAGTGTACTAACAATTACTGGGACTACCCTGACTCTCAAGTTCCTCATCTTTTCGAGCTCGCTCGCCAGGTCTTAGTATATTTTAAGCTTTTCAATCTTTTTCCTAATTACTCTGTGGTTTGCAGGCACGACCAAGTCTAATATCTTGCGGGTTCTCCTTTTCTTGTCAATAATTAATGGGTCCAGTTTCCTTGCTTGGATGAGGTGGTCAGTTTGAATGTTAAAATCCCTAAGTAATTCCTGATTTTGATTCTCCAGGGCTGACTTAAGTACGTGCTGGTGCCACTTTTCTGCAAGTTGAAATCCCATTCATTTGCTTAGTTCCAAGTATATAACCGTTGCTACTCTTTGTGTCCATTCTTATAATCATCTGGGCTAGTATACTACATTTATTAGTTATGTAGTTTACGATCTCATCTCTTTCTCCACATAGGCAGCATTTGCTGTTTGAGTCCTGTCGATTTCTGCTTTGATACAATATGACAAGGTTCATGATCTCTCCTCTGTAACATTCTGTGTCCGTCTTTTCGATTTCCGTATGGTTTCTTCTACTCCCATTTTTCATTCTTCTGTTGCTCGTTGTGGTGCTTCGGGCTCTCTTTATAATGTCTTTCCTTTTTACGTGCACATACTTCTTTAGACCTGTTTTAGCCCCCTGGACACAGTGTTCTACTTCTATGAGTCCTCTACCGCCTTCTTCACGTCCGGTCTATCCGAGTCATCTCTGGTGTGTACGGCATTGTCATAATTTTTCTCGCTCGCCACTCCATTGACTCGAGTTCTTCATTTGTCAATCCAAGGATTGGCCCTGTGTATCTTACTACTGAAGTAACCCATGTGTTCATTCCTTTTATCAGGTCCCTGCTGTTTAGGTTGGTCTCTAATATTTTCCTTTTCCCCGATGGTATTTAGTTCTTATTTTCTCCTTCATTTCTTGTTGTTTCATCAATTGTGTCACAATCGGGAACTCCCAGATAAATATATCGGTTCTGAGTGGCCAATGCTCTAATCCCTTTGCTGACCAGGGGTTCGATTCCTGCTACTGCTGTGAACCTTTTTTCTGTGCATTACCAATATAGCGCATTCTTCTATTCCAAACTCCATCCAAATGTCATCACTGTATTCCTAAACTTTGTTGGACAACGTTTCGATCTCTCTCCTGTTCTTTACAAATATATCATCATCGTCATCATTATTAATATAAGTAGTACCTGTAGTATTGCTGCTATCGGCATCTTTAAAATTGATTATTGTTGTGGGTGTTGCTGTTGTGAATAATATTTTGCTTTTGTTTGGTTTTTGAACTATCAGTTGCTCGCACTGAAACATAAATAGACAGAAAGTCTTCCAAATAATCCCTCTCTCTCTCTCTCTCTCTCTCTCTCTCTCTCTCTCTCTCTCTCTCTTCGAATTTTTTGGTAATCTCAGAAATGTTGTCGTGTGAAAATCAGGAATTCGAATACTGACTTACCAAGTGGGTATCCTTCTTTCCCATTTTGAATACCGTATCAGCACCATTTTTCTTCCCATTCAGCCTGGTGCGGCACTGAACTAACTTTGATAAAGTGCCTGTCTGCGTGCCTGCCTATGGAAGGAAAATTGATGCCTTTGTCATTAGGGTGCCAGTGATTTGTGCTCGATTCAAGAAATGCTATTGCTGATTTTCAAGACTAGCAGACAGGCCTCATTCCCTGGGAAGATTAGAGCAGTCTTGTTTTCCAGCTTAAATTTATCCATTTGACGGTCCGAAACCAAGTTTGTTAAGTATCGATATTATGTCAATACACGAAAGCCTTAACTTGTCTGATTTTTTCAATCGTGCTAGTACTGATATTTGACTAGTTTCTCCTTTATTTTATTGTTGTTTTCACACTACGAGATTTGAAACAAAATTTATCTTTTAAATTACTAATGTGAAAAAAAATTAATGAAGGCATATGAATAGAATTTTGGAAAATTCAAGACTATTACGTCAATTACTTTTAAGTGTAAACAGAAAGTAAAGCGTTGAACTATAAAGATATATCCATATGACTAAACATATTTTTGTACGCTGATGGGACTCCATGGCCGAATCGGTTAGGCGTCTGCCACATCAGACGGGCTCTGGAGAATACATGATACAAGTTTAAATCTCGTCGGAGGCTACCGTTTTATTTTAGATCCATGCTGCTTAAGTAACAGAAGAATATAAAAACGACCTGAGTGTCCTAAAAGCAACAAAAATAAGAAAACTTGAAATTATTCATCGTGAAATGGCATTTCTAATAGAATGGAAATTTTTCGCAGACTTAACCTTCTTTGTTTGAAACATTTAATTGATCACAGATAATTGTATACAAATTAAAATTCATTCAAACTCCATCTATTTATAATGAAATTTATAGAGAAACTTGGCTTAAAATATACAATACTGCAAACTAAAGAGGTATGTTTTGAAGTACATGATTAAGTTACATATACCCACTAAACTTATTATTCCTTTCTCTTATTGTTTTTGACTACATGACAGAATGTGTTTTGATTTACCTCAAAATAAGATACTTGGATATTGCATACATATTTATTCAAGTGAGGAGAAATGCACCCATTCGTTTGAGCATCAAGATCCCTATTTTGGACCTTTTTGCTGTGTCTATTCAGGATCATCCTGTTATCCTCTTGATCTATCTTTTCTTTATCTTTTTTTTTTTATTCAGTGGTTGGTCATAGCTTGCTATGCTTTTCCGTTCTTTTTGTAGTGGAGGTACGGTGCTTGTTTGTAGTTATAAATTATAAATTAGCAAAAGATAGCATTTTTCCCTGTACGTTGTTGAACCATTACTTCTTTGTGATGTTTCTTCTCTGAGAGTATTTCACAGAAAATGCCTTGCAAGTCTTTTACTTCTTGATATCCAAAGTTCTACTCCAACTCAACATAATCTTTAATGTTGAATGTATCGATCACTTCATGGAATAATTCGATCACACATCGGATATTAAATCATAATGTATTTATTGTAGCATTATATATATATATATATATATGTGTGTGTGTGTGTATGTGTGTGTTTTATTATGTTTTAAGTCTGTCTATACTACTATAAAATGTATTATCATTAAGTGTCATTGAAACCAGTGAATGATTTATTTCTCCTTATTTAATGAAGCCTTGAAACCGTTTCTCACGTTTTGATCATATCTCATTTTGGACGAATGACCACGTACAGCACATTAATACCTATCAGTCCCCAATTAAGTTCTGGAACTTACCGAGACTAAATCATCAATAATGTAACGTTCATGTCAACGAAGATGTTATACATTGCTTTTACGCTGCAGGTGATTGTAGAAAATGCTGATTCAGATTCGGTGGGTGGTGATTAAGTGTTGCCTCTATCAACCGAGACTTCCAATTTAGATGTAATTTTTCAATTTTCCTCTTCTGTAAGTCAGTCTGAAATTCAAAAAGTTTTAAAAAAACAACATCTTAATTAGCAACTTTTGGTTTTAAATCATGGGAAGACTTTTTTTTAAAAGTGTAAATACCGTCAAAACCGGACTCGTAAATTCGAAAAAGCGAGATTTAAAAAAAGCAACCCTGCTGACGACGTCCATATTTCCCCCTTCTTGTGATTTGAACACACGTCCAACTGATTGCCGAAAGGCTGTCTCACTCAATTAATAGGTTTTAGCCATTAAGGATATGTACGGATGTGCAAAAGCTCATTTCGTTCTAATAAATTAATACATTTATACAAAAATACTCATCTCTATAATACTTTCCTTTGCTATACATATAAAATGATTAGGCAACCACAGCGCCAGTTTTAACCTCGTTGTAGTAGCATCACAGCTTGTGTGATCAGTAACATTCGATATAAATCGAGTTTTATTCACAACACACTAAGCCTATTTGTCCGATCCAGCACGAGGACAGAGTGTGACACAATTTCTATTTGATACAGGGAGGGATATTATGAACGTGACAGTAAGCTACCAGAGAAAAAGTATCTTTGGTCCTCGTATGTATTGTCACGCAGACGTAACAGCGCTGTTCTTTAAGTCTCGGGACGATTACTGAGCCCTTTGAACTTCGCCACATAGAGAAGCACCACATTTCAAGAGATGAAAGCCCAATTTACCATGATACCACATCTGCGTCAGTCTCCTCTTAATAGTAATGTCCACAACCGAATAATCAGAATTAACCAAACACCCTATTATCTAGTAATAGCCTTCTTCATATCAGAGGAGCAGAGTAAACTGAATTGGAGAGGATCAATTGCTAACACATATAATGTATCTTCAAATTCATTAAAATATCTAACCGTACTTAGAATAGTTTCAGACTGTCACTGCACTTAATATGAATTGGGATCAGTTTTTTAAGCAGGAACAGGCAACGTTGTTTCCAGCCTGAGGGTACTTTTTATATTTAATGTGAATAAAAATTGCACTCAGGTTCCTATGTCTAATACCTAATATCAGTTTTAATCCGATAATCTACGATTCAACTTCGTGAGTAGAAACTGCGATTGATGCAAACCCCCATGTCAAAAAATGTTCCGTGAGTAGATCTCTGGTTCTCACTGATATAAACAAAATGATTGCAGTAATCTCCACTTGGAACTGAAGTTGGTTTGGAGTTTGTCCTTGCAACAACCAGCCTTATGTCTACAGATTTAATTTTAGAATAAAATTGAGCATTGCTCAAAAAAGAAAGACCTGATTGAAATAGTGACAGATGTAATAAATTCAAATTATCTATTTGATACAGAATGACGGAAAAAATTGAGTTGTGAATAAAAATGGTTTACGAAATTTTAATAAATTATGCATGGTCCAAGAGTTATGGGTTTTCTAAAGACTGCTGATATTAACTGTCACATATTTATGCTCATTTTCAATATTATTTAATTGTTTAGGCTTATAACTGTTCTAGCTTGTTTTCATTTCCCCTTCACCAGATGCATTACTGCATTGTTCTTCTATTCCCAGGAACACAGACCCAACAGAGGTGTTGCAGTGAGAATGTGTTGAAAGGTGTGAGCAAATGAGGAACCCGACGTGCTGACACTTTCGGCATATGCAAAAGTTCATCGATGATTTCCCTTTCCACCGACCCCTACTAATCTTGACACTATCCATCCATTAGTTTCCGAATGTTTATGCAATGATCTTCACATTGGATGGTGTCAGACTGAGGGAGATTGGAAAAAGGGACCATTTGCACTGGAATTCAACCACATTTGGAAAGCCTAGACCAATAATTTATAACCCTATAAGATGGGGGATCTGATCAATATACTGATCTCATCTTCCTCCAAATTGCCATTGGTGTGTTGCAAAAACCAGAACGTGATTACAGCTAAGAATACCACAGTCTCCATGGTCACACCTCGCTGTACATTCACACCTGGGACACAGAGACATTACTAGTACGGACCTGTAAATTAAAGGGTGTTCCAAGTATGGATGCACTTTTGTAAGCGTCTAATTCCATTACCCCATGTTCATTGGAAATGGGTTGAACAGATCTTTAATGAACCCTCTCATATATATATATATATATATATATATATATATATATATATATATATATATATATATATATATATATATATATATATATATTAGAATGATTCCTTGAGAATCATGAAAGAATGATTATATCACTTCTACAAACCCTTTCCCCTGATGTACTATTTATCAAATTAAACAACCTGACACCTAACTCCAATTCATAGGAATACCAATATTACTATAGGATACCCAAACTACTCACAGGCTTTGACACATACTCATCAGTCAAGAGATTACGATATACATTTAAAATGTATATATATATATATATATATATATATATATATATATATATATATATATATATGTATGTATAACAACCCCAAAGAAATCCCAATGACCCTTGCAATCAGAAATTGAAAATAATGATCAAATTCAAAAAACAAAATACATGAAAAAAATGTTTTTTTTTAATGCAAGATTCTTTCAAGTCAAACTGACTGCATATTTAAAAATAAAGGAACTTATAATCACTGGTTCACTTCTTAATAATACAACTATTCACTATATTATCTCTGATAGTTTTCAGAATCATTTTACCGATTTTATATAGCTGTCTCTACTAAAGCTGAATATGTCGGATCTTTTTGTCGTCAATAAGGCTTATCAACTTCAAAAAATGTTTGGAATAACTCTATGTAAATATACAGAGCCTATATTTGCTCAGTCTCAACTTTATACACTACAACTGTCTCTCTCTCTCTCTCTCTCTCTCTCTCTCTCTCTCTCTCTCTTTCTCTTTCTCTCTCTTTGTATATATATTGATAAACAATCAAACACAAACATGCACAAATGCCTCATGGAATCATACATGGACGTTCCTTTACAATGGGTCAGTCAAGAAGAAACAAGTAACTCTTCAATAGGATGGCTCAATATTTGAATGATTATGTTTCTTAATAGGTTTAAAACTCTTCAAATTCTTAGCTTAATTTTGTGAAAATATTTTGTTGTTTGATTAAATTTTTTTTATTGTTTTTTCTTTTTCTTTTTCTTCCTAAATATTTCTCCAGAAGAATCGTATGATTGCAGTATAACCAAACCTTGATTCCTGGGAAATATTTGGCAGCGATGTCATTTCATTCACGGTACTTATTTCATCCAACGAAACTCAATAGCAAATGCCAACTAGATATCGAAAAACCTTCTTTCACGTTGATATCCTCTTTTATCAAGATATTCTCACCTTGACTCATTGGCCTTCATTCGTTTTTGTTGGCAATGATATTCCTTTAATTTAGCAACTTGCAGGACCTGGCAACTTGTATTAACTTACATTCATTAAGTTAGATTTAAATTCGTCATAAAGTCACTCCCTGCAGCCTAAATACAGGCCAATTTTAGTGGTCTATTGCGTACAAACCCTAACATCTTTTTTATGCCTTACTTTACGTTGTGTTGAACGATGTATAACTTGTGCTATTACAAACAATCAATTGAGTTGATAAGATATGTTACTAACAT
This sequence comes from Thysanoteuthis rhombus, assembly GCA_963457665.1. Lineage (NCBI taxonomy): Eukaryota > Metazoa > Mollusca > Cephalopoda > Oegopsida > Thysanoteuthidae > Thysanoteuthis > Thysanoteuthis major. The sequence continues at coordinate 20,751,688 of OY735198.1, forward strand.
GACACATAAGGATAATCCATCAAGTTTTTATGCACGAAACATCAGTAACATTTATGACTTCTATCAATTCTTGTGAGTTCATATCACATGCGGCACTCGTTCATAATATTGCTTTTGAGGGATCTTATTATTGGAATAGCAATCTCATTTGAAAGTACATCTCATGCAGCTAATACTTGATGCAAATATTTTATCAATTTCACAAAAGGAAACTTTTTTTTCTTTCAGCAATTTTCAAGCGTTTTACAAACTGCTACAAGCATGTAAATTTCATTTATAGTTTCGAGAATAGCTTGTAATTTTGTTATTTTAGAATTTGTTCATGGTGCTGTGACTTATTTCGTTATTATCTAAATCCTGTGGATTTTAAAAATTTATCTCCCCTTCTGCGTTTCTCTTTCAGCAAATATTATTCTATGTGCTAGGTTGTTGGTAAATTCAAAATGAAAATTATTTGTGCACAAGAAAATACGTGATCTTCGAGAGATTATGAACATATTTACAACCAGGGACCCTCCTTTGAATTAGATATCTGGAACCATTTTACAGATCAGAAGAGATTGTCTAACAGCAAATATTTCGAAGATATTAACGACAATTGTTTTGATACAAAAATCATTAACCCCCTAGATACAAACCAAATTTAGTCGCAATTCCCTGCAGCCTACCAGCCTAAATCACTACACACCAATCTTCCTTTAGAACTTTTACAACTTTACACCAGCGTGCTGATCGACTTATATTCCATGTCATCAAAAACAATCAGAAATAAGTCGATGAAAGATATGTTTCTAAGATGACACATAATCCCATCCGACGGTGCTTTTATGATTTAGAAATCAGTAGCATACATTACTTACAATAATGCATGTAAATATCATATTGCATAGTGTATGTATTTATCACATTGCTTCTCGTATAGTTTTATTACATGACCTCTTGTATGCACTTATTTCAGTATCTTGTGTATGCATTTATCAATGTACGTGATTATTGCATTGTTACTATGTTTATTACACTTTTTATATGCATTATATGTATCACATCATGCACGCAATTTTTGTACATATTATAGCATATGTAAGAATCTGTAAGCATTCATCGTCTTTTCCATGAAGGCAATTTATATAGTATTCATAGCGCATGTTGTCTTTTGAATACATTCATTTCATCGTTTTTTCCATTTTTACCTTTTTTAGTCGAACACTTTCTCTTCATTAAAAAATTGATTCATTATATGCAAGTCTCCATCCTAATTGATAGGGTTGAAGCTTTCATTCATGTGGAGATGACTGTATCCATCGACTAAAAAAAAACGTAAATAATAAAGGTGAGTTAAAAACCTGGTCTGTAATTAGATGTCTCCAAAACGAGTATTTGTCTCTATAATTTATTCTTGACCCAAGAGCAGGGACGTGCTAATGATAATAAAATGTTACATGGGCGATAATTGTTATTCATTTAGTTTTTTTCTTAATTTTCGACTTTTCTCTCGGATTCATATTTAAAAAAAGAAATTTATAACCTTTTATTATTTGAACAATATCTTTCCTAAGTAGGGTTCACATGCATTTTTAAAAGTCGTATTAAAAGTTTACACAAATACGAGAGATTTTCTTTTGAATGCAAGTCCATAGATTCCATTTTTTGTGATTTTTAATCCGTGTAACGTCCTCTAGAATAGCTTATATAAAACACATCCCGGATTACGTATGTAACGTACGAGTTTGATATAGAACTGCGAAAAACTTTTCTGAGGATTGTTATTGCTGTGAATGTTACGATAACAGGTCTGACCAAGAGAAAGAAGATCGTCTATGGTATTAGAGAGTTTAATTGTTTTTTCTAAATACAGGGATTAGAATTAAGAAAGCGGTAATTGATTTTATCAATAAGAAAAATTGATTATATTGATTCTAACGATTTATGTTAATGTAGTGTTTCATCGAATCAAAAATATAATCCAGTAAAGGAAAGCCCACGAAGCCATTGGCCTCTGGGGATTTACCTTATTTAGTCTTGTACAAGGCAGTGAGCGTTGGGCATTCAGTAAAGACTTCACCTAATATTAATAATAATTAACTCTCTAAATCTACAGACCATTTCTCCACAGTGAACCTAAATGATATCATTCACTGCTCTTAGCTTAGCAAACACACTTGTAAAGACAAACACAAACACACACACACACAGAAACACACACGAACACAAGCATAAACATATATATATATATATATACATATATATATATATATATATATATATATATATATATGGGGGGGTGAGTGGTTTTGTGCGTATGTGCGTATAATTGAAGACCAACCCGGATATGGAAGGAGCAGATAAACATCCACCAGGGATTAAGCAAAAATCCACGCATTTGGATAACCAGGTAGTATTTATCACACGATAATACATACGTACATATATACATATATATGTAAAAAAAATAAACGCACACGCAAAACACTGATAAACTTTTTTTCTCCCCGTATACGACGCTATTATAGTCCTAGTACTGTTGTTGTTTTTTTTTTATATAAAGAATCTGTAAATTGATGCAAAAAACAAGTGAGTTTTGTATTCTTGCTACAGACGGTGTCTGCTTTGTTATTCCTTTGGGGGTAAAAGCAAAGGTAGAATTCACAGTTGACGATAGTTTTAAAACGCAGATTATTTTTTTTTTTTGACGGATCCATACACAAGTTACTTTCAGAGTTTTTTTTTTCCAACAACATAACACATCCCTTGCAGACGACTTCCTGGTGTCTCAACGACCAGGGAGACTCCGAAAATACCTCCAGTAATCTGGCACTCATCAACAATTTGTCTCAGCAACAAGAAGTGCAAATTTTAAGTACTCAACTATTCAATACAACTGAAAGCGACAATAATTTCCGATTTAATGAAACATGATAACAAGGTAAGGCAAAGGATTTACTTAGTTGTATCTGTATTTCTCTTTATCCTCTCAAAATAGAAATGATGTGGATCTGGTTACTCGTCCAATAGAAACCAATTTTTGGGGATGATAAATGAAAAAATCTGAAAAGGGATGATCAATAAATAAATTAAATCCTTTGTATTTTGTTGGGTAGTGATCACTGAAAAAACCCAAATTTTAAATTTTACGTGTGAATTCTGCTGAACATAAACTAATTTAACGTGACCCACTCAGAAACTGGAAAAACCTTTATTGAAAGTTATCGTGACAGATTTGGTTTTCCAAAAACTGAAATGTCAAGAACCAAATTTTCGTTGGTTCTTTTATTATTCTTTGCTTAAGTTGACACAAGACGACAAGTATGCTTGCTGTAACAGATTAATCTAAGAGGTCACCCAGCTCAATGTTGATCAGAACCGCTGGTACTTAAACTTGATAAAAATCGGTGTTTTAAACGAGATTCAAACTTTATTGCATCGTGGTTTCCTGACTTTGAAAATTTCTGGCAGAAAATAAATTCCATCGGTTAGACAACCATGCTGCTTTGGACCAAATTCACAAAAAAGCAAAGACAATTTATGTCCATCGCACCAGAAAAGACGAGAATGAAAAAATAAAATAAAATAAAGGATTATTCGATAAATAAATAGCATACTTTATTCTCATTGCTTTACTCTGTGCGTACGGTCGATTAGTCATTTGAACAGGCTGTCGTTACATCCTCTGGTTCATTTGCCATTCTGCTTCGGCCATTTGTCTTCCGCCTCAAGTTCTCCTTGTCTTTAGGCCTTATTCTTTTTATTTCTTTCTTTGCAAGAGAAAAAAAAAAGTCTTTTCATTTTGAGTGATTAGCGAGGTTCGCTCTCCGCCTCAGACGGCCATTAAATGAATCGCTAAGCGACATCAGATGCCGTTGTTGGCGTTAAGGTTTAGCATGACCTTCTAAAGGCCTCACGTTCATATCTCAAACGCTTTTATTTTCACTCAATAACATGTGATCAGTCAAGTGTGGATATTGCGCCTCATCTGATAAAGATAATTGTTTTCCCACTCCGTCAATGTCTAACGACAAACAAGCGTGGCTGCTGCAGGGTCAAATCCCATTCCTACTCCTATTTTGATTTAAAGATGGTTATTGTAACTATTGTACTTGATATATAGTAACTAAAAGGGGATTTATAAACAGTGATCGGTATCAGTACTTGTACAATTGAAAAAGAGCATTGGATAGATGGATATTTTTTTTTTAAAAACCTCCTCTCAAATCGAATTGATATTGTCCACTGAAAAAAGATTGTGTTGTTGGTAATCTTCTAACTAAAGATATCTGCCTGCCTTGAAAATCAGTATCGGATGTTTCAGGTTTATTTCTGAGCTCCTACACAGACCATCACTGCAAGTGGTAATTGAAAAACTTGTGTTCCCCAAAAAAGGTCCATTTCGGGGGCGGAGGTATTCGGTTCAAGCTCAATACTCGCGTGAAACTATCCATCTATCTATCTATCTATCCATCTATCTGATCATCATTATTAATATCATCATTTTCTGCCATTGTAAGTTACTTGCTGGACAAAAGCTTTTTTCATGTACTTTCAACTGTGATTGCGCTACCGTCCGCTGTGTTCTACCTGCTTTCTTCATTTTAATTCCCTTTAATCACTTGAAGGTTTCCAAATCTTGATACAGAATTATATACGAACGTATGATCGTATCATACCATGTAAAAATGTTATTCAAAATGATCTTTTCTTGTTACATGGTTAATGTTTTACTTGACCTAAATTACATATATAGAGTGAACAATTAAAGAGTTTAAGCCGAGTGGTGAATTAAACATGTATTGGCAGTAAGTTATTTCAAGTAAAAACTTTTATGTAACTTGATACAATTCATAATAATTCCGTAAGATCATTTTATTACAATCTTAATATATATAAACATATACAATAAAAATATATATACGGGCAAAATTAAGTTACACTTAAGCATTATAGTTACATTATAGGTCGACCCTACTCTGAAATACTTTACTCTTAAAATATTTTCCTAAAAACTTTTTGTTTTAAGATCTCCAGATCCATTGAATAGGCATGCCAATTTCAATGTCAGTTGTACCAAGGTTTAAGTACTTTTTATAACATGACAGACAAACACACATACAGATGCCTCTCACTCATATATTCAATATTGTTTTAAGGGGAAAAAAGGATAAGTAGTGCATTCATGTTGCTAGTAGAGTTAAAAGTTCTTTTGTATTGACGGAAGAAAGTGCAGTGAACTAACAAGATTATATATTATCAGCATCAGCCTTTCAGCCAGATCTTTCAAACAAAAGGACGGTACGTACTGGATTAGCCAAGCTCGTCACTCCATCTCATTTTTACCAGCCACGTTTTACTTATGATCTCTGGGGATCCACCTTGTAAGTCCTGATGTCCAACGAATGTTTGAGATTTTTGCTACATGACCAGCCAATTTCCAATTTGAGTTTTTAATGGATTCAATATATCTCTTTCTTTTGATATAATGTGCTGTCTTGTGATCTGTCGATGTGATGTTGAACATGATTCTATCCTGTGCAAATTGCATGGTTCTCATTTCGAGTATCAATCTTTTCATTAGGTTTCATGTTCGAGCTCTGCAGAAGACTAAGGAAAGGATGCATTGGTTGTCAATCCTTCTCACTAGGACTAATAGGACTTAAAGATTGAGCACACTCTATATAAAGGTTTGTGTCTTGATATATAGCAAAACCCTTATACGGGGTCAATGACTGGGGAGTCGAGGCATTCTCGAAGTTAACAAATGCTATAGCAAGTGAAATTCTGCTTTTGTAGTCGGTTGAGTGTATTGATATGGTCAATGGTCCAATAGACACTCATGATTTGATTCGTTATCATTATGATAAAAAGTTTGTAGATGCACTTGAGCAGGTTTGTTTTTGGCCTGTAGTTGTTTTTTTACATCTTCCAGTTTTTTAATAACAGCATCAGGGGTTGTAGTTTACCAAACATCTGAGATATCATTTCAACTTGTTTCCTGCGGATAAACAGCATTTTTGAGTCGGCATGTGGGGAGGTCATCTGGTCTTAGGACTTTTCTTTTGTTCAATCGCATTTTTGAGTGGGCCTTCTCGGGATGTCATCGGGTTTGGGGGCTTTTTTTTGTAAGTTCACATTTTTGAGTTGGCCTGAGAGGATTTTATCAGATCCTTGGACTTTTCCTTTCTTTGTTTTATGGCTTGTTTCACCTCACAAATGGGAAATCTTCAAACTGTTTACTCGTGGCTTGTATATCTTGTTCTTTGTTTTGTGTTCTTTTAGAGGTTTTCCTATGATATAAACTTCATGGCGAGCAAACAAACCACCGTCAGTAAACTCTAAAACTAAAATTAAATATCATAGAACAACGCAAAGCCACCGACAACAGCAAGAGAAAATTACCTTCGATAACTCGGTTCCTATCTGCTGTGAGGGCACCATTTCCCTAGACAACTCTATCCATCTATTTGAGAACTCTTTGAACGGTTTAAAATCCTTCACTGTTTTCGAACTTGCATTCAGTTAAAGCTGTAGTTTTTTTTTGTTTGTAGTTTTTTTTTTCGTCGTCTTCTTTGGATAGTTTTGTTTAGCTATTTTTTTTTTCAATCTTTTTTCTTGCTGTAGTCGATGGCTTAAGCTTTTGTGTTGTTCCATGTTATCCTTTTTTAATTCCGAATGTTTAACAACTGAAGTTTGTTTGCTCGGAACGAAGTTTATATCTGTTTTCAGACTGAGTTTGAAGGGAGAGCTGAGTTCTTTTAGTAACTTACTACGTTTATTTTTATATCAACCGAACATGTCGAATCAGGTTTTTCAGTTTTCAGGCTGGTCTGGCTGGCTATGCACTTATGTATGCATGTGTCATGCGTACAGACCGTACCAATGGAGCTACACGGCCTGAAAAAGAATAGCGGCTTAAATCAATTCTTAAGTATGTGGCCAGCTAGGTTATTGCTCATTTGCTTTTATTGGCGAAAATTAATTGGGATCACTGACCAACAGAAGGTGAGAGATAAGTAACATTATTGATCACTCCCAACAGGGCTTGCTGCTAAGAGACATCGATCACTTGATGATTCCTGCTTATATAACCGTTTATTATATAGTCGTAAGCTTCATGGTTTTCTTTTGGTCACTGAATAATTATGAGAGCGAATATTGTTCAGTTATTGTTGATTCAGATCGCATGCATATTGCTTATAATAGTTTTATGTCTAACTAAAAATGACACGGTAATATATTCACTTCGTCAGCTGTATAATGCTTATCAAAGGTTTTCGAAATAGTTTATGTTGTTAATTCCTGTATGAATTATTTTGATGAGGTATCATCAATACGTATAGATTTTTTCGGACTATTGTCTTCATCTTGGTTCAATTTTTGAACACAACGTTCCAGTCATTGTACCTTTCAGCTGTCCTTTTATTGTTTTTATTGATGGGAGAGCTTTTGTACTAGCACTGCAGAATGTGCTCATTCAGCTGTTTATTTCCAGGTAGCAGAAATCCTTATGTCATGATAAAGTCCCTGGTATCATTCTGTCGAAGATGTCACAGAACTGTTTTTCTCAGGGGAGATTTAGATCCACGAAGGAATTGCTTACATCATAAAAACACCATGTTTGAATGTTGAATCTTCCCTTTTCGTGTTCTTAGGGCCCGTTATGTATCAAGAGGGTGTTGTTCCCCGTTTTTGTTGAGTTTTGTTGAGCTTGTTAATTTCTGGGCTTAAGGCAGGGGTTGAATGTATACGTACTGTATGATATGTCATTCGTTCTTGTGAATGCCAATATCAAAATTCCAAACTATTTTGTAAGTGGACAGTACATGAAAAATTTGTAGAACACATCAAACTCATATTACAAACTTATAAAGGGATGAATGATTTCAAAGATGATAAAAGAATAACAATGGTGGTGGTTTTGAGGTCTATGACCAAAATGCTGGAATAGATCTGAAATGCCCAGAGAGTGGAAAGTGTAAGATGTCATAGGTACGTCATATTGAAAAAGTTAATCCTGATTTTAACTCTCGGGGATCAAATCGGAAGGGAACCAGTGTTTTTCATTTTTAGGTGTGAGAATCGAAAAGAAACTTTTTTTTCATTTCCAGTCGTCAGTATTGAATGATGGCATTATTTCACTACGGGGGTTCTAAATGTCAACATTTGAGGCAGGTGTTTTTCACTTCCAGTAGATGTATCTTTTTAATTATCAGGATTCGAAATCAAGAAAACATTATCATCGATCACTTTATTATGATATATCTATCCCCTGCCAATGTCACAAAACTTACTTACGTCGTATTATCAACCCTTATCACAAACACACCCAAGTTATCCGAGGACAGCACTGCTTATATATTGATCTAGAGTTCAACCGTGCGTGTCCAACAAATCATTCTTCCCCTTTTCCACAGAGTCTATGGCCTGACCATTCTCAATCTTCTTTCCAGCGAGGCCAATATGCTGGCAAAAAGCCGATTACGGAGCAAACGAGGACTTACAACCCGTTCATGCCTTCTCTTAAAATAGTTTCCTCTATATGCAATCACCAGGGGAAAAGCAAGCTGCCCAAAGGCCGAGGTTATTAACTCACGTCCAAGGTATGAGATGGAGAGATTGAACTGATGAAGTCCTTGTTGAGGGATTTGTCTTGGTTATCCTCCAAGATAAAATTACTGAACAGGAAATCTATGAGAGAGGATAGATGTAGCTTGGTTACCGAAATGGTGCCCTATTGAAGGCTGTGGCGGTTGCAGTGAGAAGGGAATTGTTGTGGTGGCCGATGTTATGACCTTTGGGTACGACAAGGGATATTGAAGCTCATATCTATAAATTATATTTCATGTTGTAAATATGTCCGAAAGAAAGGAAATGTACAATATGAATAAAAGAACGGATACATACAGAGATACACAGAGAAATGGAAAAAACGAGTTTATATATATATATATATATATATATATATATATATATATATATATATATATATATATATATATATATATATAATATATATATAAATATATATATATATATATAATAAAAAGTACATTTGCTACAAAAACACGTTTATGTTTCTGCCTTGTTTTGCGTCAGGCCCACACAATGTTTGTGTAGTGAATATACTGTTTACTATATTTCAAGCTCTACTCCAAACAAATTTAACACCTATACTTTAAAGTTTAATGTATCAAGATCTCTATGAAATGAATCCATCACATATCAGGCATCACTATGATATATCATATTATGGTATATTTCAAACCTGATTAGTAATTTATATGTATATATATACATATATATATATATATATATATATATATATATATATATATATATATATATATATATATATATATCACCCACATCAGCCCTTTTTTAGTCACCAGCGATCTCATCCCTCTATTTTGTGTTTGTTCATTTTCCGCTGTCTTTTGTTGCTTAATTATTTGTATATACTTCAGTTTTATACCAAACTTCTATCCCTGCAATGCTATTGTTCTCTCTGCAATTATACGTTGCATTTCAGTTCGTTTTTCAATGTCCACATTTCGCTCATGTTTTGTATATCATAGTTAATATCATACACGGACTTAGTACTTTAAATACAATGACGAGGGGATCTTCGATATGTCTCTATTCATACCAAATGAGTTCCTGCCGATCGTTATGCATCGTTTTCATTCGCTTTCAAAGTCTTCCCTTGAGTTTATTACCTGCCCTTAGTAAATATATTTTTCAACTTCTTCTAGAGCTCCACCATCTCTTTTTATGTTTTTTGAGGGAATGAGGGGCTTATTGTTACACAATACGTTGGACTTTGCACTATTCGCTGTCGAGCTAGAAGTGTATGCCCGTGCCTTGGAAAAGACACGATCAGAGTTAAACATATGAAGGTAGATTATTGCACACAGGAACCTATTCAACATTTTATAAATGGAAATAATGGGGTTGATGCCATAGGATACATTTTTGTTTGATCAATACATGATTTATCAGGAAAACGTCAAAATTCTAAATATTAACAATATTAACAATAACTCTCAGTCGAGTCAAATGTTGCTCGTATACTGGTGTGACGTTTTAACCTGCACAGAGATAAACACAAAAAATAAGTACATATACCAAGGCAGGGCGATGAAATTAGAGAAAGGCCACAGAAATAAAACGATAAAGTGCATAACAGTTTACAGGATAGCATTTGGTATGAATGGAGACACACAGGAAAAGTAATTGCCAATATGCTTAAAGCATGAACTATACAGTAATGAATAATATCATCTATGACATACGGATGCAAAATCCGAAAAATTACAATACAACTCGGAAACAAACTCAAAGGGCAATAGGGACAGCAACACTGGGATTGACTCTTAGCAAAAGATGAAGATCAACGTGAATCCTCAAGAGGACTAGGGGTGAAGGATATCATACAAGTAATTATGCAACGCAGATGGAGATGGACAGACACGTAGTTATGGAAGAGACAACAGATAAAACAAAAAGCCAAAAGATTGATTACAGTTAGGCAGTAAACGCAGAGGGAAAAGACTGGATACAAGATGGACGGACAAGATAAGATAGTTTGACAGGGATTAGCACAATCATGCTCGTCATTGAAGAATTGGTTGGACTTTGTCTAGCCGTGGAGTTTTATCGGATATATATATGTATATATATATCAACTGAATGCAGTGCATAAGTGGATTGGGAAACATTGTAAGTGATTGTGAATGTGAATGCTAACATATGTGTATATATATAATTCTGTTCAGACGTGTATGTATGTATATACACATATATATATATATATATATATATATATGTGTGTGTGTGTGTGTGTGTGTGTGTGTATGCGTTAGTATGTGTGTTTGTGTATTCATTCATGAGTTACACTTTGTTGGTACGATTTCTTCTAAAGTTATATATATATATATATATATATATATATATATGTGTGTGTGTGTGTGTGTGTGTATACGTAAGGGCATGCATGCGTGCGTGCTAGTGTGCTAGTGTGCGTGACTGTTTGCCTCTTAACAATAATATGTATATCAATCTGGCATCTATCCCGAGGGATGTTTCTCCTGCATACTTTATGTCTCGTAAGGAATATGTTCATTGCATTGCGTAGTCCATTATTGGATCCATTCTCACCACAATTCTGGAATAAACGGGCTTGACAGTTAATTATCAACGGATCCACATGCCAACGTATAATATATGTCTGGGGTCATATTAGATTGAGAGGATGAAGGGCAAAGGTGACAATGGCTCATGGGAATAGGTTAAACTTGAGTATAAATCCACCTATCGGACGAAACGAAACGGAAAACTGTCCCTGTCGTCAGACAATTATATGTATATTTTCAATTTTAGTTTCTGTTTATTTCCAGGTTTTATATACTGCCATTTCTTCTTCTTCCTCTGTCGTCTGTTAATCTACAGGAGTCTTATCTATCATCTATGGAGGATTGTCCGAGTGTGTATTGATCAATCTATCATTGCAATATCATATTTGTTTGAAAGAATATTTATTATTACATGCTTCATATTTCTGAAGATACATATATATATATACGCACACTTCCATACATATATATATATATATATATATATATATATATATATATATATATGTACACAAACATATATATGTGTGTGTGTGTGTGTTTTCTGTTACTGGTCCCATTATAACTATATATATATATATATATATATATATATATATATATATATATATGAGTGTTAGTACATGCATGGATATATTACAATCACGTATATTATAATTTTGGGCCATAACTCTATTATGCAAAATATACATGCGCACCAGCAAACACGTCCATTCCCGCACACAGATACTTGCATATATATACATATATATATATATATATATATATATATATATATATATATATATATATATATATATATATATATATATATACGTATGTGTCTGTGTTTGTATTGTGGGAAAGAAAGACAGAAAAGTTGATGAAATAGCTATACATATGTAGTTACATGTAAGAACGCTTTCATAAGAAATATATATCTACATAATCCTTGAATAAATGTTTTGCACGTTTCAACCTTTTTCTCCGGATTAATCACAACATTAATAAAGGATCTCTTTTCTTCTTTTATTCATGTTGCATATTTCTCTGCTTTAGTGTCAACTTATCTGTTTTAGAACTTACACGAAGACTTTACTTCTAGTATTTTTCGATTGCTAATTCACGTTAATGGATTTTACTGTCTTGAATATTCTTTACTCAGGTTCGAATTTCGATATATTGCAATGAAAATTGCTGGGAATCATCAACATATTTTTTTAGGGAAGGCTGTGATCATTAAGCTAGAGTTTGAATATTGCAAAATTTTTTATTTTGACTGTTGTGTGTTTCTGTCTCACATGCTTGTTGTACATGACTTTTGCTTTGCTGAAGTTAATGTGAAGGCCAACTTTCTTGCTTCCATCATTGAGTTTGTCTCACCACAGTTAGAAACCCTAAATGTTCTCTGCTTAAAGGGCAATATTGTCTGCAAATCTCAAAGGTTACCGTCTTTGACTGAGAAGACGTGAAACATTCTCCATTGACTGAAAGTGTATGTAGCCTGCAGATTTGAGGTTGCTTATTTGTCGTCTGTTTCGATTGCTTTGTTTTCCCAGTCTAGGCTTCTTGAGGTCATACTGTGGAAGGCTGTGAAGGGTTTGGTTGAGTTAGTATCATCTTGTCAAGCCCCTTTTATGTAGCCTGATAGAAGTGCTGCTGCGAAAGCATTAGGGTTGCAATTCTCCGACATATACACGGCCTACACTTTGCTGAGTGAATGTATTAATGACCTTTTGAATTTCTACTGGATCGAAGGTTTTTCTTAAAGCCAATAAATGTTACCATGAGAGGTATTATGTATTCTGCTGCTCCTTGTGTTACTTGATTCATCAAATGGAAATGGTCCATGGCTGAGCAGTATCTTCTAAAGCCAGCTTGTCCTCGTCATTGATTTTCGTCTAGCATTTTTTTTCAAATACTCCCCAACAAAAAAACTGGTCATGTGACATTTTCTATTGCTTGGCTTGGCTAACCGGAGCATAATTTTTTCAGATCTAATTGGAGAAGCTAATTATCTTTTATTCTTCTCGTTGCATAAAAACAGAGAAGCCCCTAATCAGAGAAATTCCTCTGCATATCTAATAACTGAATCTGTTTTCCAGTCATTAGTTTGACATTTTAAATATTTTATCACTTAGAGGAATTGAGTTTACACAGTTCTGGATTGGAACTTAAAAGAGAAAAGAAAAATAAGTTGATGTAGAATATTGTAATAAGAAAAGCGAACAAATCTAATCTTGATATATTCCTTGGCTTGAGGTTAACGAAAATTCACAGGTCTGAAACATTTGAGAGATTCACACCAAAACTTTATATTGAGGTTTAATATTTCAATGATTTTATCATTAATTCAATAACTTAAAAAGAGGGCGTGGTTTTCATGCATTTTAAAAGCTGACAAAATTGTTGATATTTCATAATAAAACCATTAATGCTCTTTTTTTCCTTCTTGTAGCTCACTAGATTAGGGAGGAATTCTATTTCCAAAACTATTGTATGCATTGTATTCAGATGTTGTTAGCAAGATAATCTCAATGTTCCTTACTGCTGTTGAGAGTTTCATATACAATATCTAAAATTGTAAGTTTTTGACTAAGCTACCGAAATACCTATATTCCAAAAGATTTTCTTTTGGTGTAGATTTTCTCTCATGATTTCTATCGATCCGTAACAAGGAAATGTAACCCCGTTGTCGCTCAGACTTGGGCAAAAACATCAGGGATGTTTATCTGGTTAACGTTGACCAGTTGCGTTGAATCGATTAGGAATCTGTTGATCTGCCCTAATCAAAATCTCTTGAAGGTCAGGAATACTTGTTCCGCTCCAGTTTGTCACTTGTGTTGAATCGAGTGAGAAGCTGTTGATAAGCCCGATTCCAAATCTCTAGAAGATCAGAGGTTTTTGTTCCGGTTCTGTCGGTCTGTTGTGTTGAACCGAGCAGCAATCAGTTGATCAGCCCGATTCCGAATCCTTTAAAGACCAGGGGTGTTTGTTCCGCTTCCGTTGGTCTGTTGTGTTGTGTCGAGTAGCAATCACTTGATCAGCCAGAGTCTGAATCTTTTAAAGGCCTGGGGTGTTTGTACTACCTCCGCTGGTCTTTTGTGTTGAATCAAATAGCAATCAGTTTATCAGCCCATTTCGAAATCCCTTAAAGATTAGTGAGGGTTGTACCGTTTCTTTCGGTCGTCTGTCTTTAATTGAATAGGAATCTGTTGATCAGTCTAATTCCAAATCTCTTTAAGATCTGGGGTCTTTGTTTGGCTTCTATTCACAGGGTGTACTGAATCAATATAAGTTCGAACAATCCAGAAACAACACGACAGGAATAAGCAGAGGCATTATGTCACTAGTACAAAGGCTTGGACATTTCTGAAGGAGGTCTTTTGAAAGGTAATACAAGGGAATTAGTGCCGTATTTCCTATTATCAAAGAAATAGAGGATTTTATTAATTTTTGCCACGTCGAACATCAACAAATATACCTGTATAGTACAAGTAAGAACCTCTCTCTCTCTCTCTCTCTCTCTCTCTCTCTCTCTCTCTCTCTCTCTCTCTCTCATTTGTTTTGTCGTTCGTCTTTGGTTAAAAAATAAGAAAAATAACGTTTATTGTACGAACTGACATTAAGTTTTCACAGAACCCCAGTAAAAAAATCCTTTTCGAACTGTGTGGAAAACCGCTACTTCCAATGACAGGTGTTATTGTCAAGATATATTATCGCTCAACTGATGACGACACGATAACAAAAATTAAGTGCAGGTGAAACTGTTGGTTCAATATAAGAAATGAGAAGAATCAATTATTCGTAAGAGAAAAATAGCTAGTATAACTCATTAGAAGGAGCTGTGCCAGGTGAGAGTAGTGCTAATTTTGATTTATATGTATACGGTGGATTTCTATAACCCGAGGATTTGCAAAAATATACAAACTCTTGGTGGTATTCGAACGCGTTCTACTATCAACTTTCTGTTATATCTTTTATAGTCACCCTTTAGCGACTGACTTATGAAAATACATTTCTTGACATAGATACTTGTGATTGCATGTGTTTCTTTTTTGCAAGTGTGGCTATCTACATATGTTATTCCATACAGATTTTATATTCATACTGAACAGTAATTCTTACCAAAAGTTAGAATTTTTTAAAACTATATATATATATATATATATATATATATATATATATATATATATATATATATATATATATATATATATTTATATAAGCAACAAAAAATTGAGATGGGCAGAGTTTAGTGCAATTACATCCGTCATGAACAGAGATTGGAAAGGCTGTTGTACATCAGTGGCCGTGTAAAGCATAATGATAAGGAAGTGGAGGATACTTAAGCTATGCTTGAACATGTCATTTGCTTTACATGAACCAAACTAATCTAAGCTCTTCAAATAACCCTTTTCTCACCTTCGTTGTATATATCAATGTTAAATAAACATTGCCTTCGGTGTTTGATGGATGATAATCTTTAGAAATAGTACTATTGAAAAGGGGAATCTATACTCGAAAATACCTCCAGCATCAATCGTCGAGAATGTCAGCCATGAATAGCATATTTATCACGACATGTCCGTCCATGAGTGTAGTTGTGAGTACAAAAGAATGAAAACCATTGGATATTCTCATACAGAAAAACGTACGTTTCATCTTTCAGTTATCTGATCTCAAAGCCGGTGCTGCTACATCGAAGACGACATTTCTAACTTTGAAACCATATGACAAATATATGTCATGCACACGTACACGATTATGCGCACATACATAGTCAGGGGCACAAGAAAATGCACATACGCACAGACACACTCAGAGACACACGCAAAGACACACACACACATATATGTGTGTGTGTGTGTGAAAGATAGAGCGAGAGAAAAAGAGCTACAGGGGTAGAGAGATGATAGAAAGAATGTTCATATACTTATACATATATATATATATATAGAGAGAGAGAGAGAGAGAGAAAGAGAGAGAGAAATACGGAGAGAGAGTGAGAAAGAACAATGAGAGAACTGAATATTTTTACTCTGTAAGTGATCTAAAACAGTCGGTGTTTGAAACCCTTATGGATATGTGTGTTAATGGACGATATTACTAATAGACACTTTTTGAAATTTTGAAAAATATGCTAAACAACCTAATGTGAAATTCAAAGTATTACTTTTCAAATGTTTCTTTTGAAAAGGCAGCTGCTAACCGTCGGGCTTTCAATGATAAGGAATCTCTACAACATTTCTAGACGAATATTTGTTTTAAACGCCGCATTTGATTTAGCACTTTTAACAAAAATATGTTCTGATTTTAATCTTTTAAAATGATTGTTCTGTTCATATGATGTTTTGAAGCAAGAAATGAAATTATCTCATTGTTTGGCTCAGTAGTGTGTAATACCACAAGTGTTGGGTACCAAAAAGCGGAATAAACTTACCATTGTTTTTCCCAAATCACGTGAAACTTTTCTTTCATATACGATCCAACTATTCATCCATCCGTCAATCTATCATTTCAACTATATTTATTTATCTATTTACCTATCTATCTATCTATTTATCAAACCATTCCAACGGATCCAAGTTGTTTAGTGATCTTCTATCCATGTTTCAATTTCAAGGAAACTGTTTTAAATGGATGGGGTGTTAACTCTACGTCCAACCATATTCCCTTCATATATAGGCTCTGGGTGGAACCTCTAAACGTCAGTATATCATGCCCATTATGGAGAAGTCTTGTAAAATTGGGGGAAAGTCAAAGTCAAACTGCTGACACTAAATGGTTGATTACTATTATTATTATGATTATTATTTGGAATCTCACACCAGTTGCCTGTTGGTAACCGCTGGAGTTTAAGTAACAGCAAGTCTCCTCAAGTCTCCAGCCCTTCTCTCCTAGTACTCATAGGTCGCAGTAATTCTGCAATTTACAGTTTCATACCGGTTGCCCAGTGGTTATCGCTGAAGGCTGAGTGACAATAAGTCTTCTCAGGTCTTCAGCTAACGTCTCCTCTCTCTTTCACCTATTATGTCAGGGCTAAAATTCGTTGCAGTACTTATATATCTAGCACCTTCCTCAGTATCCGTGCAGTTCCCAGTAGTGCTGTGGTCTGCACGGTCTCAATCCTTCCCCTAATCCCGATATCCTCCAGTCTCACCCTCAGCGTTTTGGGGACTGTTCCTAGTGCGCCCACTATGAGTGGTACTACCCTGGTTTTCATGTTCCACATCTTCTTTAACTCTCTTGCTAGGTCCTAGTATTTTTCATGTTTTTTTACTCTCCTTCTTTTTTACTCTATGGTCTGCAGGTTCAGCAACGTCTACTATTTATTATTATTATTATTATTATTATTATTATTATTATTATTATTATTTGGAATCTCACACCAGTTGCCTGGTGGTAAACGCTGGAGTTTGAGTGACAGCAAGTCTCCTCAAGTCTCCAGCCCTCCTCTCCTAGTACTCATAGGTCGCAGTAATTCTACGATTTACAATTTCACACCGGTTGCCCAGTGGTTATCGCTGAAGGCTGAGTGACAATAAGTCTCCTCAGGTCCTCAGCTAACGTCTCCTCCCTCTTTCGCATATCATGACAGAGCTACTATTCGTTGCAGTACTTATATCTCTAGCACCTTCCTCAGTATCCGTGCAGTTCCAAGTAGCGCTGTGGTCTGTACGGTCTCTATCCTCCCCCTAATCCCGATCTTCTCCAGTCTCTCCCTCAGTGTTTGGGGGACAGTTCCTAGTGCTCCCATTATGACCGGTACTACCCTGGTTTTCATGTTCCACATTTTCCTTAACTCCCTTGCTAGGTCCTGGTATTTTTCCCTTTTTTCACCCTCCTTCTTTTTTACTCTATGGTCTGCATGTACAGCAACGTCTACTATTTGGCAGGCCTTCCTTTTTTTGTCTACTATTACTAAGTCCGGCCTTCTTGCCTGGATGAGGTGGTCAGTTTGGATGTCAAAGTCCCACAGTAGTTTGTGGTTGTCATTCTCCAAAACTGCCTCTGGCTTGCGCTGATACCACTTTTCCCCATGGTTGAATCCCATTTGTTTACTTAGTTCCCAGTGTATCATCGTTGCTACTCTATCGTGTCTATGCTTATACTCCTTCTGGGCGAGCTGACTACATTCACTAGTTATGTGGTTTACTGTCTCATCTCTTTCACCGCACATGCGGCATTTGCTGTTTGTCTGTGTTCTGTCGATTTTTGCTTTTATGTAGTTTGTCCTTATGCTTTTGTTTTGGGCTGCCATGATGAGCGATTCTGTTTCTCTCTTAAGGTTTCCCTTTCGTAACCACGTCCATGATTTCTCGCCTGCTATATCTTTTATCCGTCTTTTAAACTCGCCGTACAATTTTTTCCCTTCCCACTTTTCTTTTCTAGTTTGCTGTACTGTTCCATTGTTTTCTACTTTATTGTTTGTTGCACTATCCCTCGCGCTCTTTATGATTTCTTCACTATTTGTTTGCACATATCTATCTAGGACTACTTTAGCTCTCTGGACACAATCTTCTATGCTGATGAGCCCTCTACCACCTTCTTTTCTCTTAACGTATAGTCTATCTGTATCATCCCTAGGGTGTAATGCTTTATGCATCGTCATAAGTTTCCTTGTTCGCCTATCCATTGATTGGAGCTCTTCCTTTGTCCATCCTAGGAATGGTCCTGTATACCTAACTACTGACACAGCCCAGGTGTTCATTCCTTTTATTAGATTTCTGCTATTTAATTTGGTTTCTAATATTTTCCTTATCCTTCTGAGGTATTCTCTCTTAATTTTCTCCTTCATCTCTTCCCGTTTTATCGTGTCACATTCAAGGACACCTAGGTACTTGTATCGGTCTTGTGCAGTCAATGCCCTAATCTTGTTGTTGTCCGGAAGTTCAATTCCCTCAGTCATTGAAAGCCTTCCTTTGTGCATCACCATGATTGCACATTTTTCTATCCCAAACTCCATTCCTATGTCCTCACTATATTCCCTTACTTCATTGAACAGAGTCTCAAGCTCTCCCCTGTTTTTTGCAAACAATTTAATATCGTCCATGTACATTAAGTGGTTGACCTTTCCTTTTGTTTTAGAGAAGTGGTATCCTTTGCTGTTTTTCAGGATTCTGTTAAGCGGTATCATTGTTAGAACAAATAATAGTGGGGACAACGAGTCTCCTTGGAAGATTCCCCTTTTTATCCCTACCTCGGCTAGTTTGTCCCCTGCGGCTGTCAAATCTACTTTCCAGTCTTCCATCGAATTACCAATGAATTTAACCACCGGTTCGCTAATTTTGAACATTCTAAGGCATTCGAGTATCCAGCTATGTGGAATCATATCGTATGCCTTTTTGTAATCTATCCATCCCATTGCGATATTCTTTCTCCTTTTCCTTACTTCTTTTAAGATCATCTGGTCTATGTAGAGTAAATCGTTTGCCTCTTTGGTTCCTATCCTACACCCTTTCTGTTCTTCTGGTAGTAGTCCCCTTCTATCCATTGACATGTATATTCTCTCTGCTATTTGCCCGGTCAAGATTTTCCACATAAGTGGTAGGCACGTAATTGGTCTATAGTTGCTTGCTATGTTCCCCTTTCCCGGGTCTTTTTGGATAAGGGTGGTTCTGCCTTTAGTCATCCATTCTGGTGCTTTGCCTTCATTTAGACAATTTTGGAGTAGGTGAGTGAGTCTGCCGTGTAACGTGGTGAATTTTTTGAACCAATACCCATGGATCCCGTCGGGCCCCGGTGCTTTCCAGTTGGGTACTTTCCTAAGAGTAAGTTTCAATGTGTTTTCATTCAGTACTATCGGTTCCCCCTTGTCTATATCTTCTAGTTCTTTTCTCATGTTTCTTACCATTGCGGTGTTACGTTGTGTCTTTTTGGGTGCCCCCATATGCTATTCCAATAGTTCTTGGCCTCTGTGGCATCAGGTTTCATGCCCTGCCTTCTTTCCCCATTTAAATCTTGGTATTATTATTATTATTATTATTATTATTATTATTATTATTATTATTATTATTACTCATATAAGTACTACTACTACAACCACTACACTATTTACAAAGCTTATCTTTGTACAACATCTCACTACGGTCGTACTTTCAGACGTGATTGCTATCATATTCGCAGCAGTGTCGCAATATTCATATCTGTGACGCTCAGATCGTGTATTATGTCAGGGGCACCAGTTTTGAATGAATTTTTTTTATAGTAATAATTTTCTACATGCTATTGAGGACGACTGTAAAGTGCTAATTTATTTGTCAATATTTTTGACTTGATGTTTTTGTTCTTTATATCTCTTTGATTTTTATATCTTCATCAGTAATGACGACTGTTTGTCAAGTCAGAATAAGACAATTCCTGGAAAGTCAAATCATCATGATTTTCTACATACACAGCTTGCGACTATTTTTCACTCGCATGTTATTCTACGAATAATTGAAATGACGTGTCATCTTGACATCATTTCGAATCTTATGAAAACATTCAATTGACAAACAGAAACGCAAACGAATAAGCACAATTCAGATGTTTTGTAAAAATTAGAAATAATTAATGCTTGGAAGGAGCACCCTTCATATTAATCGTGAGGTTTTCTAAGCATAACTTGATTCACTGTTGAGCAAAATATATAGATGCTGAATACTGTTTACAAAGAGAGAGATTCAAAGAACAAGAATCCCAGTTCCAACAATAAACGGAGGTGAATGAATCAATTCAATAGGGAAGGAATAGAAAAATACAACATTTATCTGAATAAACAAGTATGTATATATATATATATATATACATATATATATAGATAGATAGATAGATAGATAGATAGATAGATAGATAGATCCATAGATCCATTCTTCGTGAGGTTGGGAAAGTATTCTAGCAACAAAAGGACTTACAGCGGATGATGATGATATTTGGCTGGGTTAAAAGTGTCATATGCCAAGACTAGTCGGTAAAAATATTCGTGCCACATCCATTTTATGTATGTACAGTGAAATATTTTTGCCAGTAGGTGTTGGTTTAATTATGAACTTGGGGAATTAAACCATAAGAAGAGGAGGAATCCATACTATAATGCGCCTATAGCAAGAATTATTGTGACATTTATGTAATCCTGAAATGGAATGTTTTTCACTTCACATGCATGCAGGCGTACATTCATCGGAAATGAGGTCTTTCAATGGAATTTTAAATTGAATTAGATTTTCAGTAATGAAATTTTCCATAAAGTCACTGAATCTTCCCTGGTTCACTGGAGACAACACTACTTTTCTAACTTCAAAACTATATTACAGAGAGACATAATGTCATACACATGATGATTTCTATGGATCACAGAATGAAGGTTCTCAATGCAATGAACAGCGATTGATTCTGGAACAGATAGTACCAATTGCATTACATCAACGTCCTTTCTATTGTTGGTAGCTACAATACAAACCAAAGTAGTGTGATGCATTGTTTTATTCGAAAGAAAACTGCCAATCATCCATATAGTACTGAGACTACTTAAACATGTCATTGGTTTGCTGTAGCCAATTTTCTTTTCCGTTTTAAGCTTCCATAAGTATTATGCAGAGTTTTGCATCAAGTTTAAAAAAAGAAGATGATATTTTCACTTAAGTTACTTATGCGGATATTGTGCTGTGTTCATATAGCAACGAGGAAAAACAAGTGAAAAATAAATGGGAATATTTCTCCTTTAGTTCATGGTCAATCCTCACACAAAATTTCACTGAAAAGCGTTGTGAACTTTAGAAAATATAGTGCTGTGTTCATGGAGCTAGGATGCTAGAGGTGACTCAGGACATATCCTTGGTCCCCTCAACATACAAACACTGTTCATTTATCAAATTGAACACACTCAAACAAATTTTCATTGATATTTATTGGTGACTTTTTGAGCCCTATGTGCATATAACTATGATGCAGGGAGGTGAACGATGAAAACTTATGAATCCGTCACAAAATATCATCATTTCACTTTTAGCCCACTGCCAACTATTATACAAAATTTTCATTAGAATTCAAGGAACCACTCACTGAAGCATAATGTAACGTGTGAGAATTTGTTTTATTCTCTATCTTAGGGCATCCCGAAAATGGGGAGTTAAAAATATTTTATCAACCATACATCGTTTTTATTTGGTTACAATTACATACATACATTCTTGGGAAAGAACTATCATTAATATAGAGATAGACAGTTTTCAACAAAAAAAAAAATAAAAACGTAAAACAACTGGATGAGAAATTCAAAATATCACTTTTCCAATGTTTTCATTGATAGAGCAGCTGCTATCCTCGGGCTTTTAATGATGTAGAAACACTAAAACATTTTCAGTCAATATTTGTTTTTCAAACTCAACGTTTAATTTACCAATTTTAACAAAAATACTTTATGATTTCAATCATTCTGAATGAATGATCTTCACAAATATGGAAATGATCTCGTGACGTGCTGAATACTGATATATATATATACTAATTTTAGCTTATTATTGCATGATATCTCAAGTGTTGGCAAACACAAAGTTGAATAAACTCACTACAGGGGAAATAGTCCGTGGGGCTTGTTTGCTAAACATGTATCTGTAACAGGCGCCATTCTATAATTTTGTTTTTTCACAAAATACACGCATAAAGATCCACGAAGTATCTATCTATCTATCTATAGAATAGTCAAGTCAAACTGTCTCCAAAGCTTTCAGCATAGGTTTATCCAGTTTTTTAGCTGATGTAACTGGCTATGTATGTATCATTCATACAGGTTCCAATGATGAAAATTTAAACACCTGTACAGAAACCACTTTCTTGAAAAGCTCCCCAGCCACTTAAAAATTAGTTCCACTTGTCCCTCAATCAATTTTGTGTCAGATCAATCCCTCCTGCATTTACTGTCGCACGAGCATCCTCAGGCTTCATCTATCATCCTTTTTTCTCACTATCTACCCTGCTCATCTTCATGTTTGAAGTTCAATCACAATATCCTCAAACCAAGTCTCTCGTTGTATCCATACAGATCTTTCTCTATCACTTGAAGTTATTCTCAACATTCAACATATCGACTTTAGTTTATAAATTCTAAAGAAGTATACGGAATTGGAAAATAAAAAAATATAGAATGCAAATGAAAAAATCAGCTAAGAAACCGCTATGTGTAGTGGGATTTACGAGCTCAACGGTCAAATTTCATTCATGGATGATTCTTGAGACAAAAATTGTCACACAATGTTGAGGAAAACTGGAACAGTAAAAATGTGTAGTTGCATGATGTGTGATTATATCATGAAAACTTTGAAAACGTAGGACCAGAATCATTTGATGTATAATTGACGGAATGATATTTACGCAATTGCAAAATCAAGTAAGGTTTCTTACATGTCTCTTCGAACAAAAACAATTGCTATTTTGTGCCGGCAAATTATTACATTTCATCTGAAAATATTACCGTTCAGTCTTCTTTTGTCTAGGTTTTTTTTTCAATTGTGTTAACTCATTAGTATAGATAAGCATGTTTCATGCCAGTATTGAATATGGAAATTCAGTCAAACACAATGGTCAAATTTTGGTTGTGCTACTTCAGCACATAAATGATATCGAGCATTTTTGAAATACAGAACTTTGGATAACTATATACGAGTTATGGTATATATTTTATTCATATATATATATATATATATATATATATATATATATATATATATATATATATATATATATATATATATATATATATAAATATATATATATGTATATATATATATAAATATATATATATATATATATATATATATATATATATATATATATATATATATATATATATATATGCATGTATGTGTGAGTGTTTTTCTTGGAAGTTAGGTCTATAAAAATCTTTTGATGTAACGGAAAAAAGGAAAATAACGCTTAGCATATGTTTCAATTCATATATATACATATATATATATATATACATATATATATATATGTATATATATATATATATATATATATATATATATATATATATATATATATTATGAGCTAATTTGACATAACCTAAACTCACTGAAAGTGATATACAAATACCAAGAAGCTAGCTACATAGATAGATACGTGTATATGAGGAGGCTGATCTTTAGAGAAAGATCTCAGGAAATTTTAACATTGGCCGAGAGGTACCCCCTGAGTATTTGTCAGTACCTTGAGAAACGTCTTTATCATTTCACCGAGGATATCTTCGAGATTATTAGAATTTCTTTGGGGACAAGAAAGCAGCAACAGAAATCCCGCCTCATTAATTTACGATTGTCTATCGGTATTGTTAGTTCTGTCCCGTTGCCAACACAATGAAACATCAAGCAGTTCTATATCCCTTCCCGATATTGACAAAATCCAACTGTTTACTGGCACAGAACTAATGACACTCAAACTCCGAAGCAATGAACGTCAGTATATCGCCATGACACACGTCATTCGAATTTACAAGAGTCTTATTGCAGAGTCTCGTGAACGTAAGTCGCTCCCAAACCTATCTGTCAGTAAACACTCACACGCACTGATATGTGTTTGTACGTGTTTGTGTGTATGTTCACATGTATGTACTGGCTTTATCGAACAAATATGCCAAAACTTTCATTCACTCAGCCCAGGTGACTATATATATCGTGGCAACTTATTCTAAAGGTAGGGACGGAATTAATCATTATTCACGTTTGTATTTTAGCACTAACTGCACGCGTATTTTCAGCTTACATAAACAAGTTTTGGAGCTTTCCGATCTCTACCCACCGACTTTACTGCTACTCCCTCATCTATTCCGTTGCTTCCGCTCAAAAATGTTGAAAAATCTTGATTGACAGAAAATGCGGTTATTGTAGTTGGTAACTGTTCAGGAAAAGTTCGGGACTGTTTAATTTCTTTTTGTAGTAATGGGTATGATTCCAAAGCCCAATGTCGAGCCCTTTTAAAGTGGTAAGACGGCAAAGTGATGCCTTTCCAGCAGCTCCTGTAGCCAATTTGATACCAGGTGTATCGCTCTCTGCTTTACTCCGGACGACATCAGCAAGGCGGAACCGAAAGGGGAATTATGACAATTGGGCATCCAAGGGTCGGGATACGCCCTGCCAACGCACTTGCCATGAAGAGGGGCATTCCAACGTCTGCAAAGACGGAGCAGGGGTCATTCTTTCCTTCATATATGAATGAATGGATAAATAGATGGATAATTTTGCTAGTTCATTTTATGGTGGCCCAAATGAAAAAAAAGCTATCCCATATCTTCTATGTTGATTTTTATTCTTATCAATTGTATGAATAATCATTAAAAAAATCACAAAAAATATTATCATGTAAAATTTATTTATCATAATGAAAAACGTACGTAAAATCATTTTTTGTAAATATCTGAGACTCGTCATTCTAGCTCAGTCAGTGAGACAGCCTCCTGAAATCAGTCATGAATTTTGCATATTGAGCCCCTCCCCCTCAATCTGGTGACGATTGTTCTTGTTTGTGAATAAAAACCCGTCTGTTATTTCTGCACTGCTGAATCACGTCCGGGGACTGTCCAATATTGGTTCTACAATGAAATCTTTCCGAAACTCTGATGCTGTCAATTTCCTAGTCTCTTTCAAGCTTGACGTTTTTCCCCTCTGAGGGTATAGATATGAGATTTTCTTAACTCAAATAGGTATGAGTTTTCGTTTGTTTGTTTGTTTTTTTTTAACTATTTGAGGAACTATCCTCCAGAGAGATCCAGAGGCTGAGAATAGTGCGGTGATGGGGTATATGTTTATCTTAACTTCGTCTTTTTTATATATAGCACTAAATAATTCATTTTCATTGTGGATGAGTATTCAGTAGATCACAGAGTAGAAAAGTTGATATTTAAAATGTAAATACAGAATTGATTCCTAAAACGTATATCTCATCACACATAACTTTTGAGTGAATAGTAAATAGTTCTTCCATAACACCTACAACAGGGAGGGTTGTCTATCAGCCCACATATTTATTCATGCTTACGCATCCTAAAAAAAAGAGTATATAACCAATGGATCCTCACAATAGTCACTTATGGAGCTGAAACATGGAAACTAACCATGAGACAGACCTGCAAACTGAGAAGTATGCAGCATGCTCATGAGAAATACATGCTCAACCTCTCATGAAAAGATCACAAAACAGTACAGTATATCATGTAGAAAACAGGAGCCCGAACCATCATAAAATCTATTAGAAAACTCAAATGGCAATGGGCTGGTCATGTGAGAATGAAAAAACATATGGACATGAATCACAACATGGATCTCCAGAAACCACATGTGAAACTGAGGTCGACAAAATACCAGATGGAGAGTTGAACTGCGAAAATTCAGAAAATACTGGCGCCACGACGCCCATGACAGAGAAATGTGGCGGATCCTGCAAAGGTCTATGTCCAACTACAGACGTTAAAAAACTGATGATGATGATGACACATCATCATAGAAGATGGAGAGATGAACTAGACGAATTGAGAAAATACTTGCTACGCAACGCCCATCATAGAGAAATGTGGCAGATCCTGGGGAAAGCCCAAGTCCAACGATAGACAATAAAAGACTGATGAAGATGATGATACATCATCAACCTCAACATCAGCAGTCGCAATTTAACGTCCGTCTTTCACATTTGACTTGTGGGAGTTCATAATGTGAGTTATTATCTGACATACTTTCAACATGCCCTGTCCATTGTCATTTGAGCCTCCTAACTGATTCTATGATATCTCTGGCTCGTGTTTCCCTTTAATACATTGAAAAGTCTTGTGACCCCTTCATGTGAGGCAAAACTTGATCCTCTCCTGTGCGCATTGCATGGCTCTTAGTTTGAGACACAATCTTTTTCTAAGGATTTACGTTATAATTCTAAAGATGATTATCAAGAATATGCATTGCTTACTAACCTTTCTTGTCGAAACTGCTCTAGTTCTTGAAAGTTGAGTAAGGTCTCCAACAAACCTGCCGGTCAATGTGATTATTCGTTTAATTGCTTCTTGATGATTCATTGAAAATCGTTACCTCAGATTATTTAGTTCTGAGATTTCAATCTTGATCGAACATTGCTCTTACTATCCTCTCTTCCACATTATGCATTTCATTTTCACTTTGACCCAGTATATATATATATATATATATATATATATATATATAGATAGATAGATAGATAGATAGATAGATAGATAGATAGATAGATAGATAGATAGATATAAATATATACATATATATATGGGGGGGAATAATTGGTAAACAATAGTTCATTGAAGATTAAACTCATTAGCAATGAGCAAACTTTTTCGCAGAATATCGTTCTACAAAAATCTAAATAGAAACATTGAGACAAATAGTCACAAAAGTAATTACATCCATTAAGTCAATATCATTGATTATTTACTACATCTCATTTTAACAGTATCTGTTATTCTGACCATGTAACATATTCAAAGGAGGCCATTAGATGTTGAGATCAGAAAACACTGTATTACCGCCAATCCACGCATTTGCACCAGTATTCTCACTGCGACTTGACTGCACTAATAATCTTCGTGACCAGGGTTGCAGTTCTACTGCGTGCATGGCTGATCTTTAATACAAGGGAAAATGTAGCAAAAGACCCGGATAATGAGGCCATCAATGAATTGTCAAAGAGAATCTTGTATAAGTCTGAGTCAGAAGTAATGAACTTCACTATTCCTAGCCAATGAAGGTAAACAGATGTGTAATCAAATGTTAACAAAGATGACCATGACTGATAGTTAGATATGCAACGTGCATAAGTCAGATTTTAAGAACTACACTGGAAAGCGGACTGCCCGATGGTTGGACATATTCCAGAGTATTGTTGCGGTTGTTCGATCAAAGAAAATAGAAAAAGGGGTGATGAATAAAAAGTTACTTTTCTCGCTTTTTGTTGTGCAGTGGTCTCTAATAAAATTTGAATTTTTTTTTTTTTTTTTTTGAAAAAGCGCACGTTTGTTGCCAGACACTAACCAGGGGACTAATTTAAGATAAAAATATCTTACAAATTGAACCCATCCACCAAAAAAACATTGGGGGGATTTTTGAATAGCATAAAACCTTTTTCTAGACATAAGGAGCATTTGTTAAAAGTAAGAGTCTGTTTCAGCTTTTTACAATCGATACACGCATACATACATACATACATACATACATATATATACGCATATACAAGTACATAATAGCTGCTGCATAGATTTCGATTTGTTGATGTCACTCAACAGGATCACTCGACTATACAAGGTACTGATGGGGCATTTCAACCCAGCCAGGGTTTAAGAGTTCCTGGTGCATAATTCTTTCACACAAATAATTATGGTACGGGTACCCGGTGCGTGATATCCATGTACTTTAGCATGTATTTCAAACCCTCCCATGATTTGTATTTCTTTCCCAAGATGGGACGGGTATTCTGATCTGTAGCTATTGTCACCGTAGATGACTTACCTTTCTAGAATTACTGAGACAAACCCTCTCATGGATAGGACAAGTTTGTTAGCGATAGTCACCTTTGTGAACGGGGGGGGGGTTCAAAAGCAGATTCTTTACGAATATTCCTCTTCCGTTTTTATTTTTGATGCATGATTTCTCTTTCTCCCGATGAATTTGTTTCCACCAAGAATAAAATCTGTTATCATCTGAAGTTTGTGGACCTTCTGGAATTATGCAATAATTAAGCGTTCTGAGGGGAACCTGACAAATATACAGACTAATTAATCGATTATTCCTTTTTTATCATTTATCATTTTATCTATTTTTTGAAGTTATTGACTATAAACTCATTAGAGATGAAAAGATGGAGAAATGTTGATTCGGCAGAGCTGAATTTATCATGGGGTGACCATTTTTGGACAGTCTGTTGAGGACTGATATCACTAGCTTAACAATTATCTGCGATATCAGCTTGCTCCCCACCTCCAAGACATATGCCAAATGTGATTGTCTGTTTCTGAGTGTGCATATATATATATATATATATATATATATATATATATATATATATATATATATATATATATATATATATATATATCGAGAGAGACAGAGACAGAGACAGAGAGACAGAGAGACAGAGAGAAACTAATTTGAGCTGTAAATATAGAAAAAGACTTAGTACATCTCATTTTTTCTGTTACAGAGTGTATTGGGGCAAGCTATTTTGAGAGAAATGATGAAAATTACTGCCTCATATAAGCAGGGTCTCTAGTAGGTTGCTTTGGGTAGAGAAATGATCTTCCCAGTGATGTTGTAGGAGAGGGTTGAGGTGTTAGTGCTTTTATTTTTGGGTCTTAAAGGGGTTATGTGGAAAATGTTTGTATAAGCCGTTTTACACAATATCACACCTACAGCCAACTAAAGGGCCTCAATACAGGATAATTACTTGAACGCTTTGTTCAAACATCGGATTCTCTTACACCACAATTACGACTGAAGTAAAGCACCAATAATAAAACATGAAGACGTCTCTAAAAGAATCATTTCTGTTAGCAATACGATTATCAAGCCCAGGTAATTTCAAAAATGCCCCCCCCCCTGCTAGGATGAATAATCGTAAAACATCATAAAATAACACCTCAAACAAATAACAACTACAAATATGATGCTAGCTCAGTGTATCATCTCAAAATCCTTTTAGACACAAATTTCTGTATAAGCCCTTTAACAGATGATATCCACCGAAATCCCAAGACCCTTTTTACCCACATCAGCTGGATGCTCTCATTCCCCTCCAAGGAACAACTTCATTTCCAAAAAAATGACTCCGCCCGTCTAGAGACCAAACATATATATCAGGGAGAAACTTTTTCCTGTTATACAGAGTTATAGAAAAACCACTTGCTCTCCACCTGGGCTCGCTAATTCCTCTACCTCAACAATCATCAGAATATTCTAGTAATTTTCAACATGTTTCTTCAGAAGAAAACGTTCGCTCTCCGAGCTCTGGCAAACCCCAGGGTTCACAGGTGAACAATATGTAGCTATATACAATTTATTTTCAATATTGTCAGAGTTCCATATATACATACATACATACATACATACATATATATATATATATATATATATATATATATATATATATATATATATATATATATGTGTGTGTGTGTGTATATATATATATATAGTGTGTGTGTGTGTTTGTATGTGTGTGTGTCTCTCTCTCTCTCTCTCTCTCTCTCTCTCTCTCTCTCTCTCTCTCTCTCTCTCTCTCCTTATATAAACATATATATATGAGGAGAGAGACACACATTCGGGCAATGAGAGTGAGAATAATGGAAGGAGACAGATTTGTATTTATGATGTATGAATTGATTAGAAGAAAGAGATTGTTGTCAACACAGCCAGATAGAAATGATTTAATCGATTAGCAGACAGACGGAATGTTCGCAGACAGTCAAAAAAACTGGAGAAAGTAGGAAACAAGCAAGAAAACAGTGGCAGACACGAGATTACCTTGCTTCAATTGAATCATACTGATTTTAAAGTACGACCTACAATAGCTGCTGGAGCAAACATCCTTTGTACTTTCCCGAATCTTTGTGTTCATCTTGCTTCCCTGATTTTCTCAATAAAAGAGCTAAATATAAATCAGAGTCTTGAACTGCCAGTCTTGCCGCTGGTGTCTCCCTCACCTTTCACAAAAACCTATGGTTCAACAAACGATATGAAAAGGAAAAAATGGCACCTTATACTTGGAAGATTTCAAAGGCATTGTAGTGATAAAGAATCAATCAGGTAAGTAATATATCCTTTTCAAAGTATTACTTGTCTTTCAAAACATATAGAATTATTACTGAAGAACGGTGCATTGTTCTTAAATCATCAGCAGCAGCCTCATAGCATCTGTCGTTGGACATAGACCAAAGATTTGCCACACCTTGCTGAAACAACCTGTTTAATTTGCCTCGTATTTTGACGGCTGCGTTTTTTCATATGATCTTTGGGGATTCATGTTATTAGTTGGGATGTTCATCAGTTGTCTAACATTCTCGCAACATGAACAGTCCATTGCCATTTGAGATTTTGAATGTTTTTTCTATGATATCCCAGACTCCTGTCTTTTTTCTGATGTACTGTGCTATTTTGTTATTTCCCCATGTGCATGATTCTCTCTAGTGCGTGTTGCATGGCTCTAAGTTGGAGGCTCAATTCATTAGTTAGTTGCCATATTCCGGCACTCTGACTATTTGGAGAATGTCGAAGAGGCTTTGCCGAAAGTTGACCAACCTATAGAGATTTTTTGCTTGATTTTTTCTTCTTTAGAGGATTTCGTGGAGATTCTCTGTCCTGAGTAGATGCAGTGTTCCACTTTCTCCAACTCCATGTTTTTTTTTCGGGTGGTTGTGTCTTTGTCATCAAAGTTTTTTTTGTACGTGGCATCTGTCTAGCTGAAGTTCATGTGAAGGTTCACTTTCTTTCTTCTTTTCATTCTGTTCATCTAGCATCCTTTGGAAATCATGAAAGTGCTTAGTAAAAGGGACGATGTCGTCAATACACCTAGGTTTACTTATGTATTCGCCATCTATTCTGATTCCATTGTCTACCCAGTCTAGGTTTTGGATGATCATCTCGAAGCAGGCTGTGGACAGGTTGGGTGGGCTGGTATCGCCTCGAATAGTAAATAATAAATCACTATATTTCTTTTCTTTTTTTTTTTAACCCACGCAGATCACTTTATAATCATTATCACCCAGTACACACTCACACACGCAGACATACACATAAATATAAGTATATATGTATTTTCATGAACACATTATATGTGAATGCGGCTCTGTACACCACATGTGCACAGGCACGCATGCAATTATCTACACTGATCAGGTAGTTGATTATGCCTCGATTTTCATAACTATTGTTTTTAGTATGATAAGAAATAAATCAACTTTCAAATCAATCACTATACATAAATATACCATAAGAAGTACACTAAATATAACAGCACAGAAAATAAAAATTCATATTTGATGGGGATTCAAAAAAATAGGGTGAGACAACGTTACCTTTTGAGCTGGCCCAATTTTTCTCGAGATAACAAAAGACTGGGGAGGAGAAGCATCTCTGGTCGATCCTGTACTCTGTCTCTGACAGAAAGAAGCTAATCCAATTCCTTCGTTCTGATGAAAAAGTGGAGTTATCTCCCTTCATTCGTCTTATCGGAAACAGAAATATGCAACCCCTAAATTCAAGCGGTTTGGATGGCTATAAAAAATAGTAATAGAAAAGCACGTAAGTACTAACGATACAGTTGCCAGTATATATATATATATATATATATATATATATATATATATATATATATATATATATATATATATATATATATATATATATATACTTGTGTGTGTATATGTGCAGGCGTATGTTCACACGTCCTTTCATATATCATGTGCTTTTGGACATTCATATATACGTATACCTACGTGTGTATCTGCGTTTGGGAGTGAGTATTGGCCTTGTTTGAATGGATTAAAGATTCGGTTGGATGGGTGAAAACATTAGACACTAAAAAGGTTACGTTACAAATGTTATTGTGGAGTAGAGTTTACACTTATGAGAATTTTTTTGTTTTATTTCTAATAATTCAAATTCTAATTTTCAAATACATATTAGCATAGCATTAGTTGGAGTTTTTCATCGACGCCAATGAAACAGTCTACACGTACCTCACTTTCTTCAACACAAAAAATACTAAAAATTGTTCTATATTCCACTTCAAACTAAATACCTAAACCTGACACAACTACTGGTCACCGTAGCACTGCTCCACACCAATATTGAAAATGAAAATAAAAAACTGGCATCAATCCAATGCGCTCCTTGAAAATAATTTCATTCCAAGTTAAGCTGGGGAAGAACTTATCAAGCCTGTACCAAAACAAAGAGAGTTAACACCTTATCTGCTGGCAAGCTGTAAGAACATCATGATCCGTCCGATTGATAATTGTTAACGAAATTATGATTACCAAAAACAATATAACTGATTATTCCCATGGATACATAACTCCCAATTAAAACAGTTATTCATTTCATCAATATATATATATATATATATATATATATATATATATATATATTTATATATATATATATATATATATATATATATATATATATATATATATATATATGTGTGTGTGTGTGTGTGTGTGTGTGTAATTATTGTCATCTACAGACAGCTGTTCCGATGTGGCTATGGACTTCAACCCATCCAGTGCTGCGAGGCAGAATTGAAACCCCGGAGGCCGATATCCTACCTCTGGACGACAGAGCTGGGTGGTTAGTAAGGCTGAATTTAGGCGATATATTCATTTACGCAGAAACTCCACATCAACTTGAGTGCTCTATCCCTATGGAAGAGCATTGCATAAGCTTACGATGGATGAGTTACCTCTCTTAAAGAGTGCTCAACCCTGAGCATCATTTTCTAAGGCTGCATCATACTACTGGTAGTTTCTTATCTTATTTAGAGCAATACGGTCATTTCATAAAAGACATCATTCAATTTTTTAAACAGTGGTATTACTCACATAGGTTATCCATAATCGTATTTGACGATGAGAGATCGATAAGTATAATAACAGACGTGATTTGTTTTTGCAGCATTTCTATTGTGCTTACCCAAGTGAATATTGAATCTCTTATGTTGGTTTTAATCTTAGTATATATATATATATATATATATATATATATATATATATATATATATATATATATATATATGTATATATATATATATATATATATATATGTATATATACATATATATATATATATATATATACATATATATATATGTATATATATATATATATATATGTATATATAATACACACACACATACACACATATATGTATATGTCTGTGTATTTATATGGCACTGATCCGATTCATATCCTTGATTTCTTTTCTGTTGAATATACCTCTTTCCAAGATCAAGAGGTCAATTTCTGTTGAGATCGATCAAAAGATTTATTCGATCACACTGTCATTATCGTCATCTATTTTGTTCCGAATAGATTTTTCACATCGATCTCTGCTATTGACTCTGAAGTCGTTCCAGACTGACTTTAACACTCCCGATTTTCTTGGACACCGACGTTTAAAAAGATTTATAGATATGTAAAGATTTACTCTGAAGTGATTACACTCCGCCAACATTGCAACTTGATGTATTGCGTGGTATGAGATTCTTCATGTCAGTCTGTCAATGTACCTAAGTCTGTTCGTATCACTCAGTCAAGCTATCTGTCTTGGTCACTTTTTTCCTCTTTTATTTCATATCTATGATAGTCGTTTTAATTGTATCTAGACCGGGGAAATAGAGAAATCAATCGGCGGGAAATAACTAAGCAACCTTTTGTTGATGACATCATTTTTTTGTAGAGAACCTTCATGATCTTCAGAAAAGTCCAAATGAGAATCAAGAATAAGAGTGACGGATATTATACAAATAATTAGGAAACAGATATGGATATAAACGATTAAAACAAAATTAACTGATTAGTGCGCATGGGTTAGTTTACAGAACGAAAAGAGAGGTCACATGATAGAGAGATAAAAAAAATGTAGAAGGCCTTTGTCTGAAAGTAAACTTGTAATGGATGATGATGATGATGATCATCATCATCATCATCATCATATATATATATATATATCAAAGAATGAAAATATTTCTGCTCATTGACTGATTTCGAAGGATAGCTGATACATCTGTTGATATGCAGTAAATGCTAAATGGGATGAACAAATCAACCTCTTTTTTCAAATCCATCGAACTTTCATATATATATATATATATATATATATATATATATATATATATAATGCTACAATAAATACATTATGATTTAATATCCGATGTGTGATTGAATTATTTCATGAAGTGATCGATACATTCAACATTAAAGATTATGTTGAGTTGGGGTAGAACTTTGGATATCATGAAGTAAAAGACTTGCGAGGCATTTTCTGTGAAATACTCTCAGAGAAGAAACATCACAAAGAAGTAATGGTTCAACAACGTACAGGGAAAAATACTATCTCTTGCTAATTTATCATTTATAACTACAAACAAGCACCGTACCTCCACTACAAAAAGAACGGAAGAGAATAGCAAGCGATGATCAACCACTGAACAAAAAAAAAGATAAAGAAAACATAAATCAAGAGGATAATAGGATGATCCTGAATAGACACAGCAAAAAGGTCCTAAATAGGGATCTGAAATAACCAAATCATTCGCCTGAAGAAGCTTGAACAGGGCAGATGCATAAATGTATTTGAGTAATCCTTTACTTCATTATATATATATATATATATATATATATATATATATATATATATATATATATATATATTGTTCAGTATGCTTTTCAAAGTCGTTCCATATCTATTAAACAGTGACATTTTAGATTTTTCTCTACTTTTCTGCTCCATTACCATAATTCAGCTGACTACAACGAACTATCTCTGCTCCTCCTCTAGTATAACATCTTTCCATTACAGTATGCTCTTTAGCAGATTCAAGGGT
Source organism: Thysanoteuthis rhombus (assembly GCA_963457665.1). NCBI lineage: Eukaryota > Metazoa > Mollusca > Cephalopoda > Oegopsida > Thysanoteuthidae > Thysanoteuthis > Thysanoteuthis major. The sequence goes on from OY735198.1 coordinate 20,787,372, forward strand.
ATTTTAACACCTTTTCATCGTATTTCCTTACTTATCAAGTCAATGTGGCAGTTTCAGCCTTCTTAATAACAGGCGAACATATCATTTGAATACTTAAGACGACTTCATTTCCGATGCAGACTCGTTTCGGGCAACATAAAGCCAATAGCAGATAAGAGCATTAATTTGGTGACAGGCTGAAATTCAATCCAGTGAATGGGATTAGTTAGGTTAATTGCACCAAATTGATCTGAAAGAAGCAGTCAAATTTGAACACAGAAAAATTGTCATGAAATTCATTAAATCATTCCATTACTTTAAAAGCACTCATTTCTCCATCTTAGATCAGGGATTCTTTTGAGGATCGTCGGTCGGGATATCCAAATCCCAAAAATGTATAGATATGTGTATGTGTGAGAGCATCGTCATAGAACTCTAGTAAACAATTTAGCGTTCTGATTTCAATCCTTTTCGCAGATATGTGCAGTTTTTGCTAGACTACTAAGTCTAGCGAGTAGCATGTGTTTGTGTGTGTCCGTGGTTGGGGAGAGAACAAACCTTATGAGCCGGACAAACTGAGGTGGACAAACATGGTACGTGTGATTACATAGCTATGATAGATAGATATATATAGATCGCTAAAACTTCTTTTTTTCGCAGGGTCAGGGCTACGAAAAAGAACATGATGTAAGCAGATGGCTTATTCAAATGTAAGTGCGAAAGGTAAGGGTTATTGTATATATTTGGACGGTAGAGAACCTAATATGAAGGAGTTTAAACGTTGCATAGTTCACAGTTGACTCTTTAACATAAACGGACTTTTTCCGTCTATAATTACCATTTCTTGCCTAAGCAACTATTTATACTTCACAATGAGTTTCCGGGTTGCTACAAAGAATAAGACAGGAGTTGCGATATTTTCACACGATGTGCTTATTTTTCCATTCGAATATTGATAAAGAAAAAATTACAAGTTTGTTCCACAACATTTAGCTTACAGTTTAATTTTTCCCTGGTCGTATTTTGACGTCAGGGAGAAATTTATTATCGACGAACACAACACACCTCTCGCAAAGACCCCAGATGTTTCACTGTCCCCTGTAGTACAATGCACCATCATCATGACTCCACAAGAAGTAACAAAGCACAACATACAGGCAGGACATTAGTATTGATTAGAAATAATTCTTGTTAAATAACGGACATAGATACATAGATATTGATGTAAGGTTACAATGAGCAAGTCAATATAATTTATTTCTTTGTTAATTTTGATTTGATAGTGTTCTCAATATCGAACCATAATTGGTCCTTATATGAAGATGGCATTCGCCAGACAAATCAGTTAGCGCACAAAGCATTGCAATGTTCAGTGGATCAGCAGTCAAATAAAGATAATTTTGAAAAATACTGAGTATAGTATTTTTCTCAGAAATCTTACATCTAAATACAGATATGAAATATCTAAATTTGCGATTGATCAAAATTCAGGTAAGGAATGTCTAGATATGCAACACCGAAATTAGTAACAAAATTACTTTGAAGTCGTAATTTTGCATGACAAACGGAAAACTTTTGTACATAACGCACTATAGAGTTTGCTCCTTCCAGATATGTTACTTTTAAATGGGCCCTGCCTTAGTATTCGGAGCACAGATTCTTTTCTAGGATAGTGTTAATAGAAAAGGTTACATGAACAGAAGCTCTCAAGGTGACAAAATGCAAACTACGCAACCCGGTTCGTTAAAAACAATTCATGGAGAGAATAATGTGAAAATTAGGGGTTGTCATGCAGAAACTTGGCAACTGCAGTCGTCCATTTGCAACTCTGCTGACGTGTTCATATCTCATGCCTCTCACTATTACCTCTATCATCCTCTCTTGTTGTATGAGTGTGTCTTTTGTCTGCTGCCTTTGTGAGCAAATAACGCTGTAATTTTTTCACTTCTTATTCTTGAATTCACGAGTTTTTGATATTTTGGTTGCTGTATGACGTCACGAATCATTCAATCGTCATAATGATTATATATGCATATTTCTTGAGTCATTTGAGTGCCTGCCGTAGTGCATTCTTAGTACTAGTTTCTTAGTGAATGTCACACGGTTGCAGCTTTTTAATTAAAAAAAAGGTCCAAACTTAGCATATTTCACCTATCCAATTTACTATGCCAGTTGTACCCCTCAGTACATTGGCTGTCCAAGTAGTTGAATACTGTATGAGATTATTTTTGATGGTATGTTCCATGTGCAAGACTCCTGTTTCGAGTCTTGAAACAAATCGATAGTACAATACCTCCTTAGAAAGGAATCGTCATTTTGTCTTACTGGGCCTCATGAAAATCTATTTGTTTCGATGTAAATACTTGCATGTAACCGATATACTTATCTAATTGAATTTTTTCCAATTGAATTTTTTTTCTTTGCGCATTACCAACATTGCACATTTTCCCATCCCAATTTGTATTCCAATGTCTGATCTAAAGTTTTGGCTTTTCACAATAATGTTACAAGTTCAGTTTCGTTTGAGAGCCAGTAATTGTGGTCCAGTTTCTCCCATTTTTCTATTAATCGTTTTTGTTTTTGCTTTTTCCTCTAGTATGGTGATCCGTCATGCTACTTCGAAATTTTTTCTAGGGGTGGGGTTCTACTACGTTTGGAAGAAGATGATAAATAACAATCAATCCATTTATGTATAACGTTTGTAAAGTATTCTCAAAAATACTTACAGACTCGTACTGAACAAAGTTAAAGAAACAGTCTTCTATTTGAGAGTCAAGCTAAACTGATGAATGTGTTAACCTCACTGTTCTTAGGACTCTGATTAGGAAAATGTTTCTGTATGTTTGGTCAGCAATTTTCTTGGTTTTCTGAGAAGAGCATTAATGCAAATGCCGAGATGTTGTAGGAAAAAAACATAACAAGTCGTTGAGTGCATTAGACACAATATCAATTCAATTAATATGGAAGATGTCTCATTTTCTAGATAACTGAATTCTGAAAGATCTCATCAGTTCAAAACATTTACAGCAACTCAGTTCAAAAGGCAAAAAATCGTAATGAATGAGATAGAAATTCAAAGTGACAGGTGTATTGAAATCTACAGATTGTGCTGCTGTTCATAAAACCCTGTATATTTAGCGGGACGTTCCGTTGAAGGTTTCCTTCATGTGTTCATCCATATTGTAGCCAATCAATAAGCGTGTTTTAACACTGGTCAATCGGCACAGACAATTTTCCTCGTGATGTGACCCTAAATTATTTCTTCTCTTTGCCCACTTCATTTTGCTTCCCTGTTTTAATTTTCATTTACTTGAGAGATATCTATTTTTTTCATTTACAATACAATGTTATGCTTTTCCGTAACCATATCTTTATTCGTTTAATTTAGACTGAAAATTCTCTCTCTCTCTCTCTCTCTCTCTCTCTATCTCTCTCTCCCTATCTCTCTCTCCCTCTCTCTCTCTCTCTCTCTCTCTCTCTCTCTGGGACATGATGCTAAAAATGTTTGTTCTATGGAATATCAGACGCAAAAAAATCCTGATGGACATGATATAAGGACATACAGTTTGAAAAATGCGAAAGAAATCATTCACTATTGTGTCTGGTGTTTTCATTCTACCTTTACTGTCCCATGGACACCAATCAGTTTAGCTTTTATTCAATCCGTCGCCATCTCTTGCAACAAGTCTAGCCTATCTCCATTTTGCAACTCATTCATTTCTATAATATCCTTCACTCTAGTCTTTGTTTCAGATATCCTTAACATTGCAATTTCCATATGGGACTTCCTGTTTTTGCTATCAGTTCGTTTCACTAAGTCAAAGAAAGGCCATAAAAACGAAATGATGGTTTCTTTCTTTTCTTCCTCGTCTTTTCTTCTCATTCTCAACAATTTTTTCTTCCTAATGTATCCTGTTCAATACACCATCAACATCAATTTTTTAAAACTATTCTCCTCTTGGTACTGCTTCTTTTTTTTCGCTTATTCTTCTATCCTCCATGGATTTTGATATATTTTCTCTGTCTGTCTATGCCTCCCTCTGTCTGTCTGTCTGTCCGTCTGTCTGTCTGTCTGTCTCTCTCTCTCTCTCTCTCTATATATATATATATATATATATATATATATATCATATATATATGTATGTATGTATATATCTATCTATATATATATATATACATATACATATACGTATATGTGTATATATATATATATATATATATATATATATATATATATATATATATCCTCCTCATTCTTTGTGAGATATATAAGCATTCGTAGCTCCCACGCTTTCTTCTTTTCTTTCTTTCTCCTCACTCATAAAAATATTGAACATCTCTCTCTAGAGTGTATAGCTTTTTAATTTGGCATCAAGCCAACTGCTTTCATTATATATTCTACCTCCTCATGCATTCAATAAGTTCGTACCTTGGCAAAAATCACAAGTTCAGAGCAACCAGTCAACCTCAATTTGTTCTTCACGATTTATTTTGTGCATCCATCAGCTGGATGTGTCCTAAAGTATCAGAAAATCCCACAAATCTGAGAAAGGGGCCAATTTTTGAGTGAAATTTGGAAACATAGAATAAAGTTATTTTCAGGGTCTATTAAAGTTTTTGAAAATCTTTGGTATTTAAATTAATGATGATTATTTGTTTCATCTATGAACAGTTATCGATGGTTGGTATACTTTCGGAACCTTATCTCTTCTTGATATTTAGTGAGCTAATCTAAATACAACAATGAACCAAATAGAAGGCGGTAGGATGAGAAAGGTGGTTTTATATCAATCTCCCAAATCATAAGATACACGCCAGCTAAACGGGGAAATTGATATCCGAAATCCTTGCGTTTGCCTGAGCTCGAACACTGACTTTTTTAGTGAAAATATATAAAGATTTTAGCTACAAAAGCAAATCACTCTTTCTTGGATTGATATATCCCCTTTTACCTCGCTTTTGCGCTTCCCACAAACCAGTCCTCTCCCCCTTTTCATCTTCCTCTAGCATTTCCCTTTCTTTATTTTCAGATTGTTTTAGCTTCTTTCCTTTCTTCCCTCCGTTTTTCTATTACTTTTTAGATTTCACTTATTCATTCCCTTTATCTTTTTTCTCACTTCCTCTCTCTTATTTGCAAGCGATCGGAAATCTATGAACCTCAAAATATAATATCATGTGATATTCTCCTGTTTCTCTCTGTTTTTCCTACCTTGATACCCCTTTCATCTCATCTTATTATTAAGTAAAATTGCTTTTATCTCGCACACCCTTTACTCATCGTCTACCGCAGAGACCATGAGCCAAACAGGAAAATGATAAAAGGAAGATTATGCCATGCGAAGAAAATGAGCTTGATTATAAATGTTGACATCCAGGTTACAATGGAAAGAGGAAATCTCGAGTAAAAATGGCTGACTGATTGCCGTGTTCATATGAAGCTGACATCATATTGGATTACAACAGCAGAGAGAGCCAGGGTGCGTCGATACGAGCCGGTTGGATTAAAGATAAAAGCTAATCTTTGGACCCTTTGGTTTGCTTCGGTGATTTTTGGAGGATTGGCCGTTTGCCTGCTTTTAGCCCTGATCAGGCTGGAAAACAGAATAGTAGAGAAAAAAATAAATAAAGATAGAAGAGCTGGTGGGAGAATCAGATTGAAATAGAAACGTTGATATGAAAGATATGAAGGATGCAGTCCTGAGGGTATTCACTGGAGTTTATTTTGAAAATTTGAAGGAACCATTGCCTGGCATTTGTAAAATTATCTGAATAGATTTTTTCTATAAGGAATCACTTCATTGTAAGAGCTATTGATCTTGGCTGCAAAATAAGAATCTAATCTTGTGCAGTTATTCAAGTAGCACTCTATTACCATTGGCCAACAGAGATCAGTGAATGCTAAGCTGGGGTTTGAACTTTCACGGTGAAGCTAGTATGAGGACATTCTTTCCTTCTTTGCAAATTGCTTCTATCTAATGTTAAAAACCGAAGTGTAAAAATTTGAAAATGGGTACCAAACGCTGTTTACCAGACTTTCATCTTTACCAAGTGTGTAACGGCTAACCATCATCCGTAACAGCTGTAATCTAGCGTGTAAGAAGATAACTTTTCTTTCCGTATCATCTTCTTGCATTGAGTTGGAGATTCTCTTATATTCTACTGAGTTTCATACTCTTTTATGATATCCAAAGGCAAGAACAAAGTGGTCTGTTGTATTCTAATGACTCTTCCATAAGCTTATTTATTGAATGTGGGTTGTGTAATGTTGATATAACCACTTTTGAAGCCATTCTAAATGGTCAATTCTCATCTTGAGTGCATGTTTGTCCGTGGGTGATTAAATTTATAAATACTTTATACATGTTACCCAATAGCGTAATAGGGCTATAGTAAACGAGGTCAGAATTATCTCCTTTCTATTCCACGTTTATAAGTGTATATGTAGGAACAGATACATATATACACAAACAAATATACAGACGTACATACACACATATGTATATGTGTGTATATACATAGATATATTGATAAGTTTCGAAGATATGAATATATATACACTCATATATATATTCATATATGCGTGTGTGGGTGTGTGTATTATGCATGTAACGAAAACTGTAATACATGGGAGATCATTCATTTTAATGAAGAATGGATCAAACATAATATAGTGAATATTTCAGGTCAAAATATAGCTTATATCTCCGTCATGTTACGAATTTATCAATCAAGCCTCATATATGTATCTATGGGTATGTTTATGCACATATCCAGAAAAAATGCCAGTCAAATAATTTTAAGATATTTTAAGATATTTAGTATAAGAATAACTCACAAATAGTTGTTTGTAAGGAATAACTATTCCGCAATCAAATATGCATTTTAATGATATCTTAATGTTGCCAACAACAACATCACAATATAATGAACGAAGTTTGTTTACCTTATCTCTTTTTTGAGTAGATTTTTCAAAATGAGAATACGAAGCAATTTAATCATATATTACAAATGGCAAAACTTTCTCTGATGTTAACCTGCACTCATGACATCTAGCTGCTCGAAAAATACTTTTTCGTCCATTCTTCCACGATATTTGGTGATTTGGCCATAAAAAGTAATACATTGAGTTCTATTTCGTAATTATATCAAAATTTTCATGATGAAATAACAACAGAGAATCAAGTTATTTTAGTTGCATGCATTTATGGTTAAAAATTTTGTGTGTGTAGATATATATATATATACTGATGAAAGTGATAATTGGAAGGCATTGCCATTCTTTATGTAACACAAGCCCAACACTCACAGATACAAAAACCCACCAACTCCTCTCACAGATTTTTCTTCATTTCATACCAAACTTGACTCTCATTAACAAAAAACGCGAACACTGAAAATTTCCGTTCAAAAGATAGATTGTACCCATCGAAATGCATCCAAACATGCCCACATGATAATCAATAATTTTTTTGAGATGAAACGCCTGCTCTCTCCTCAATTGCCACTTTCATCAACGTTTTGTCAGATCACCTCACATCTACAAAACACACACACACACACACCTATATATATATATTTATATATATATATATATATATATATCCAAAGCTTCATCAAGATTTAAATCTAACAAAAAATTATACATAATATTTTCATGAATACCTTTTTTCTAAAATCTATCTATACAGAGTAATTTTTCTGTGTGTATAAATTGATCCCAGTCTATTAATTAATATCTATCGCATTATGTATATGTATTCACCACTTACTGTACATATTCATCTATCTGCAAGCATTTATAGATGTCAGTGCTAAGGTTATAGAGGCAGGTAAACCTGCCTTGAACATTTCATTTTGACAAATTGGATTCTACAGATATGGGCTAGAAGGAAAATGTACCGTGCCCAGAAGAATTGTTTAGAGCATTTCTGAAACGGGATTGTTTGTGGCGTGCCCCCGCTCCCTTCGGGTGAGTAACTATTGGGAGCGGTCCGAGGGGGGATATAAAATCACCAATGCTCGGTTGGTGATGAGCAGCCAAGACCTATCGATGCATGAATCTCTCCTGTCGAGTACGAGTCAACAGATAGGCTAATGTAACCCAAATCGGTGATAATTTTAATCAAAATGAAGGAAAGTACGTGTTACACCGCACTCTCATAGGAAAGTACACACATGCATGCACTCACATACACACACACACACACATCTATATATATACGTATATTCGCACACTCAGTCGCTCATATGCATACATATGGCATACGTGCATACGCACAAGAACACAAGCACAAACACCTACACACACACACATACACACACACACATATATATATATATATATATATATATATATATATATATATATATATATATATATATATTGGCCATTCTTGGGTGGGTATAATTCTAAACGTAATCTGTACTTACCGAAAATTCACGTCATTCAAAAATGGAATGCACAAGAGCAAATCACTGCATTCCTCTGTCATACAATCGTACACACATACTCTCTCACTTGATCATATACATATATACATAAACATAAACAAAAATCTATGCATACCAATAAAAATGTGTAAACAAGCAAACAAATCCGGATAGGGATAAATAAAACGTTTTTACACTCTAAGAGGAACGCGTGTCGATGTAATTCCTCGGTGAAGAAGCCTGTTCAGATTTCTGACCTGGTCGCTTGAAGCATTGCAACAAATCTTCGGAGGAAACGCAAGTCTGGTTATGAAAGTAATAATCCAGGTTTTTCTTCAATTCTCTCTGCTTGATGCACATGTTACTTATTCCAACAGATCAGACAATATTGGTTTATCTTTGCAGAGAGAAAATGTCACTTGATACTAATGGTCAGAAAAATTCCAATTGCATTTATTTACCTATCCTACGAAGACGTGTCCAAAACGAGCGAAACAGTTAACTGATTCTTTACAACTAGCGATGTTTTGCCCATTTCTAGCTGTTAGTCTTAAATCTTTATGCTTATCTGTCTGCAAATGCATGTATCCCACTACACTCTAACACACACACGTGCTAATCTAAATATCTATATGTGTGTGTCACTCATAACACACATATGGCTTCATACGTTCACACATTTTCTCCGGGGCGATTCATTAAAACATGACTCTTAATGGCCGGATTATATTCCTAATGACCCATTCAAAACCATTCAGTCTGAAGGCCAGTTGCTCTGACTTTTTTCTCAGCCTGGGAAAACAGAATCACTTACACATACACATGTAAAAGCACTGGACTGATGCCTAATTTTTTCGATGCATTAGGATGCTCCAGTATTACTAGCTTTGTGCTCATTTACATGCTCATTACTTTTTTACAAGTACCTAGGAACAGGATTTTTCCAAGAAAATCAAAAAATTCATTATCAAAAATGAAATAAAATTGCAATGAAGTTTTACATGATTAACTAAACGAACGTTTAGAGCCGTTTCCACAGAATATTGAATGAACATGCCTAATACTCATACACGATTTATTATCGTTACTACGAGTGGTATTATTTTTTTTTTACAATGCATAATAGATATATGTATACCTTATTGAATGCAATCATATATACACAAGCACAGCCATACGGGGTTTACATACATTTTCTCGTATATACATTTATCTACACGGCTTTCCTATACCCACTGAGGCTTTCGTCAGGATACGCGGATGTGCATTCACGCCAAATAACATTCATAAGATCACGCCTTCCCATATTATCACATGAGTACATTCTGAGATAATTGATCAGTGGAGATCAAAGCAAAAACGAGAATTGAACGAGAAGTCGGAAAAACGGGTTTTCACTTCACAAAGGTTATATTCCACGATGAGTTTTTTTTCTCCTCAATTAATCAAAACGCAATCACATTAATGACTATTAAAAATCTCAATTTAAAAAAATGGATAGAAAGGGCAATTAAAGTTACTGAATTTTGCAGGTATTGAGAAAGAATGAAAAAGCAGATGCAAAATAGAACTCAGCTCTACATCTCTACAAATCATGATATATTAATGCACAGATGCTATCTAATATCAATGTATCTGCTATAGAAAGAACAATCGTTCATTTTCCCTGCATTTCACAAGTAGACTGTGGGGAAAAATTACTTAGAAGCTATCAGTATGCGTTCGTACACTGAATATCTTTGGAAAAATTTTGAGAAATATATTCGTAAACCCTTGACCAGGCTTACCTAGCATAACAAATATTGGATACCTAGAAGAGATAATTTTCTTGTTAACCATTGCCCTGTGGTGTCGAAAGTAATTTACATTACTATCCTGCAATAATCATGTTTTCAATAGAACTTTTTGTTCAATGTCTTTCCCACAGTCTATTCTCCCCTCTCTCTCTCTCTCTTTCACTCTCTCTCTCTCTCTCTTTCATCATCATTTTAAAGGCTATTTGTGCTTCATGTTGACCCAGAGACAGTGAAACACACACACACACACACTCACACACTCACACCAATACATACAAAGATACGTTTGTGTATATATTTCAAACAAATCCCCCCAAACAGCCATCTAGGCAAGAATAACCTTTTTACATTCTTTATAGACGTTGAAAGAAGAAAATTAATTTCCCTGTACATATATATATATATATATGTGTGTGTGTGTGTCTGTGTCTGTGTATGAAGGTATGAGTGCACGTTGTATTGGTAGGATGTTTGAAGTGTAAATAGTCATAATAAGTTTCAATTTCTTGCAGATAATTTGTAAGAATATGCAGTTTTAAGTATTATTGTCATTTTTTGGATGGTCCATGTTCAGGAGAATAGAAAAACGTCTGTAGTCTATAGTGACACTTGCTTTAGATGATTGAATCAACAAAAAAACTGATCCTGCTTGAGTGAACTTTCACATACGATACACGAGTCCCTACAGATATGAAAATGAAACTACGTTTTCCTTCAAGGTATAAAAGATTGAGGAAGGCTGATCCAGCATATAAAGCAACTCATTCTCACAACAAGCTCATAGGAAAATCAATAGAATTTCTGAATGATCTCTTGCACAACATTCTGCATGCTGCAAGATGTAATGGGCTGGAAACCAAAGCACTATTAGAAACCGTCATGCAAGGCTGTCACCAAAACTGTCAATATTGTTTGCTTCTTTTTTCCTGTTGGCCAAGCTGTCTGGCTATTCGGCTTTCTATGTATGTATCACGCATACGGGCTGTACCGATGGACGTCAAAATTCAGACATTTCAATGATCATCACATAATAAAAAGGTAAGAAGAGTAATTCATCAATTGATTAATTCTCTATCCATTTTTTTAATTTATCATCCCAAACACGACCTGCTGCCATAGACATTGGTCACATGACAGTTTCTATTGATTGACTAACCATATAAGTATACATTTTTATCGGGAAAAGAATACACATTTGCAATATTTATTTATCCCTATTTATATGGCCACGTATATAACTAAACCACAGCTTTCTCGATTTCAGCACTTTTTCTATTTCTTTTCTTTCCATTGTATTTTTCTTGTTTGTTACTTTGTCTATTCTGAATCGGTCAACTAATCCGTATTTGCAGTCCTAGTTTAATGCGCTAAAGACATTTATCAGTCTTATAACATTCTGGTATTATTTGTTGTCTGTGGGATGAAAAACCATGTGAGATGAGCACTATCAGGCACATTGAAGACAATCTACATATTCTTACTCAATGCCTTGGATTTGTGATGGAAGGAAAAATCGTTTGGACACTCTGAATGAGATATCAAATTTCTTTACGTTCTTTTGCATCTGTTGCCGTTAGTATACCCAAGAGATGTTGGCTTTTGACGGAGATAACCCTGAAGTGTAAAAATGACAAACACTGAACAGCACTGGATGATGCCGTTGATATTATTGAATGCACCTCTTCAACAGTATTAGAGGATGTACTCAACCAAATCAGTAAAATTGCCCAAACAGCAAAATGTACTTATCTTTTGTGGAAGAAAAGGTTATAATTCACTTTGATTACATAAAAAAAATGTTGTTTTCATCATTGTTTTGATTAAATAGACTATTGATGAAATCAAGACTACGTTTACTTTTTCTTTTTTTGAATTTCGACATCACCATATAATTAAATCTCATTACCGGTGTGCCCACCGGGATTACACAAAAAACGATTCGTTTTTCGTCTAAGTCGCCATGGAATTTAGATACATTCCCGGAATTTTGATCATTCAGTGATTCATCCAAATGTTTATTGGAAAGGAAATATTAGGATGGTTCCCTTGTTTGGAGAAAATTTTCATCATTATAATCATATCAGTAACAATCATACACACACATACAGACACTGAGACAGAGAGGAAGGGACAGAAAGACAGAGACAGACAGACACGATGGTAGATTGATAGATATAAAGACATACACATAAATATGTACATACAATTAGAGAGAATGAACTATATAGATAGATAGATAGATAGATAGATAGATAGATAGATAGATAGATAAATAGATAGATAGATAGATCGATAGATAGATAGATAGATAGATTGATATGCTAGTGCAGTGTTGATTGTCCAATACGACTAATGCTCAAGTATGCTCTTACTTAGTGAATAATTTTGCACACATATAGCGTGGAAATCCCGGCAAATGCAAATGTCCTTAATCATATACACTTGTTATGTATTTATCTATCTATCCAGCCATTTATCTATCTATATAGATGTGACAAAATGTTTCATTGAGTGAGAAAATCAGAAATCTAAAAAGATGAACATGTAGCCACCGATGGACAGAGAAATACAACAGTATTGATATATAAGCATTGGATACACCCATACGTTAACAAATATATGTTTATTTAGTTACTGGATAAAGCGATGATTTTTCTATTGTTTTACTTTATTTTTTTAACCAATTATCCCAATCATTTTTCGTTGACTTTAGATTATCTCAAACTAGTATCTTCCTCTGACAGGCAAACAAGAATGGCATAAATAATCATGATTGAGGACCGAAGTCGAAGAGATTTGTACCAAAACAAACAATATCCCATTACTTACGGTCACTGGATCCCGATGAGTCAAACAATCGAAGCAATATATATATATATATATATATATATATATATATATATATATATATATATATATATATATATATATATATATATATATGTATATATATATATATATATGTATGTATATGTGTGTGTGTGTATGTGTGTGTGTGTATGTGTGTGTATGTATTATTCTGCATGAAACATATAAATCAAAAATCAATGTAAATTACATTGTTTACATTACTGGTTACTGGGGAATAATTGACTTTTCTTTTTTTTTTATAACTTTTTTTATATTTACTCTTTAAAACTATAAATCTATCTACAATATATATATATATATATATATATATATATATATATATATATACTGAACTCTATGATACATAGGGATATCATACATCAAAGAATATCAAAATTAAAATGATAAAAATGAAATCCTATTAACAAACATGAAATTACAGAATATATTAGATATGTATAGAAATACCCATCATCTGTTGATTTATTTCAAAATATGAACAATGATATTATTTCAGATAAAACTATAGTAAATCACTGTGAGATCGATGAACACAGGATGTATTTGTTTCACATTATTATAAATTCGAGTTTCTAATCCAGTAAAAGTGTTTCATTGGAAATTGAATAATGGCAAAACCCTCTTTATCAGTCTTTTCAGTATTTTAGCTGCATTCAGTAATGCCTATGTCTGTGTACTGTTTTATTTATCCTTTCTTATGACAATTTTTGTGGATATGCTGTTGAATTTGAATATCCCACAAAACTATGGATTCTGATTTATGATTATTGAGAACAGTGATATATATACTAAACTCTATGATACATAGGGATATCATACATCACAGATTATTGAGAACAGTGTGGCATAATCATTGTGTTTAATTACTCATCGAATTTTTCTCACTGATAATTTGTTGCTCCCACCGGAGTTCAAGTGAAAGCAAGTCTCCAAGAACTCCATTGTCAATATTCTTACTGATTTTAGTTATGCTGTCATTCGGATGGTTTTGGTTCATCGTCAGGTTTCAGCATTTTCCAACATTTTGGCAATAATTTCCAGAACTGTCCCAATAAGGCCGATAAAGATGACTACAGCAGCCTCTGCCATGCACCATATTCTCTTGAGTTTTATATCGTAATGTCCAGCTCCGTATTCCCTAAGATTCCACAATGTAATATCAGGTGACAGCAAGATTCACTTTTCGACAAGTGTCCTTTTCTTTTCATTTACATTAACTAAATTTGGTATCAGAGCTTCGATTGAGTCCAAAAAAATATTCATCCAATTTATTTCCTAAGAAATCATTTATGCATCTACCACTGGTTTGTAAGTCAAGTCCCAGTTGTTTGCGGATCTCAGAGAGGAACACTTCCCCCGTCGAGTCGTGTCTATTTCTGTCCTCAGAGCTAGCACTCTCCAATTTTGCTCATTACATAATTGACAATTTCATACCTCTCCCTACGCCCAGATTTATCTATATCATTGACAGTTTTATATTCCACGCATTTGCATGTTCGAATGAGATATAAAGTACTTACCAGAAGAAGAAGGGCGTTTTTCATGTTTACAGCACATTTACCTCAAACTTTGCAGAAAATTGCGATAATCATTCTGCTAAATATGAGACTGAAGTGACACCGAGAAGTGACGAAGAAGATTGAAAAAAGGGATCCTTGTACAAACCAGTTCCATGTTCCAACCAGCCCTGATCCCTATAAATGTTAGATAAAGCAACTTGGTAAGGCAAGAGAAAAAACGGACCCAAAAGAAATACTGCCGTAAGAAATGATGTAGTTGAAAAAATGAATCAAGATTTGCTGCAGTTAGAATTAAAGGCATTCGGAAGGCATTCAGCTCTATCAACGTCATTGTTAAAATAAATGAATGAAAATTAGTCCGAAAAAACTTACGATGCAGATGAAGTAACCGTGAAAAATCCCTTTATCCCTCCCAGAATTCGATACCTTCCTCAGCCCATGGGCTAACCCTTCAAAAATATCTGCCCTATAGTTCAATGACTTAGTGTGCTTCCGATTGTCATACCCCAAAACTCATTGCAACTCATTGTGAACTTTTGGAAATATTGTGTGGATGTATAATTCCGATATTAAAAACGACTTATCTTTTTTGATATATGTCCATCATCAAACTTTTGGGTTATCTATCATTTTATATAGTGAATTTTTCATTTATTTGCATTGTACCAGGTTGGGTACCACAAAATATCCGTTCTAATAATCCAATAACCTTTTGTATGTTCCCCGTGATAACTAATCCATTTTATCGTGCTCGTATTAAACATTTGCTCACAGAGAGGTCTATAATTTCTTTGTATTTATATATTTTTCAAAATGATCCAACAACAAAACCAGAACAAACAACCCATATTGATATCCCAGTCAATAATGATATTGGCGACGTCAATCAGCATCCAATAAAAGTTTGCATTGGTGCAGAAAAAAGGATCCTGTAACGTTATACCTCAAACAACAAGGAAATACCACGAGACTTGACGTATTTCGCTCTCTGGTATAATATCTCACAACAACATTTAAAAGCATTATGCACTTTATTCACTTGTCTACTCATTATATTAACCCTGGCATACGTGGTTTCTTTCTTTAAGGAATATAAATTAGCACCTTGACTCGACAATGGGAATAAGGCTGCAGTTTCTGAAAAACAGATACTCGGCGCCCTGAAAAATATTTTTCGACTCTGATCGAAGCGTGAAAGTCAAAGTTAGTGGATAATCCCATGAACAGTACAAAGTCAAAAATCGACTGTATAGGTTAGAGTTTCCTACATGTTTTTCGTTGGTGACAAAATCTTGAAGGATGACGACACCGTATTTGATCTGTGTTAGCCTGACCAAATATATAATGCAATCCGAGTAGTTCAACTGATTCATGAACTTTTTAAAGGTTGTAAAAAACCGTTGAAAAGGTCTCAGACTGTTAGCCAGTAAGCGTTGTTTAGTGGCTCCCAAGGTAGTTATGTAATTTGCACTAGCGCAACTGGTACATGTCTGGGCCCAAGTTAAAAGCTAAGATTTCCAATATTTACTTTCTATGCTCTTTCTACATGGAAAAAAACGTAGTACTATATTCGTCTTCATCTTTTTTCTATCTGGCTTTTTGCAATACTAAGCTATTATAATGACTGGCACTGATCAAACCCAACCTGAGCAATTACGCTACCCTCAATCATCAGGATTGGGGAAACGCCAAACAAATGAAAAATGATCATATAACAATGAAAACATTGATAAAGTATTTCATTCCTAGATATTGATCGACTTCTCTATATCTGATGTGTTCCCTGAGCCTTATTTCACCAGAGCAAAATTGAAAAGACATGATCTTTCATTAAACTTTTAGCCAGCATCGTTCCATTTCGACAGATCTGTTATATTCATAATTTCCAAATCTGCTCTGCTCCGATAACACAGAACTGTAACACTGTGATAATTAGCCAAGGCCCCAGAAGCAATTCATACATATCCAGTCTACGACCCCAACGCTGACATTTATTTGCCACAGCTTGATACGGCCTAGGGCTTTGTTTGGCAATCGATCAGATAATTTGTATGAAGTTCAGGGCAGCATGGACAGAAGGAGATACTCAATCCATGGACTGCTGACCATGGAATATTGGATCTAGAGCCATGTTCAGTCAATACCGGACAATGAAGAGACATGGTATCAAACACCAGTTCCCATTGCTATGAGAAATTCTGAGAGAAATCACGCTTTAAGATCATGTGACCAAGGTGTCCTGAAATAAAAATCTTACGATTAATTTTTCCAAGAAATCACTTTACTTAGTCCGGTTCCAGGACAAATGGGGCGAAATTAAGACATGTTTCTATTCTTGTGTCTCTCTTTCTTATTCTGATTTTCACCTCTTCTTTCTTTTTCTTCTTCTTCTTCTTCTTCTTCTTCTTCTTCTTCTTCTTCTTCTTCTTCTTCTTCTTCTTCTTCTCTCTTTCTTTCTTTCTTTCTTCATCTTCTTCTTTCTTTCTTCTTTTTTTCTCTCTTCTCCTTTTCTCTTTCTTTCTTCTTCTTTCTTTCTTCTTCTTTCTTTCTTCTTCTTCTTTCTTCTCCTTCTTTCTTTCTTCTTCTTTCTTTCTTCTTCTTTCTTTTTTCTTCTTCTTTCTTCTCCTTCTTTCTTTCTTCTTCTTTTTCTTTTTCTTCTTGTTCTTTTTTCTTTCTTCTTCCTCTCCTTCTTCTGTTTTAAATCAAAATCTGTACCTCCACAACAGATATCTCCTGGTCGTTACTGGGCCCATATTGAGGGAAAACCTTCTCAGGAGATACATAGCCCTGGCTAGTCACTCTGTAGGACCAATCGCGTTTCCATCGTCTCTTCACAGCATTCCATGTTGGGAGTGAACAATTAATGCACGGTACATACATATAAGGAAGGCTAGTTGCACACAGGGGTAACTTGAATCACCTACTCCAATTTTTACTGTTTTTACTTAATGGTACTACTTATTTGAGTCATACCTTTTGTAAGCACGAAACGTGTTCCTTAGAAAACGTTTCTTCACCCTTGTAATTGACCAGTGCCTAGTTCAGGCTGTATTGTAGGGTCAATAATAGCATAGTCTATGTTTATGAGATATCGCTATAAAAAGTTTATATATTTCATTTGAAGCAGCTTTTGTCAGAATTCTTGGAATGAGAAGTGCAGTTAGCCGTCTATGGGGTGGCTACTTGTTCCTCTGTAAATGCATGTATTCGAAAGAAAGAAAAAACGATTGCTGGCAAAATAGCAAAACAAGCTTCAAACAAGTCATTAGTGTCGTCATTCTTTTCTCATTTTTTTTCGCTTCGCAATGTATCATTGAGGTCCACTCTCATACGATTCCATCTGTTCTAAGAGATGATAATTGTATTCCAAAATCATACTTCTGACTAAAATTGATTCTTGTGTCTAACGTAAGCATCTCAATAATATCACCATATAATAATGATATCCATTGCATCTGTATCTGCTTGCAAGAGGATCACTTAGCCCAATTCGATTGAACCAACTATCCACGGTGGAAGGGAAAGCTCTCATGCTTTTCTTCCCGAATATTTAAATGATGATATAGAGGACATTAAGAATGTTTGGGATTCCAATGACCCATCATTCTAGTATCATTGGAGTTTTAAAGAATTTCTTTCAGAGGAAGTTACATCCAACAAAGTGAAAAACGTTCAAAATAGTCTTGGTGTCCAGCCAAACTCGCTACAAAACTGACAAAATTTCCGTTGGCATCAAGTATCATAATGTTGAAAATTTTGGATGAGCGTTTCTAATAGATAGATAGACAGATAGATGTTTATATATGTATTGTTTCTAGGGGGTTGATATGGAGGGAATGCTCAATAACTCAAAATGGGGCATATGGTTTTTGTTTGTTCTTTCACTCCGTTTGGATGACTGACCTTGTTTCTCGATCCCCCCCTCACTCTGCCCCTTTTTTTTCTTTATAGGATCATAATTATTAAATAACTTTGCAAAGTGGTTGGATTAATTGGAATTCTAAGGAAGAATGACTATCCATCAGACGACAGCATTATCAAAATCATCTTGAAAAGGTTTTCCATATATCCTCCTGACATTTTATCAAAGGGAAGGCTACGGTTGGCAAGTTGGGTTGATTCAATAATCAGGTCAATACAAAAATATTTTACATAATCAAAGCTTGTTTCTCAACTATATGTGAACTGATATTCATACACTTCGTAATAACAGTGGTTGTGGAAAAATGAGTAATTTCTGATTGATAGGAGTGTAAATGCAGCTTATTTTATTGTTACAACTGTTGTTTTGATTTGTTCAAATGGGATTTCCCCACCAGGACTATTTGATATATATCAAATATTTTGTTTTTTCCATTTTTTTTTTTTTTGTGTTGAACAAATAACATTTGAATTTGCTCCATTTTCCTCTTCTGATTCCAAACGTATTACTTCAATGCCGTTGATAAACTACCTTAGACTGTTCCTAAAAGCTTCGATAATGATGGACACTGCTCTCACATTTATATTTTCAGATCTCCAGCAAAGTTCCAAAATTTTACATCTTTTCATCCTCTTCAAACTTCTCTCTGGCCTGCCAGAACAATGGAAAATCGGATGCATATTTTTTGTGTTTGATGATAACTAGATTATGCCGATTGGAACGTCCGTAGTTCGAAATTGATTGGAGTCTGTAAATCAACGGCAATTTTGAAACACGAAAACAACGTTTTTGTAAAAGATGTAAATTAAAAAGGGCCCGGTTATTCAATCAACGAAGTGGTCTCATGGCAAAAGTCTTTTAGCAGTATGCGTTGGCAGTGATCAATTTGAAATTTGGATAAGGCATGATCAAGGAATAAGATTCTTTTTTTGGACTTGTTTAGATGCGAAAAGGTTACTTCTTTCGCTTCAAAAAAGAGTCAGAATTTTCTAAGGAAAAGTGTGATTGCTGGTTGGCACAAACTGAGTCATCGATTCACCATGAGCAGCCAACTGAAACCGAATTTAGAAGGTGATTTCTAAAAAAACAAATGCGCAGTTTATTGTATCCATAAGAAGACATAAATCTTTAAATTTTTCAGCCCTTTTAGCTCCAGATAGATAGCATATACTCGCGATACACACATACTTAGCCAGACGACCAGATACATAGAAAGACATACCAACTCAACTGAACCAACTTATGCTGACAATTTGGTTAATGATTTTTAATAGCAGTTTTTCTAAGGCCATATGTCGGATTCTCCAGCTCCAATCGTCCTGGGGTTTTTAGCCACCTTTATCAGTTTTCTTGATCTTCTTTGCCTGCAACAACAGTACACATTAAAGAAATAAACGCAAAGACGTCTCTCACAATCGTTCTCAACCTCAAGGGGGAAAGCAAAAACGGCGGTATCAACTTTAACCTCATTTAACTGTCAATGGATACAGTTTCTTGATCGTTATTTCGTATCAATTATTCCCCAGTCGGCAACATCTTAGTCGAACGCCATTTTCCCCTGTTGATTATTTATTTACCTTGTCAGTGATGGGAAATCTTTTTTCATGATTTGGTTTCTCCTCTTCTGATATTATTATCAACCTACAGTTAGCTAGAAATCACGAATTCGCCGGGTATTTTACTGATCATCTGCTTCAGAGTATCACGCAGGTTTAACAATATAACTCGTTTACCTCCACAAATATCGGTCATCATGGATCTCAGTTTCCATAATAGGACTCGAAACACACGCATGTCCACATTTATGACTGAAACCACACGCGGATATTCTCGTTAAACAGCCTATGAAAGCCACAGTGCACGCGATTAAGCCGTCGCCTACTCCCCGGTCAATGGTATACAGAGAAAATCAAAGAAGATATTATACCAATAGTCTTACATTATTAATGGTATTCAGCATCATCAAATTGCTATTATCATGTCGAAGATTACGCAAATATGATTGAAGGCAGTGTCCCCAAGAGAATGAATCAGAGAACCGAATTCAAATTCTGGCCCGGCAGCTGATTTAAATTTCCTGCTGAGTAACATAAATAATCGAATTTTCAAAACATCAATTCTCACCAATAGTTATCTCTATTATAAACTCTACAGGGAGGTGAATTCGACAGTGTACTACCTCCTGATCTGCATATCCAGATAACACAGCAAATATGGCTCCTATGTTGCGTGTCATTTTTGACAGGCCGGGTGAAATATAAACTCGTAAGACAATGGTGTTATCAGTCTCTAACACTGCCATATCAACTGACTCAATGCTGACTGTTAGCTATTACAATATTATAACAGTGAACCATGAAAATATGTCTGCCATGTACGAGATCTGTGTCAAAAGTATTCACCCAATTAATAACACTAACCAAACAGCCTGCCTAGTACAATGTATCATGCATCGCCCTCCAAATACTTCACTAGGGACCAAACACGCTTATTTCAACGTTGTGCAGGGATATAATCTGCGACTACCTTCAATCCCTGTTCAACGTCTATTTCTTTATTTATTTTACATATGGGCACTCGTTTTGCTACAAAATAAAAACATGTGTATACCAAACGTGGATTCAAACAGAAATATCTTTATATTCATCACTTTCTGCCTTACATAAATGTCCATTTACTGATATTTCATACTGACGGCGTAAAGAAGAACACATATATAGAAGGAAATTGTGCCAACAATCGTAAAATGAGTAGAAAGAGAATATAAATCGTTAGCTCACTTGGTAAGAACAGACCCAGGTAGACGCAGATTTCCTGATTTCTTTACATATTTGATACGATCTAAGGAGCCCCCAAGTACAATTGGTGCTTGTCTGTATGTATGTCGAAAAAAAGTCTATGCAAGAGACATTGTCATTAGGAAATGATCGTTGAAATCTCTGATAAAAGGAATCAAAATGCCAAGATCTCCAAGTATTACTGGCAACCATTTTCCGTTACTAAAATTCGATAACACCTCGTAGAACCCTCGCCCTGGAACTAATGTCGGTATTTTGTATCGATAATATCAAGTTTTCTGCGTTCACCTTTGATCTGAACACAACTGATCAAGTAGCAAGCAGAGTTAATTGCTCGTGAGTTTCAGAATAAATGTTTTTCGGTATATATTCACATATATGTGCATACATGTAAAAGAACTCCTGAAACACAATATACATATATATATATATATATATATATATATATATATATATATATATATATATATATATATATATATATATATATGTATATAAACGAAAGAACTCATTTTACTGATAACTATCCACTGCTTTACTAACTGTGAAAATGTCTGACCTTTTAGATGAACATGAAGCTTTTTCGCTCCGTAAACACTTAGGAATAACTTTATGTAAATTTAAACTCCATATAAACAACACATTTTTGCGTTTGTATAAACTTCTTACATTACAACACTATATATATATATATATATATATATATATATATATATATATATATATATATATATATATATATATATATATATATATATATATATATATATATATATATATATATATATACACGTTTTAGTTATGGTTTTCAGGTATAGTAATCTTTAGTAAGTCTTGACTGGTTTCATATAGGTCTTCCGAAAGCAAATAAGATTCTGCTTGTGGACTTACTGTCCACTATCCAATAAATTGGGGGAGAGGGCAGTTTCTTGTCAATTGTACATTAATCTTGATTTGAGTTCCATTAATCTTGATTTGAGTCGGGTGTCATAAAATTTCAGTAGTTGATGAGTGTTTTGAGAAGGAAGATGGAACTCTCTTTAAAGAGACGGGTAAAGAGAGGGAAGCATCAACACGTGTAAGAGTGTATGTTAGTAGCTGTGGTGTGTTTTGGTATGAATGTCAGTATATATGTGGGTTGGGTAATGTAATAAGGTGTAGTAAGGGGATGGTAGCAAGAATGTGTATGTGAGTGTGTTAATAGCTGTGGTCAGAAAATAGTGTGTTCAAGTAAATGTTTTGTGGAAGGATCGCTTTATATTTAGCGAAATAGTCAAAATTGATTTTTATATATATATATATATATATATATATATATATATATATATATATATATATATATAATGGAAAATTTTAAAAAAATCAACATATTTCAATATTCATTACAACTCGCATTTCAGCTTTCAATATATATATGTGCATGTGTGTGTGTGTGTGTGTGTGTGTGTGTGTGTGTGTGCGGGTATATACGCATGTATATGCACGAAAACGCATCAATAAATCTGTTTTTTTCTTGTTTTTGTCTATTTCAGTTAACTCTTTGCAAGGCAAAGGGTCCCAAACACCTCGCTGTGATATCAGTAGCAGTTGATTTGCTCGCAATGCAAATACCCTTCATTTACTAGGACCTCGACCAGTTTTATTTCTATCTAATT
This sequence comes from Thysanoteuthis rhombus, assembly GCA_963457665.1. Classification (NCBI taxonomy): domain Eukaryota; kingdom Metazoa; phylum Mollusca; class Cephalopoda; order Oegopsida; family Thysanoteuthidae; genus Thysanoteuthis; species Thysanoteuthis major. The sequence goes on from OY735198.1 coordinate 20,810,343, forward strand.
CATCCTTAGTCAAAATACCTTGCTAGTTGCCGATACTATAGATTGAGGCATAAGCGTAGGAGAAAATTCCGACTAGCCGTATTAAATTCCTGGCAAATCAGGCCTTTTCCCTCTTGGTTGCAGGTTTCCATATGCCCATAGCTGCTGGGAAAACGATCCATATTTTCCCAAACATAAGCATACTGGGATTATTTGAACTCTGTCTGTGGATTGTCTGCTACCTATGTAGACAACCATTACACCATTCTGCATCCCAACCATTCTTTTTTTTATCTGAAATCATTTTCACACAGAATGGTCGTCGGTTTATAAGAATCAGGAATAAGATGTTAATTTACATAAATTGTCTGCTTTCTACTTCGCTGACTCCTCGGCTTTGATCTTTTAACGACGACGGGGAATTACTCCATTATGTCTGATATGAATAAATAGAAAAATATTCGATGAAAGGTGATTTTATGAAAGGAAATAAATTGTAAAGGAAGGATGAAAGAGAGATAGAGGGGGAAAGCAGAGAAAAAATTTTAAAAAAGGAGTGAAAAGGGGAAAAGAAAATGATGGAAGACAGAAAATTAAAGAGACGCATAAGAAAACAAAAAAAATGAGAAGGAAGAGGTAAAGAGAGAGAATACAGCAATAAAAGGAGCGAAGAAAATATTTTAAAAATCGGTAGAAAGAGAAAAATCAAATGAAACATAAAAAGGAAATTGAAAGAAAAAAGAATGATAAGAAAAAACTTCAGGTGACTAGGCTTCCTCCCTTTGTTTTTAAGAATTAGATTTTAAATTTGACTACCCAAAGTCCATGGGTGGTTCCCTTGGCTTTATTACATTGAATAATCCTGCTGCATCTTTTATTTCTTGATTTAATTTTTTTACCAATTTACTCATAATGTTACAGAACCAGTAGAATTTAAACACGAACATCTTGAGTCACTATGGAGAAAAAATCAGTAAACCTGAACAAAAAAATTAACCCGATAATGAAAATAAGAATTTCCGGCGGTACAGTTCAACAGTCTGAAGTGAAGCTTTGAAAAAAACAAGTTTTGGAGAGAATCGATTAAAAAATTTAGGGACAGCTCTTGAGATTAACGAATATATACTGGTGATTCTCTTGATGATTTGACGATATTAAGAATCCCACATGCCATTCGTCGGAATAGATTTTAAATTTTTAATCACGTATTCTTCCTTCGTTTGCTTAACAGAATTATTGAGCTGAATTGTTGTTTTTCTTCTGAAACGAAGTAACTAATTAAGAAATCTTCTGAGACTAACATCTAAAGCCATTACGACTTACAAAGGCGGGTGAACTGAAATTTCTGTAAGATAATTAGAAGATAATTAGTGGAGGGGAGACTTGAAGCATGTAGTTTGGTAAGAAATTGAAACTAGAAGTGGGAACTCTTTCAATTTCTTGCTGAATATTGAATTACAGAATGTCTCGTCAAATCACCGGCACAGTTATCAGTAGAGTTGCAATCCAAACCACGACTGCCATATGGGCAATCCTAAATCTTCAACAAATTACTAATTTATCTAATCTCGATTCTTACGTTGTTGGCAGGCTGCCATGTGCGTTAATTATCTTTCAAACGAATTTAACAATTATTATTATCATCATCATCATCAATAATAATAATAATAATAATAACAATAATAATAATAAGAAGAAGAAGAAGAAGAAGAAGAAGAAGAAGAAGAAAAAGAAGAAGAAGAAGAAGAGAAAGAAGGAGAAGAAGAAGAAGAGGATCGAGAGACAGCGGATCTCTTTGCATTATTGTAGACCACAGAAGCGCAGTGGCTTGTGAAGTCCCATACCATCAGCTGGTATCCGATATATGGCAACCATGTTATATATATATATATATATATATATATATATATATATATATATATATATATATATATATATATATATATATGTATATATATATATATATATATATATGTGTGTGTGTGTGTGTGTGTGTGTGTGTGTGTGGTATTGGTATGTTGGTGTATATATTTTGTTAATATGTGCGTATAAACAATGAAGCAATTTGCAAGTAGATCGTGTTCTCCCCAATTTGGACAAAATGATGTGAAGTTTCGGGCAAATGAGTTCCTATATGCTCATCCATATATATCTATATATCTATCAATATATCTATATCTATATCTATATATATATATATATATATTGAACATTCATTAGTTTCCGCAAAGTGTATTATTGCAGCTGCGTTGACAACTTTATTATCAGTCTGAGTATATAACGATTTTCCGGGGCTTATTCCTGGTGAGTTGTTGAAACACCTTGTAACAAAAATCTAACACTCACAATTCGTCGCCTGTAACTCATTCCCTGGCTTACAGTTGATTGCAACACACGATAAAGTCGAACGATACCGGTGAAACGATAACAGCCAACAGAAAGAGAAAAGAAAACAGAGATGATACTTGAACCAATAAACAAATTGTTGGGTGCGTTTTGTACCTGTTAATCTACACGTGGTGTTAAATATCAGCTGGATTCCACATATGATTAATGTTATGAGATTCTGTATATGTATGTGTACGCCTGTGAATACGTGTAGATTTGAATGTAAGTATTACGCCAAGTCGGTGAAATTTCTTACATGGTGAAGTGTAAACTTTCCTTATAATAATTTTTAAAATACGTACTTTTGATTCGACCAAACTTAATTAAATGATAACAAGGATATACACCAGGTATTATCTAATATCAAACATCAGTTAATTAAGTTGAAATCGAACTTTTTTCAACAAAAAAGAAGATAACCTTTTTTTTTTTGAAAAATTTGAAAAAACAGGTACTTTTAGCTAGACCAAAATGTATATCATCAAAACATGAATATAAGCTACTATCTTGTAACTAAGATTAAAGAAATCAAAGTGAGGATAAACTTTTTATACAAAACGAATAAATTTTACCATATGGCCAATTTAGCTGATCCGGCGTATTGAGTGCACACTCGAATTATTCTTCCGTTGTGCACGGTGATATCTTCTTATGGTGGAAACACGGTGCATACAAGTGCAGAAAACAAATATTGATGAAGATAAACAGTTGAACATGTGTGTTTTATCGGCTTCTATTAGAGATATTGTACCTAGTCACTCTTACGTTTATGTGCGTGTTTGAATAAATAAAAAGCACGCTTCCGGAAGTCTATATGAAAGAGTGCTATTTTGAGGCACTCATCAATGTGAGCGATCCGTTTAACATTAATTATGGACAATCTTTTCTCCAGATGATTAAATGCACGCGATTCCATCGGAGCGCTCAACAGGAACGGTATTCTCCACTTCTATCATATTGTTTTTTTGTTTTTCGTTCTTATTTTTATCCGATTTTTTTTTTACCAAGTTTAAAACTCCAGCAAGGTGTTTTTCCACAAACAATGAGAAGAAACAAGGAACGTAGAATTCAACGATTCTAAAAAGAAAGTCATTTTTGGTTTAAAAAAGATGTATGCACTTCATGTCCTGTATGCTTACCTGGGGCTTAAAAATTGGAAGAGTAAAGGCAAATTTATCATAAAATGAGTACCAAACACGTGAAACAGCTTTCATATCCTTGCTCTACCTGGACATTTAAGCGTCCCATCATGATATTGAAGCATTTTTCGTGTTGTATTTGAGTATGTAGTTCAAGTCGTTCTTGAAGTTGTTTATCTCTTCCTTTGAGGACTGTGAAGTGGGGGCATAAAATCGAACTGCTTTCAGTTCCTACCTCTTCGAAGGTTATACAGTGACATTGGCTATGTGCTTTACTCTGTTGCTGTAACCTTTGAATTCTGTTCAACATAGGATTTGCTTTAGAATAATGGGATTTACTGAGAATAACAAACTATTAAAGACTAAAATTGGCCAAATCTCGTATGTAGGAATCGAATGGCTGGAGTGTTACACTGACATACAGAAAAAGGCAACACCCTCATAGTGAAACTGGAAACGGAGGGTAATATAAGATCTACAAGAAAGCAGTATTTTTAAGATCAGTTTGAATATTTGAGAGAATGCTGGGGCATCCAAAAGACTAGGGCCCAGTTGATCTCCAGTAAGTTATACTCTTTCCCGACGCATAATTCAGAATTAACTACAGTTTTCTAATTTAAGGTATAAAAAGAAAATAAGCTGCACTCAAGGGACACGGGATGCAACATATCTATATGTAGGATCCAAGAAAATGTACGAAAAGATGAAATTACTATTTGAGTGACGAAGAAGCCCACTAAAAGAAAATCTAAAGGTCAAGTCATTCTCATCATCAGCAGCCTTTTATTGTCTTCCCTAGGCCTTCCCTGGGATTCGCCTGAACTCTCTATCATTGGCTTCATAGACCCAATACCCTCTGAACTTGTTTCGTTGGTCTCTCCATTTTGTATTCTGTCGGTTTTTATTTTGCATGTGATATATAGGATTCCATGTTGAATGTTTTGATGTCCATTTGTTTTCTACCATTCTTGCAATAAGACCGGCCCATTGCAATTGAAGTTTCCTAAAGGATTCTATGGTGGCTCCGATCCATGTTTTTTACCTAATATATTTTGCTAATATGTGATCTCTCCATGTTATGTTGAACATGATTTTCCATGTGCATGTTGCTTAGTTCCCAGTTAGAGGGGCTGTCTCTTGGGTAGGTTCAAGTTATTATCTCTATAAGTGACTTTTGGGAGGATACATTGGCATATACTGTTCTTTTTTAGGACTAATAAGATTCTCTTGTTTTTGAAAGTTGAGATTGCTCTACCGAAGGCTTGACATCCTAAACTAAATATAAATCATTTGGAAGCAATTCAACTTTGCATTAAGTGATTATTTGGTCATTGTTTTATAGATTCACCTTACAATATCTGTGATTTTTTACTTATTGATGTTGCAATGACACGGCTATCAAAGAATACGGATGTCAACGGATAATTTGCTCCACTAGTGAAAAATACGCCCCGGCGATATTTCATGAATCATATTTTACAATAATTTTACATTGTCTATATTCTTAAAAAATTTATACTCCTGACATGCACCTGAGTTAGGTATGTTAAGTAATTATACATTTTTTTTACAGTCGTCTTCATCACAGTCAATTTCACGGTTTCTTTACGGAGATAAGGTAATTGCTAACTAAATTCAATCTAGATTGGTGCCCAGCCGACTATAACGATTTTGGTTTCATCATTATTATTATTATTATTTGGAATCTCACACCAGTTGCCTGGTGGTAACTGCTGGAGTTTGAGTGACAGCAAGTCTCCTCAAGTCTCCAGCCCTCCTCTCCTAGTATTCATAGGTCGCAGTAATTCTGCGATTTACAGTTTCACACCGGTTGCCCAGTGGTTATCGCTGAAAGCTGAGTGACAATAAGTCTCCTCAGGTCTTCAGCTAACATCTCCTCTCTCTTTCGCATATCATGACAGAGCTACAATTCGTTGCAGTTTTATTTTTATTATTATTATTATTATTATTATTATTATTATTATTATTATTATTATTATTATTTTTGATGATAATAATAATAATAATAATAATAATAATAATAATACCTAGGATGGACAAAGGAAGAGCTCCAATCAATGGATAGGCGAACAAGGAAACTTATGACGATGCATAAAGCATTACATCCTAGGGATGATACAGATAGGCTATACGTTAAGAGAAAAGAAGGTGGTAGGGGGCTCATCAGCATAGAAGATTGTGTCCAGAGAGCTAAGGTAGTCCTAGATAGATATGTGCAAACAAATAATGAAGAAATCATAAAGAGCGCGAGGGATAGTGCGACAAACAATAAAGTAGAAAACAATGGAACAGTACAGCAAACTAGAAAAGAAAAGTGGGAAGGGAAAAAATTGTACGGCGAGTTTAAAAGACAGATAAAAGATATAGCAGACGAGAAATCATGGACGTGGTTACGAAAGGGAAACCTTAAGAGAGAAACAGAATCGCTCATCATGGCAGCCCAAAACAAAAGCATAAGGACAAACTACATAAAAGCAAAAATCGATAGAACACAGACAAACAGCAAATGCCGCATGTGCGGTGAAAGAGATGAGACAGTAAACCACATAACTAGTGAATGTAGCCAACTCGCCCAGAAGGAGTATAAGCATAGACACGATAGAGTAGCAACGATGATACACTGGGAACTAAGTAAACAAATGGGATTCAACCATGGGGAAAAGTGGTATCAGCACAAGCCAGAGGCAGTTTTGGAGAATGACAACCACAAACTACTGTGGGACTTCGACATCCAAACTGACCACCTCATCCAGGCAAGAAGGCCGGACTTAGTAATAGTAGACAAAAAAAGGAGGGCCTGCCAAATAGTAGACGTTGCTGTACCTGCAGACCATAGAGTAAAAAAGAAGGAGGGTGAGAAAAGGGAAAAATACCAGGACCTAGCAAGGGAGTTAAAGAAAATGTGGAACATGAAAACCAGGGTAGTACCGGTCATAGTGGGAGCACTAGGAACTGTCCCCAAAACGCTGAGGGAGAGACTGGAGGAGATCGGGATTAGGGGCAGGATAGAGACCGTACAGACCACAGCACTGCTGGGCACTGGACGGATACTGAGGAAGGTGCTAGAGATATAAGGACTGCAACGAATCGTAGCTCTGTCATGATATGCGAAAGAGAGAGGAGACGTTAGCTGAAGACCTGAGGAGACTTATTGTCACTCAGCCTTCAGCGATAACCACTGGGCAACCGGTGTGAAACTGTAAGTCGCAAAATTACTGCGATCTATGAGTACGAGGAGAGGAGGGCTGGAGACTTGAGGAGACTTGCTGTCACTCAAACTCCAGCGGTTACCACCAGGCAACTGGTGTGAGATTCCTAATAATAATAATAATAATAATAATAATAATAATAATAATAATAATAATAATAATAATAATATCGTTACTTGAATTTCTACACACGTCGGGCTATCAATCGTCCTTTGAGGGTAGGAAGTACTCAAATTTTAAATCCCAATTCCGTCTAATCATTGGTCTTACATCTGCAAATGAAAATTAACATTAAATGTAAGAAATATAATAGAAATATAATATAACGAATTTTTTCTTTGGGGGAGGGGAACATTTTGAAAAGAAAATAATTTATATCACAACGATTTTTGTATTGATGATAATATTTTTCATGAGTCTCAAAAACTACTCATTCTCACTCAAAGACAGCAGGTTCCCACTTGCCTTTTCTCGTAGTGTATATTGCAAAAATATTGCATTTCTAACTGCGCTGGATAACTTTCGGATTGCTGCGAAGCCAGATGGTCATTTTCCTGTGTCTGCAGAAATAGTGACAAGAAAACAACTTTGAGTGGTTGAAGATGCTGTATTTCTATCGAGACAGGCAGGTGTAGAATGGGTTACGTCTGAAAGGTGAGATGGATATGAATACTAATGGATTTCTCTCGCTGCTTTTGCTGATCAACATAAGTATCGTGCGTTATCAGCGTAATGGTCGGTTATGTTGCAAATTTCCTATCAGTATTATGCTTAATTGCTGCAAACAATAAGCAACATCAACATGGGTTGTTTCAAAAACAGAAACTAGTCCAAGTTACTGTTCGAGGCCAAGCAAATGTGACATACAGGCGGGCATTCAGGCTGTACCCAATTATCGCAGGATAATCTTCCTTTTCATATTTTGATTCTGCATGCTAGACATCACATGGAAAGATTAAAAGATGGCGCAGTGTATCAAAAGAAACAGGAGTCAGATCTATCATAAAAACATTAGAAATTCAAATGGCAAATGGCTGGTCATGTTGTAAGAATGCAAGACAGCTGTAGGACATCATGATTCACAACTTGTTTCCCAAGAAATATCCAACATTGGTTCCGACCAAAATGAGACAAATTCATGGAATATTGGCCTTGCTACTTGACAGAGAAGTTTTGGGATTCTTGGGGAAGTCTGTATCCAATGCCAGGGGATGAAAAAGTTGCTGATGATTGAGATTACTAAATGCATGATATCCAGTAGGTCATCTGCTTTGTTACTGGATCAGTTGTGCTGTAAGTCATTGTACTGATCAGAAGCAAAGAATGATAATGTTCAGTATAGGAACTCTGGCAATATCCAAGTTTTTCTGCACAGTTAGTTTTTTTTTTTTATCAATGATAAGACTGAGACTGTACCCACTGAAAAGGTGCAAGTTGAAGAAGCCAGATTTTCCGGTGTGTAAGGCAGCCTACCATATTTTTCATGTAAATAATTTTCTGTCTATCGTAAAAAAACTACTGTTCGAAGTATTTCGGTTAGTTTCTTTTAGTTTTGCCAGTTAAGATATTTTTTATCAAGATCAAGATAAGTTTTTTTTTAATTTCATTGGTTTTCTCTAGAATTGCAGATCTAAAAAAAGAGATTCACACTCGATAGTGAACTACCTGGTCTGGTTGATATATCTGGCAAAAGTCAAATTAATGCAATTGCCAATCGTCGTCTAAACACAAACACACATAGTATATGTTATATATCCAACAACCAAACTGCTAATTGATTGTTAGAGCTGGAACAAATAAATGCTGATGTTGAGGGCAAAAATTTAAGCCCTACTTAATCATTCCCTACAATCTTCCTATTTGTTTTTCGGATCCGTGTTTGATTTGACTTGGCTGACTATTTGTTTTTAAGAAAGCAAGAAAGACAACCTCCACATGAACTTCAGCAAAACAAAAGTCATGTGCAACAATCAAATCGAAAGTGAGGACACAAAGATCAAAATTGAAAATTCAGTACTGGACAAAGTCAACCACTACATTTACCTAAGGCAACAAATTCCCATAAAAATCCTCAAAAGATGAAAAAATCAAGCGAGGAATCATTCACTTCGGCAGCAGGAGCTTAGCTTTCAAGAACGAGAAAATACCATTAGTCCTAAAAAAAAGAAGAGTGTATAACCCATGCATCTTATCAAAAATCACCCATGGAGCTGAAACCTAGAACCTGACCAAAAGTATGACCTGCTGAAAAGCAAGCCACATGCACGTGAAAGAATTATGCTCAACTTCAATGTGTGTCTTCTGTACCTGATGTCAAACTCCTTCTAATGCTGGAGTTATCGTTGGAACGATGATGCCTAGTTTGGGGATCCGGTTGGGATTAGGAAAGTCAAAGCGTTATCAATTTTGAACATTAAATAGACTGAGAAGGTAATTACAGAGACCGAACATATTCGTACGCTATCAATTAACGAATTAAAGAGAGCAAGAGAGAGAGAGAGGGAACGTGAAAGAAGAAAGAGGAAGAAAGAGTGACAAAGACAAGAATGGAAGAGAATACGGATACTAGATTGAATTATCTGTTGTCGTTTTACGGATTGATTCAACTAGAATTTGTTACAATTTTTATTTTTTATTTTTCCCCTTCCTTTCTTCCTGACTCTCCTTATCCCTTACAATCAAAAACAGAAGATTGAACTTTTGCAAACACACACCAATTTGGTATGTATGTGGTGAGATATTATGTTAGGATATCTGGCGATAATAGAATGAATTCTTTGATCGTTCGGATTAGTGACTAGAATCGTGGCGTTTCTCTTTCTCTCTCTCTCTGCAAGTGTATAGACAGGACCAATGGAGTCTGTGCAGAGCATGACCCAGAAACGACCTCCCATGTGCTTCATTGATATTTCAATGAAATAGTATGACAATCTGTCCCTTTGTGTATCTGTTGTAACAATAATTAAAAACCTTTTAAAAACGATCACAGCTTGTTCAATTGAGCCATTCTCTCTCCCAACAACATAACTGAACGTGCCATGCACATATATCGTGAATAAAGGTAGTTTGAATTGACACAAGCCGATAATAGAGGTGCTCCTGCAAAGATCAAACCGATGTATGGGCCAGCTGTTTGGTTTTTTGTTTGTTTTTTTTATTCCTCACCAACCTGAATAAGTATAACTTTTATAAATCACCGTATCTACCTTCTTGCTCAAAGAATGAAAATGAAGAAAAATGAGGACTCGACTGTTATTGCCCCTTCCAAGTAATGACCGTGTGTTGGTGTTACAGTTGGGGTTGGGTTTAGTAAGTCAGTCAGGGCCTAGGTTAGTTTTTGTTGACGGCTTCCGAGTTTTTATTTAGCAAGAAGATACAGTGAGCTGTGACAGCTATAATCAGTCAGTGCCTTAAGAACTAACGAAATCCTTTGTAAAGTAAACGGGCTTGCCAACCATCGTGCCATATCAGACATCGCCAATCACACAGCATATATTTACGTCATCAAACTTTGCTGAATGCTTGCAAGCTTTCCCATTTCTGTTGGTGCTTAAAAAGAGAGCAGTTTACCAACTGGATGTAAGATGTCAGCTCTCGACAGTGAACGTTCGTTTTAATACGGTTGGAAAATAGCTAGGTGATCAAACTGGAGTGATTATCAACAAAAAAAAACAACGAGAGGAAGAAGCCTTTGATGGAGACAAGTCCGACTTGGATTCTTCTCTGGGGGATTATCACAAGACTATTATATCAGACGAGCTTGGCTTCTGCTGGGTAAAACTTCGAGTTTATATGACTACTGCACCTTTCGCATCGTATATATTATCAACAGAAGGAATGTAATTTTTAGTAAAAAAAGTGTTTATTATAGAATAAGTACATGCATATCTGTTACTTGAAGTTTGTTGAAATGTAAAACTGGTCAGTTTGGTCAATATTGTACGAGAGCCCCATACCATACATTTGGTTACGTTTTCAAATTTCTCCTGGAAATGTCATTTCATAAATGTATTTATGTATTATAATGGAATGAGCTCTAGCGTAATAATAGCATACATTTTGGTCAGGAAGTACTAGAGATTTCTACATTGTTGACCTGTATTAGTCAGAGTACTACAATATCAGCAGTTCCGTCATCAGACTACATAAAGACTCGGAGCATTTCAATTAGAAAAAAGAGTGACGTGAAGTTATACCACTCACTGAGACTTTTCACAGCCATCATTTCAGATAAATTTCCGAAACGTAGACTAGTAACACAAAGCTTCAGAATAGACAGAGAATACCTGAGTAACCTCAGATTTGCTGATGATATTGTCTTTTTTGCTAAAAACTTTCACGAACTCCAAAAGATGCTGGACAAACTGAGTAAAGTTTGCCTCCACATAAACTTCAGGTGAAGAGATATAATGTACAACAAATATATTGGAGATGAAGACGCAACGATCAAAAACGCAGAGCTGGAGAGAGTAGACCACTACATTTACGTACGACAGCAGGTCCCCCTGAAATCATCAAAAAAGAAGAAATAAAGCAAAGAATCACACTATGTGGATGACCTTTCCGTAGAGTAAGTTCAAGATACACAAATCCCACTAGTCGTAGAAATAAAGGTATACAATGATTCCTAATGAAATAGGAATTAAATACCTTTAAAGCTGAAACATAGAACTTAATCAAAAGAATAATCAAAATGAGAACCATGCAACGTGCACATGAAAGTATTGGCTCTGCAATCCTAATGATAGAGAAGTCTGGCAAATCTTGGGGAATATTTATGTCTAAAGACGGAAGCTAAAACGATTATGATGATGATGAAAGCAACTACATACTGACAACCTTTGATACAACAAAGTATGTAACAACTACATATCGTGACCGTGACACTGAATTAAGTGCCCAAATATGTCTCTCCTGCGTTTACCGTTGGGGAAAAGACAACGTTATTCTTGTTTTCTACGTACAACTTCCTTTGAAGCATACCTCAGGCATCACAGTGATACATATCTATCAAAATATATGTCTTGTTTGGTTTTGTTGAGAATAGTTCATATTTTTACAAAAGGTCGAAATCTAATTGTAGTTATATGAACACGAGTTTGAAATATACCTAAGTTGACATTTAAATGCCAAATAAACATTAACATCTCGTTCAAGTCAGATGCTTCGTTTGGGGGCATGATTGACTGAACCTTGATATACCCGGAAAATTTAGAAAATACAAATTTAAAGAGGAAAAAAATATCATTTGAGAACATAAATTCTAAAATCAGCCAAAAACTGCACTTGATTCACATTTTTAGACTGACGAGTAAGAATATTGCAGAACTTGGCTTGAATGCCTCAAGCGGTTGACAATGATGTTTGAGCTCCAAAACCATGACTTGCCGCAAGGGACAACACTTGATGAAGTACTTGCTGGGAGCAATACTACAAACTTGAGAGTGTGTAGCCATGTGGTTATGCGTTTATATGTATGTGTGCATGTGTGTGTGAGTGTGTGCCTGTGTGCCTGTGTGATTTCCATTATATTGCCCATGCCAAAAGATATCTTGTATCACTTGATTTAACCTTGCAATGTATATATATATATATATATATATATATATATATATATATATATATATATATATATATATATATATAGACTCCCAAGTGATATATAAATATGTGTGCGTGTGGTGTGTGTATATAAACATACGATGAAAAAAATTGTGCATACACAAGTCTATGCATACTCATAGATATGACAATATATATATATATATATATATATATATATATATATATATATATATATATATATATATATATATATATATGAAGACACTATTCTAAATAGACCAATCTATAATAATGATATTGATAATTCCTTATAGTTGAAATTCAAGAAGATCCATGAATCCATATACGGCAAGTGTGAAAAGTATCCAATACATTACATTAAATCCATTTTGAGATCTTTGGAGATATTAGAAAATTTTTGAACTCATATATATAAAATCGAATGAATATATAATTCGGCAGAATTATTATAAATGCTTCAAATTTCCTCTAAAATCTATTTGAAATGATCATCCTTTTTCAAATACTGTTGGATTATATATCAATTACTCCATGATATAATTGTTCACGCTGTGAACGAACTCAGAGAAAAAAAAATGCAATTTGGGGGCCTTTGCATTACCGGAAGCTGTTTAGCTCAATGGTAAGATCAATGGTTAATGCCGCTGCTTGATCAGTTGCAGGGTCAGTTCCTACAGCAGCCCCATTTTTTCATTCTATTTACTATATTGAGGCCAAATAGAGTTTCAATGTTTTTGAACGCATTTATAATATATATATATATATATATATATATATATATTCGAAAATACTTTATTCCATAGCACTCAATGTTTTCATATTGAACAAATAGGATTCTCGGTATGAATGGGACAATAAGCCCATTGTTAATACATGGATATATATATATATATGTGTGTGTGTGTGTGAGAGAGAGAGAGAAAGAAAGAAAGAGAGTGTGTGAGTGAGTGAAATTGTATATTTTAAACTTGCCAAGGGGCGTTTCGCCCGAAGAATTCCTCATTCTTGACAAATACGCCCAAGGTTGTTGACAGGTTTCAACAACAATTCAACTGAGATGCTAAATATAAATACAGAACCTGAAATCAGCGGACATTTTTAAACACATTACGTTTTCCAATCATCTCTGCATTTACATAGCCTTGACACGGACTGATAAGTTTTTTTTTAAAAAGATGCTTATTCTGTATCGCAAAATCCGCTGCAGACACGAATAAAAATGTACTTAATATGATATATATATTCATATATATTTAAATATATTATATATATATATATATATATATATATATATATATATATATATATATAGAGAGAGAGAGAGAGAGAGAGAGAGAGAGAGAGAACAGAAAAAGGAGTGGTGCAAATCCAAAATTATTGGTTACGGTTTTCGATAAGACTATATTTCAAAATGGAGGACATGTTGAGAGCAAACGATTAAAACTCAGTATTTGTGATGTTTCATCTGCATCTAATATGAATATTGAAACTATGTATCCTGATTATAAAATACTCAAGTTTTATCTCATCATCCAAGCTCATCAAGACATAGCACCTCCGGAATATCAGTTGTTCAGGCATTTCATTTGTACAACAACATTCTAAATTAGAAAAATAATAATCCAAGTTCCATGTTTTCCTGGCTGAAATAACCAATTTATTTTATTGGTGATGAATGGAAGAATGCCTCTGTGTTGGACGACTTCATTATTACTTACAGCAATTGTGTTATTGATCAGTAAAATCAAACTATTAGATAGTTCGTATGCTAAGACTGAAAATGCACATGAAAACTGTCTCATTGCTTCTGTTAGGGTGGATGAATGACTTGTGAAAGAATAAAGAAGCAACCTACACATTTCCCCTTCATGATTAGACCATTGTCAATGTAATGAGTAGTAGTATCAATCACAAGGAGTTCAAAGCTTTCGTTGTTGATAGTATTATGATCTGGACTTCAACAGACTCAACCTAAATTCGATACTGATATCCGAGCAGATTGCTGCCACTATACATTTTCTTGGAGGTTTTATATGGCATTCAATGTTGTCGACGACGAAAAAGAGCTTGCTGACCTCTCAAAGTTTCCTTACAAATGCTATGTGATGTGCAAATTGGGTGAGAGGGAGTTTCGAGAACTAAGTTCTTAAAATATGAAACAAAAATTTGGTGGCCAAATCTCTAGTTGTTCTTGAGTCTTGCAGTGACATGCAGGCGGAAACATTGGTTTCTGTATGTATTCGGCAGGATATATCTAGTCTCATCGATTGAAGTGTTTTTTGCATGCAATAAATTTGCATATACTTTTTAAAACTTAAATACAAAGTAATCATTTTCTACCATAGGTAAAACAACAAAAGATTTATTATAAATATTAAGGTGTGAACCGTTATGTAAAACTCAGGACCAGATGATTACTAGTAAACTGTCTTACTGCGTAGGACTGACAAGTCTTGAATAGTAACGAAAATGTGTCTACCAAATGCGAATTGGCTTATTTCATTCTAGTAAATAAATAATTTTTTTCAAAATATCTTTTGTTTATTATAAGTATGATACAGAAGCTCCGGTAAACATATTCGGTCGGAATAAAAGTTGGGGTGAAGTTTGCCCCTTAGTCTCGTCATAATCTTTTGTGTTTTTCGTTTTCTTTTGTTCGTGAATATCCATCAGACATTATAATCTGCTTTTACGTAGAACAAATTTAGAATTTACGCTCACAGTATATTTAAATGATAGATCACATGCAATGCCCCCTTTGTTCAGTTGCAAATGAGAGAATTATTCTTTTGCAACTGCTATGGGTTAATGAAGAGGAAACCTTTGATTTTGAACACAGGAGAAGCTCCTTTCAACTCGGCTGTCTTCTGTACAGATCTAAAATGATCGTAGTTAGCCCAGAGGATTTTACTTCTCTTCAACCTGAAAAATCTCTTTGATATAACTTGGAGAATAGACTTCCTGAGCGTGGAGTTGTTTGTGTGAAGCACGAAGTTGTTTGTATTGTATCTTCAAGTTTATTTTAATATGATCACCAGACAAAATGAGATGAGAGGTAACTACGCATCATTTCAAACTGATATGGTCTTTCAATTCACGTGGTCTCATTTGTCCAGTATTGGAGACCGTCAACCAAAACTGTCAACATAGGTCTCTTCAGTTTTTTGTGCTGGGTTGGCTTGATATAAGTGCATTGGTTTTAGAGACCGCACAAATGGAGCAAGAATGTAGAGATTTATAAACATTATTTCATTTCTTACTGTGTCAATGGTGTGCTTTCCACTGAAACACTTTTTAGCGAGGGTTTTAATTTACTATGTAACTTAATGCTAAAGTAACTCCTAGTTTATGTCACGCTCGCTTTTCTGAAATTTCAGAATTTTACCCTATGGTTGAGCTTTTTTTTATAGTTGATTTTGGATCTTTGTACAGATACATAACTCTGCAAACATGCAAATACTTACATGCACACACATCAGCTACGATATTTATAAAACAACCATGCAATCGTCGTGGCGCTGTAATAGAACCCTGTGTGATTTTTTTAATTGACAAAAGAAACACATTAGACATGTTAGAGGGACTTCCAGTGAGTACAAATATCTTGTATAGATATTCCAGAACAGTAACAAAAAAAAATTAGCGGCATGTTTCACAATAGTGTTTGGGGGGGGGTTGCAGTAATGTCCTTGTCAGAGACCGGAAAAACGTTCTCTCTTGGGCTTATAGATATCTTTGAAGAGAAAATTTCCCTCTGACATGTGAAATTAGTTTCATTAGCCAATTCTAAAAATCCTATGAAGCCCAATGGTGCGGCCTGTATGAGTGGTAAGGAGCCAGCCAGCCAGTCGGCAAACTTGAAAACATGAAAAACCTCTTTTGACTGTTTCAGTGCCACTTAGGATTGACGGTTTTTGAAAATCGAATTTTTCACCAGGAAACTAAGCTAGTTTCACCTTGAATTGAAAGGTAGTTTTGTTTGTATTTTTTTAATTTTTAAGATTGCAGATTCTAGCTTATATAGATCAAAGAATTTAATTGACCGGCATATATCCGGTAATGTTTCTTTGCTTAAGTTATCGTATTATCTAAAAAAGAATTGCCGGAATCAGCCAAAGAATGGGAACGTAAATAGCCACAATCGTATTTGATATTAAAAGAAAAACACCACTTTTACAGTCTAACACATTGAAATTATTCACTGCAACAATTCCTTTTTGAGGCTGGTTTTTGAGCGTGAAGATCAAAGCCCATAGTTTTTGTCTGAATTCTGAAAAAGTAAAGACATTATCAATATATATATATATATATATATATATATATATATATTGATAATGTATATATATATATATATATATATATATATATATATATATATATATATATAACGGATGTGACGTATCTAGTCCAATACGACCATGCAACAGGATCGAAACGGTATGAATGAATAAACATGTGGGCAGGTAAAATAGCCTGAACATTTCTTATGCAAAACCTAATACGTTTCATGAATATGAATGAAATTAAGTTATTTCCGTCAAGAATGCATTCGACTATTCTAGCTGGAATATTTTTCTCCAGTTATACGGTATCTATCAGGAGATTATCCAGCTATTTGATATTAAAGAATTGAGAAACAGCCTACCTGGGACATCACCTTCATCCTGTTCCAAGTACTCTACTTGAAAATACACGCACTTTTCCAAGCGCCCCTTTAACTTTCCAAAACAGTTTACAAAATACAATATCAGGACCACCAACAGCTACCTTGACGTGTTCAAGCCCAGAGTCTCCCCCCATTTAACGGTACACAACTAAAAGTCGTAGGAGGTCAGATCTTGACTATGGAGAAGCTGACAGACGTAGGTCATGCGATGTTTTGCAAGAAAAACAGTAAAAGACGTAGAACATCAGCGAGCTCGCTCCCTGCAAATAATGCTGTCACAATGTACACAGATTCATACGGCATCTTCTCATTGCCGACAGTTTAACCTCTCGGAAGAGAGTCTGTTAACACATGCGTAGGGAGTTCACTGATTGATCGCTAAGTTGCATCAAGGTTGAGCAAGCAGTTTTTAATACACTCGAAAAGGTTGGATACTTTCCAGACACAAACCTTGAACATATTATTAATAGGACAATATACAGACATGATTGACCTCCATATATGGGTGTAAAAAAAGATTATTTGCATAGCTGTTGTCATTTGTCTTACTTTCCATTTCCTGCATAATTATGATCGCATTATATAACTTTGAAGCTCTATTTGATATTATCTCCCGTACTAACGTGGGGAATGTACTATTTTGTCTTGACAAAGGCTAATTGAGGAAAATTGGGTTGCAGCATGAATCAAACCTGCATCTGCCTCGAACGTAGTTTTGCTCTTACCATTGAGCTAAACTGCCACCGGTTATGCAAATAACTGCTTTAACTCCAAAATCTAATTTCTTTTTCTATTTGTTTCTTTCAACGCAGACAATTGTATTATTGAGAAACAGATGCATAATCTAAAAGAAATAATCATAAATGCGTTATATTACTTTGAAAGGTAAAGTAATATAAAGCATTTATAATTTCTTGATGATACTACTACTATTAATAATAATGATGATAATGATAATAAAAATAATAATAATAGCAATAATAATGATGATGATGATGATGATGACATATAGAGAGATTGTGAGGCATGGAGGGAGTGACAGAGAAAAAGGTGTAACCATTATTTATACTGATATTAAAAATTGCATGGAATTTATAAGAATTCTCCGAGTTACTGCCCGGAGGTTTTCAAGAAAAAGCTGTGCCTGAATAATTCATCATGGACACCTTCAGTGAGCAATATAATCTTGAGGAAACTGGTTTGAACATGACCAAAGAAATTATTTCTTGTAAACCTTTTTATTTATGGAAAAATTCCTCAAAGTTTCAGGTCACATCCCGTACATATCATCACCTACACATCAAACTCACATATACCTATGCACACACACACACACACACACACACACATGAACACATTTTCAAGGATTAGGATGAACGCAGAATAAATAAATACATACCCTAAGGTTGAAGTTTTGATAAAATATATATTTATTCACAATTGGCCAATTTACTTTGGAAACTCAGGGGCAATAAATACTAAATCAATGTCTCGCATGCTAGGATCACGAAAATTTCAGATTTAACTTGTAAGACCTTATGGTAGTCACGGGTCTTAAAAAACTCACGTTAGCATTACAAACTAAGTAATTTATGACAGAAATTCAAAGTTTGGATGTGAAAAGATTCCGTCATATTGATAGAAAAAGAAAACTTTCTTCGAAACTAATTATAGCCTGATGCACACTAGTGTTGTTACCTGTCAGTTAAAGCCGCGGAGCAAAGTAGAAGTGGTCTGAAGATGTTGCTCTTTGGCTGGAGGTCACATAAGCACTCTAGTCGTCCAAGTTTACTTTGCTTGTCATCGAAAATAATGACAGCGGGTAAATTTTGCATATTTTGTAATTTACTTGAATCTATTTTGGTTAGTGGTGTTGGATTTCATTTCTCAATATATAATTCAAAATTCCAGGGACTACAGCTCAGAGAGCAGTAGTACGCCGTTGAAGACAGCTGTTTTCTGCTGGGGGTTAGCCCAATATAGTCGCCCGAACTGCTGTTGAAGGGAGGACCTTCAAGGTAGTGAGACCTGACTGAAGTTTGGGCCTTGCTACACCTTAGTGATAGGAGAGATGACTTGTAATGATACAAGATATTGAGAAAAATCCACGTTGTAAAAATAGCACATATGATACTTCGCACAGAATCTTCATCGCATTCGTCATTATTGCTTTAACTATAAGGAGAGTACTTGATGAATTAATAGGTAATAGGATATCCGATCAATTCGAGGCCTGAATGAGAGAAAATGTTGGAATCACTTAATTAACCAACCAAATTTAATTTTGCGCGATGAGATGCTCTTAGATAGTTCAGATCTTTGTACAAAGACTTAACCTGAATGATTGAAGGATTCATTTACTACAGTCATGTGTCTCAAGAAAGGAACTAATGTATTGTTCAGTTCAAATGCATGGTTCTTTTCCTGCTTATTTCATCTTGACAATTTCGTAGATGTGAAATTCTCCAAATAGTTTTTTTTGCAACGAACTGTCAGGCAACAACAACATATGCTTTACTTGTTTTTCTTTTAAGATTTTGGGTAGAATTCCTTTATCCCAAGCACTGGCAAAATTAAAGAATTATTAAAGATATTAGGCGAATGTGCCGGAAAGCAAGAAGATTTTTGAAAAATGAGCAATGGTTTAAATTCTTTGAACTCAAGCTAAATTGGTGTGTCATGTACACACAATACATATCTACATAGCCAGGCAAACTTCAAAAGTAGAAAGACTTATTTGAGTAGTTTTGGTTGACTTTTTTCCTACAAGAAAATGAATCAACAAAAAAATGATTATTTATAATTGGTGTCATCTCCTTGATATATTCACATAGATTAACTTAGTAGAGCACAACAGCAACAATAAGTAATAAGTAGGAAATTGAGTTATTCTAACGTCCAAAGTTGGGAAGGTAATGATATTTCAAAATTCTGATTTTGCCAGGTTTCGAATAATGACATTTGAAACTGATGATCGGTTCGTCAGGAAGGCAAGTCACAATGGACATTGTTTACGCATGTAACAATTTGGAATCAAATTTCAACTTTTTCAAACATAAACATATATATATACGTGTGTGTTTATGCGTGTGTATGTATGTATACATACTCATATATTCATATATACATATATATATATATATATATATATATATTTGTCTCTATTTTTATGCATAAATACGCATATATATATATACATATATGTGTGTGTGTGTGTGTGTGTATGTAGATATATATCAATGTGTGTGTGTGTGATTGCTAGCACATTGTTTTTTTTTTTTTCAGATTATTATTAGTAGGTTTTCCAGCATAGGCAAAACTATATTTATATATATATGGATACAACTTTTTCAAGCCCAATGTTGTGATAATTGTATTCATGCCCAATATCTGGTAACAATCGTTTTGTATATTAACAGAGAGAAAGGGATCACACACAGGGAGGATTTGTGGGAGATATAGTAATGCTGAACATATACCTGTGATGATTGATAAACAGATAGATACATTCGGATGAACAGATAGAAAGTCAGATGTATCCGTCCCTACATACATATTTTGCTGCAAAAGAAAGTATCGTACGCTATCGCTTTGACTGAGATACGCTACTATAAAAAGAGCTACAAAATGTTTGAACAGTTCAGAACATAAAAATACATACAAATTTGCTACAGCAAGAATCTTTGTTCTGAACCTCTACGTTTAATATAAAAGATCGAATACGCTAGGACTCTTCTTCTTTAGTTTAAATACTGCAAATTGGTATTGAAGTCGACGTTTCTTTGATGTATCATCTTTGCTTTGCTTCAGTTTGTTCAAATGATTTCAAGTCTTCGCATTGACTCAATTTACGATGTGGTCACTAATGCAAAATATGATCCAGTAAAAAAAAAAATATCCATTGATACTGTTCGCTGATTGGACGGATGCCACTTAGCGATAAATTAATGACTATTTTATCCAATTATTAGGAAGTTAATTGATCGATGAAAATCAATAAAATCTGTTTCTGTTGTTAAAGTAAGATAGAGAGAGACAGATGGGCAGAGATAGGGAGAATGTGCAAATGAGAATGCGTGGAATCAAAGGAGCTTTCCGTTCATTGCAACATGATTTTTTGGATCATTTTGTCTTGTGTTCTGTTTTTTTTTTTTTTTTCAATCATAGCGGAAATAGCACTCTTGCATTCTCGTTTGAATGAAGAAAGGAGGAAGAAATTACTTTCTTGTCATAAACATTGCTGCTTTGCTGAACAGTGATATCCATTCCACCAACAAAAATCACAAAAAAATTCAACGGAGACATCTTCACTCTTCATGCCCAGTATATTGAAATAATTGTCTTTGTGCCCTATCATCATTATCAGTCTTTTAATGTCCGTCCTTTAACATAGACCTTCCTAGGGATTTGCCACACCTCTCTATCGTGGGTATTTCGGAGCCAGTACTTTCTGAACCTGTCTAGCTCGTCTCTCCAACTAATATTTTGCCAGCCTCAGTTGCGCATGTCATCTCTGGAGATCGATGCCGTGAGTCGCGATGTCCATCTGTAGTCTGCCATTCTTTCAAAGTGGCCAGCCCATTGCAATTTGAATTTTTTGATGGATTCTATGATGTCCTTGACTCCTGTCTTCTCCCAGATGTATTGTGTTGTCTTGTGGTCTCTCCATGTGAGGTTGAACATAATGTGCACATTGCATGGTTCTCAATACACGGGTCTGTCTCTTGGTTTAGCTTCATAGGTGACCTTTGGGAAGATGCATTGGTCACACACCCTTCTTTTTAGGATTAATAGGATCTTCTTGTTTTTTACTTTTTTTAAGGTTGAGCTTGCTCTGCCAAAGGCTTGCCATCCTAGTGTGATTCTTCGCTTGACTCCCTCTTCTTATGATGATCTCATCTTTCATTGTTCTAGGAAAATGTACCGGTCTACTCTCTCCAGTCCACTATCCTCGATTTTGATATCAGTGTTTTTATTTCTAATGTGGTTGTTGCACATGATTGTCCTCTTGCTGTAGTCCATGTGTAGACCGACTTTCTTGCTCTCTTAATTTATGTTGTAACGACTGTTTTGGTATATAAACAAAGAGGAGTGTATCACAGAGAGATGAAGTGTCAATGAGAGATAGTAATGGTAGAGAGGCATCGGCAGGATTAGCAGCAGTCAGGAACAGATCTGTCAAAGTTGATATGTTTGTACCAAATTTGTACAATTTGCTATCTGTTGTACACTTGGTACTACTCGTAATATTTTGGTAAATTTCATAAATTTTGCGTCTATCTAATTATAAAAGCTGCTACTTTGGGTATAAATTGAAATTAATGAATATGACCCCAAAATCCTGCCAAAATATTTCACTGTAAAAACAATTATGCAATTTTGATAGTATCATGTACTTTCGTCCATGTTGCAACGATGTAACATAGGCGTTCGCCCCAGCTTCAAATTTGCAAATCTCTGTAAAAATAACAATGACTTACACAAGTTTCTAATAAAATCAAAATAAAGGAAAGCAAATAGGACATTTTTAAATATTTATCTGAAGGAAAACACCATGGCCATAAGGGAACGTTTGAATTGAAAGGTTTCATTCGAGAATATCCACTTTTATAAAATTTAGAGGGGGTTAAAACCACAATGTAAATAGAATGCAAAAAAGCCATTTTCTAAACTACGAAAATTAGGAAATAAGTGAATTGAAGGAATTAGGGTCCTGTTTTTCATAAGATACACATTGTAAATTGGAGCCCGACTTCAAAGCCAATGCACTCACATCCACTTGCAAAGAAACATAAGAAGATGTTGTAAATGCTACTAGGGTGACATGCTTAGAAGAAAACTTGGGACTTCGAGACATTTTCTCAATTAATTCTAATCCCTTTCACATGTCTTCTAAAATTTTCATGCTTTCTGGCGGAGGATTTTAATTTTTCTGAGTTTGGTTTGAAAATCATATTCCTCAAAAATTGAAAAAAACTGAATCTAATTCAGTTCAGTTATGTTTTACTCTTTTTAAATATCACACATGTACAAAACGTCAATAAAGAATATCAAATCACATGTAAAATTGCTGATGTCATCAAGAGACGTTGAGTTGCATAGGATATAACTGAAAAAAACAAAAATCTGCATTCACATGAACGTTGACTGACGTCATCAAGAGTCCTCAAAAGTTTTGTCGTAATGATAGAATTTGATTTTTTCTCTTGCTGCATCCATGTTCTATTTAGGTATCGGCATACAAAGTTCGTTTATATTCTAGTAAGTGAAATTGGAGGAGGAATTTTTTATGCCCCAGCCCTCACTAGCTTTCGGTACACAAAACAGCCCATAGCTAATAGGTTTATGGTTTTAAAAAAATGGGAGATAAGAAGAAAATTGAGTGTCCAGGTGCAGTTTGTAAATTGGGCTCCCACGTTGAAGCCAAACCACTCACTTACACTTGCATGACTAACAAAGTGGGGTGAAGAAGAGAAAAAAAAAGCAAAAACGTTTGTGTGTCCCGGCCACGACTACCTTTTGGAAAAAAAAAGCTTGCTTGGAAAGGTACTGAAACACATAAAAACATTAAAAACCATAAAAAAATTGAGTTCAATACAAAGACCTATAAAACAGATACATGTCCATTTTATTTACCAAGCATTTAAATAACAAGGCCAGTTACGTGCTAGATATAATGGTGAAGAGATTACATGATTACAAATGCTTTGGTCCACTGTTCAGACTTCATTTGCCTAATGAACTTACAGATATTTACGAATAAGAATAAAATGTGAGAAACTCTAGAATTCTAAGTACGAGAAAAGGTTTTAATTTGGCGGTCTCCGTTCACTTGAAAGGAATAAACTTCCCTCCAAAATTGGAAATAGAGTGATAATGATTTTGACAATGCCTCGAGTTTTCCAAAGAAAAATTACATGTAATAAGTAGCTTACAGGGTCAACATTCTCTTATTCTTGAATGCAAGTGGATGTTATTGGATTTGCTGTAGAATGGGGTTCCACTATACAATGTTGATAGAACTTCCTCTAAATCTGTAAATCAATTGTTTGCTCAAAGGAAACTTCTTCAATGAAGACACCCCCTATATCCATTGTGTTTGCCTACCGAATTTGGTTTGACTTCGTTCATGTTTAGATGCTTTTATAGAATGACCAGAGAAATACACAAACACTAACAGACGGTATGACACCCCTCAAATATATATTAAAATAGTACTCTAATTCTTATGTTATAGGTTAGAAGTCAGAGAGCCGAGGGAGTAATCACAATACTTCGAAGCCATAGTCCCGTACAAACGACGAAAAGAGAGGACCAACTTGAATGGTACCTATCATAAAACGTAAAAAGAACACCTCATCTAGAATAATTTTTTCGACGTTATTCATTTTGAAAAGTGACTGTGAGCAATCCCTGGATCCGCCCTAAATTTGAACACATCATCCATTGCCCACCCTCACAGAATACTCCATTGTGATTCATTGATAGCATTTGGAGATATTGTACCAAATACATATTGCAACGATGCATGGGATATAACAATAAAATATTCTTGGACCCGTTCTTTGAAAAGTACGCTCTCAGCAACAAAATGTCACAGAAAATCATTGAGAATATTCAGATACATTGTGGTATGCTCATATAACTACATTGATGGGAGGGTTGTTATCTCAGGAATTTCCGGTGTCCAACTAAAATATAAACATGTCTTCGATAACCAATTATCTTCCTTCGTACAAAATATTAATGAAATTCATTAAAAAGTTTAGAGATATCATGTTCTACATCGTAATTGCGTACTAAATTGAACTATCATGCCAACACATGTATAGCGTATGAAAACCACCTGGATTTTTATTCTCTAAGTAAAACCACCCTGAAGGTGCAGGGCAAAAGTGTATTTCCTCACAAGGCTGGGTCGAATTCCATTTTTCCATCGTTGTACGATACATGCTTATACTTAACTTAGTCGTCAGAGTATTTCCCGAAGGTATCTATCGCCTTGAGCCACTTTTTGGTCAAGTTGCATATCTTACGCTTGAAGAACACCTCCAGTTTTGAATCAATGATTTATCCAGAGAATTTTTTTCTTGATATCTGGAACTGATGATCAGGCAAGGATTTTTGCATGGAGTTAGATACGATGGCTGTCTAAAAGAAACCGAATATTTGAAATAGCACTACGATGAGACGTCTTAGTGTGCAGACTAATGTTATTCTGAACGGCAGTACTTTCAGACTTGGGGAAAAAGAACAGAAAAAAAACAGGAATAAGAGATATCATGGAATCGATTAGAAAACTGAACTGGAAATCGGCTGGTCATGTTGGATGGATGGAAATCAAACACAGGATATCAAGTTTTATAACGTAGATTCTCTAGGATCATATACAAAATTGTGGTCGAAAGGAAACGTGAAAAACAAGACAAATTCTGAAAGATACTGACTATGAGACGCCAATGATTGGAAGATCCGGTGATCCTGGTGAGATGTCTAAGTCCAACGACAGACGCTAAAGCAATGATGATGATGATGATGATGATGATTATTTCAACCTTTTGTTTAAAAGAAACTCTATCACGCTACTTTGGTTATCATTTGAATTACACAGGCTGAAATGAATAAGTGTTTGTTTCATTTCGAAGTCAAGGGGTGACTATTACATTTAGTAAATGCTTTCTGAGAATTGTGTAAATCGTTGGCTAACGGTTTTTGTAGCTTTCAAAGAGGTAAGAATCTCTGAAAGTCCACCGATGATTTCCTTGGATCACTGAATGCAGTTCTTTGCTGTGATCGTTTTCCGTTGATTTGGAGAGGAAAAACGCAAGATGCACCTCATGCATGCTCATTATAGCAGGTATAATTCAAATATTAACTAAATGCAGCTCTTTCTACAGAAGATGGAAGTCGAGCACGTTGAAGCGTCTCATTGGTGCTCTGTTCTAATAGTTTCTCCTTGAACATCTACTGTATATGATAGTCCGAAAATGATAGCTCTACAGAATATGCTGCCAGTGGAAAAAAAACTCAATCACAATGATCTTTTGCTGAGGTATTCGCAACATAAAGACGGACATTGTGCATCAACAAAATCCCCGTTTGACTTCATTGCTTGAAGAGAAAAAAATTCCAGATGGAAATAACGTGGTTTGGGCGGAAGCGGAATCTAATAAACGATCTACAATGTCCATCCGCTCAGACAATTCAGAAAGGAGTTATCTTGCCCAAATGGGGAATTATTGTCGATCGCAATTATGATGCAAATTTTAAAACCACAACTGAATAGCAATTTGGTGGAAATGAGAGGGAAGCAGGCAAGTTTGGCTAATAACTCAATAGAAACCGTCACGCAGTCATTGTTTCTTAACGTGTTTGGGGTGATCAGTTGAAAAATGTGAGAAGAGGTAATCAATGGATAGATTCACTTCTCTCGCCTTTCGATGAGCAGTGATCTCTGAACGAGTTCGAATTTCGAAAAAATAAGCACAAATGAATATTGAACCCTCTGCTAAAAAAGTCTATTCAGAGATTAAATTTTGAAAAACAAAATAAACGTTTTTATAGACATTAGATATGTTCAAATTTTCCACCCTCTGGCTCAGCTTCTGCAATCAGTGCACGTGATTCATACATACATAACTAGCCTGTCAAACCCATGTTGACAGTTTCGGTGGCAGTATTGGTTGACGGTTCCTAATATGGCTGGAGGAAATAGGAGCAAAAAGACAAAGGCATAAAGATAAATGAAAAAGGAGAATAGGTGAAAAATATAATAAAGAAGAAGAAGAAGAAAAATAAGAAAAATAAGAAGGAAAAGAAGAAGTAGCAGAAGAAGAAGAAGAAGAAGAAGAAGAAGAAGAAGAAGAAGAAGAAGAAGAAGAAGAAGAAGAAGAAGAAGAAGGAGGAGGAGAACAAGAAGAACAAGAAGAAAAAAAACAAGAAGAAGAAGAAAAACAAGAAGGAGATGAAGAAGAAGAAAAAGAAGAAGAAGAAGGAAACATTCGACGAAAGAAAAAGAAAATGTATGAGCCTAGAGAAGGCAAAAATATAAGAGTCGAAGGTCATGTTATAAAGGGATAAAAAAAGAAAGCATATTGAGTGAACAGCAAGAAAACTAAGGGAAAAAAAGAATGTGAAAAAAGGTTAATTAATAAGTAAAGATGAGGGAGGTCACCTCGACACGGGGTTATTGTTAGCAAACCAACCGACCGATAAACAAGTACCATAGGTTCAACAATGCGTCCACCAAGTGCGGTGGCAGGTGCAGGAAAAGACAAAGATGAAGATGAGGAGGATTCAGTCAAATATTTCGGGACCAAGCTTCATATCAATAAAAGATGATACGGTTCAAATATTTGGTATTATTAGTTGCAGAAGGAAGAGGATGATGAGGATGGTTCACCTTGCATGATGTGCTTGAGAAAATTGATATTTAACATTGCTTGCTATGGCAGTAGTTGCTAAAGGAAGGAGACTGCTTAGAAGATGAGGGTGATACACCCAAAAGTATAAAATAAATTTCATATAAATCCAATATGATATGGCAGAGAAAATAGATGTTAAACATCACTGACCAACCGCCCGATCGACCGACTGCCCGACTGACTAGCTGAAAGGTGTCTTACAGTGATGTGATGAACGTGTTTGAAAAGATTAATATGGAATGATACAAAAGAAACGAAAAATGAAAAATGTAATAGAGCAAACAAACAGATAATGATTGAAAATAATAGAGAAAATAAAACAAAAGATAGAGAAATAATTCAGAAAAAGAACCCTGAAGGAGAGGGAAAGAGAGAAGATATAAAAAGGAAACTGTAGGAATCTTCATAATTGAGGTATTTTTTCTGTGTATATATAATCATAACTGCAGAACAGTAAACGATAGGCAAAGTACTTTTTGCTCCGTGTTTTCCGGATGCTCTAACTTAGAGAATAAAACAAACCCGGATAATTTTCATCCATTACAATATGTTTCAGTAGGTAGTTTAACATACTATACGACTACAATGCAAAATTGGATATTTATTTTATGATGAATGTTATTTTGCTAGAATTGAACATTTTGAGATTTGTATGACTTTTGTTTGGAAGTTATTCATCATTTCACGAAATATTTTGAGAACACTTTCCTTTCAAAAGTTTTTTTTTTTACCTAACCTAATATCATGAATCAACATTCTGTTGGGAGTTAACTTTTACCTGATCTCATGTTTACAATATTGTATTGGTGCAAACGTCTCCTGATATAGTCTTATATATATATATATATATATATATATATATATATATATATATATATATGATAACCTCGAAACTTATCTTATAAAAACTGATATCTCATGTGCTGGTTTTCGGCGTCAGTATTTCCCATTAAATATGTTAAAGCAGGACATCGGATTCAAATCAGAGGGTATAATCTCTGGGCAGGAGTGGGTGCTTAAGGTTCGAGAAAAAAAAGTTTTTTTCCTTCGGATAGGGTCATATTTCTAAAAAAAAAAAAAAAACAGACAATGCCATGAGCAAAAAGAGATTCAAATCCGCATTTTCCAGCAAATAACAGAAAGTAATGGTACAGTTCCGCAATATAGATACAACTTGGAGCATAAAAAGTGATTTAGACTCATAATTGACCAGGAAGGTCCTTGAATGACCTTGGGCACAACTTATCCTATGTTAAGCCGTTGGTCAAGTTCCCTTCACGAGCCTTTTTTTAGCCGCTACGCTACAGCCGTCTTGCAATCTATAAGAGGAATTCGAAATCAATTTATTTACATAGTCTGCTGGTCACAGCTCCATCTGGGCAATGAAAAAGCACAAAATGAAAAAGCTTGGAAATGCTGGGGCTAACATGATCGTCACAGAACAAGCGTGAAACGTCGGAACATTGAGGTGATTTCCCAATATCGTATTCGAAGGTTTTTAAATACTGTCTCGTCAAAGTTTTAAAAGCTTTTACAGCATCACAGTATTCATTGCTACTTTGATCATAATTCATTCTGGCCTTCCTTTGGGCGAAAAGATAAATCAACGCTGTTATTCCTTAATATTTTGACATTTTCAAATATACATTTTCAAATATACATTTTTCCTCGGAAAAAGATGTGATAAATACATCGCTGAATGGTGGGCACTTCGATGAAGCGAGCAAAGGATACTGTGTGTATTTTTATCATCGGCTTTAGTGGGAGACAGATCATCAAAATCATGGATTCATAGCTGTCAAAAACCAGGGGCTACAATGATGCTGTAGATCAGATCAAAATCTTATCATGCTATTTTCTCATCTCATCGTATTTATTGTTGCCAGATTCGATGTATATGACAAAAATGTTCCCAAATTGCAAAAGAAAGCTATTCGTATTTTTTTTTCCGAATTTCTGTGCTGGTTGTAACCCTATTTACGCTGATCTCAATATCTTCAACTTTAAAGGTCTAATGAAATTGCAATATTGTCCAATAATACCTTACTCGTGCAATAAGGTTTCTCAGTTTAAATTCAAGAGTCGTCATTCTGTGAAGTAACTGTTGTTGAATGCACTTAACCTAATTCTTCCTGCTGTCATCAAAACTAAGATGTTTGCTGCAAATTTTTCTGTATTTTTGAACGACCCTATAGATAACTAAGTCGCGTTAACAATGTACTTGGAAGCTTGAATAACTCTCTGCTATCACAGTTTCCAATCCAGTAATAATTCATGAAGTATAGCGCTGTTTTACCCTCTTCAGTGAAACTGTATAAGTGGAAAGAAACATGAAAAGAAACGAAAAAAGCATACTGTAGGGAATACTGAAACCTGTGCGCCGCTTTGCATAAAGATAAGGGAAACTTTGCTAAATATTTATCAAGTGAGTCAATGGTGATGATTTCTTTGTTTTTGGAATGATTTCATTGTATTTTAACTCGTCAAAAATAAAGGATGACTGTTAATAAAACCTATTGTTTTGCAAGTGAAAAAAATTAATGTAACGTCAATATCTTAAATTCATTATCTAACGGATTCCTTCACGGAACGCAAACAGAATGATGTCTCGACTACTTTACAAGGAACACCAAATCGATCTCTTCTCAATGTATCAATCGATTCCAGAGAAGCTTTCACGAAATCAGTCAGAACAGTGCATCATATTGGAAGTGCACACTTTGCGAAGACTACCAAATCGATGTACTTTCAATATTTCTAATTGATCTGACGGAAGCTTTCATGAAATCCAACCTAAAAGGTGTCTCATATTGAGAGCAACTACTTTTTGGGGAACACCAAATGAATGTACTTACATAGTTCTTGAGTGATTTTGAAAAAGCTTTTACGAAATCCAGCCAAAAAGTTGTGCCACAATGAAAGCGACGACTTTGGAAAGAATACAAAATCGACGTACTTTCAATACTCGCAATCGAATCAACAGGAAACTCCTTAATCTAATCAGAGCAATGATAGCAATCAGAGCAAAATAATAATGAGAGCAACTACTTTGCGAAAATCACCAAGTCGACGTACTTCCAATATTTTAGAGTTATTTTCCGAAAGAAATGTTCACAAAAGCCAACAAGAAGTTATATTGGGAGCAACTATTTTGCAACAGATGTCGAATCAAGAAGCTACAATATTGGAATCCACTAATCGAAAATGAGGCCAAAACATTCAACATAGGTTTCTTCAGTTTAAAAGTTGGTTCGCCTGACGTGCTAGCTGCTAAAGTATGCATATATTATGCGTACAGGCCACACCAATGAAGCGAGTTGGACTAAATTGTATTTCTTTTTTGACTAGAAAACACTTCTTTTTTTTTTAATCGACCTTTGAAAAGGCTTTCAGTGGGAATCAAATCTGCAATGTATGTCTCTGCTAAATCAGTCTCTGAGTTAGTCCAACAACATTCATGCAGGTTTCCTGGAAATTTGAAGATTTTATCATGACACTGCCATTTTTATCGGCCATACTGCCAGAGATTTTCGTTGCATAAAAGTTTCTATTGAGTGACTTACCAGACCGAGCTTTAATTGATCTAGCAGAAGCCCTCACGATATCCAACCCGTAGCATATCTCATAATAAGCACTGACTATTTTACAAAGGACATAGAATCAATGTGCAAAGTTTTAATGGATGCCACACAGTCTTCAAGCATGCAACAGTAGTTACTGATGTTTGTCTTTTTACTGTTTCGCCAATCACCCGAGTCAATTAGTAAATTGTCCATTGGTCATGTCTAAGAGTACATTTCTAATTGCTTGGCCCTTGCTTAATCAATGTTCTACGAGATCAAGTTTTTTCAACTTATATCTAACTCCGAACACATCAATACTAATGATCTAAAGTGCTAATAGAGCTAATTTTCAATCTTACAGATATATTCAAAAACAAAAAAATGATGGTGTGGATCGACTAAAGGACTTTGATTCGATATCCTCAAAAGGTTATCGAAGGCAATAAATAGACATAAAAAGGAGCCGTGACGCTATAGTGGTGGACATCTTCGAATAATACAATGAAGATGGGGTAATTAGTCAGAAAGAATCACGAGATTATAATATCCAACAAACATGTTGAGGATCAAGACACAACGGGCAAAATCGAAAATGCAGGGCTGGAGAAAGTAAACTCTTTCATCTATTTGGTTCAGCAAATCTCAATGAAATCCTCAAAAGGAGGAGATCTCAAGCGGGGAATACCTCTACGTTAGCAAACTTTCAGTAAAACAAACTCCATTTACAAGAACAGGAAAATCCAATTAGTATTAGAGATATGGATACACAGCCAATGCCTCCCTCCTGCAATGCTCACCCGAGGAGTAAAAACATGGAACCTAACCAAAACACTGACCTCCAAAATTAAAACCAAGCAACACGTACAAAAGAGAATCATGCTCAACATTACATGGAGATATCACAAGACAGCACATTATATTAGGGGATTTAAAACATACCATACGATCTTTTAGAAAGCTCAAATGGCAAAGGGCTTTAGGTGAAAGGCGAACAACTATCAATAATTCATGAGTACTTTTTGTGATTCAACATATCGTGATGGTGTTATTATAAGCTGAGTCATTGGAGATTGTGTTGCCCCGTTGTTGGGTTCAGAAGACTGAGATATGAGAGAAAATCAAAGAGGATGGAGGATCCTTCCGAAATGGCTGACTGCAAAGCGAATGCTGGAAGCTATTTTGCTCCCGTCTATCAAAGCAAAAGTGACGCATGGAGAACACTTGAAAAGTTATCCATTATTGTGAATTTCATATGATACCAAAAACAAGTACATCTGCTTACATATTCCATACAAAAATTATCAATATATAATATAAAATAGGAATTTTAGATCCTATACTAAACCATGATCGCAAAATAGACAAAGTCAAAGTATATTCCCTGAAAATCATGAATTTTCACAGATCTTCCAAAATGCACTTGCGTAAGCAATCTTGCTATCATTACAAAAATACTATGAAGGAAATCGAGCCACTCATCAGGTTTTGTTTCTCTATTCACTGATTAGAATGATTCTTTGAAAACTTAGTCAAGCAGAAAACTTGATGACATCAGATAGACAGGCACGTATTAAAAAGTTATATTTACATAAAGGATGATGAGTGACTTTTTTAAAAAAAAAAACAATCGAAGACAATTATGCTACATGGAAAGGGTTCACTCTCAGTGCAATATGACCTTTCTGTGAAAACGTTTCATAAAGACTCTCATGCTTCCAAAGGCTTTTTTTTTTTCAGGAAAAGTCAGGGTACTGCCTTTAGGCGTAAGCATACTTTATTCATTCAAATTCATCAATCATTTATTCTGTTGATTGGGAATTTCTTTATTTACTCTTGTTATGTTCATAGAGGGATATTAATCAAACTTGACAGCCTAATCATCTTTCCTGTCCCATCTACACCCCGGATTTACCAGCGGGTCAATTACCCCAGTCATCTTTTACAATCAGATCATATTTGTAGCTTTAAAATTTGATTAAAAGGTATTTCAAATAGCAGAATTATATTGATTTACTTGCTTCTATTCAAGCCTAGGACAAAAACATTTTACTCTGATCATCACACAGCATATATCAATGACCTGAAAGATTATTTTGTTCATTGTAATTCTACTGTAAGACATGCCCAGCTAGGTATTTAAACTCCTTTTCACTCAGGAGAAACGTGGGACGTAATGTTTCATTATGTTGAAACTTCACCCACTCGTAGAAAAGGGGTTAATTTTGTCATGTTCCCAAGGGGTTCATCTCTGACATGCATGAGGCGCCAGAAGATAGCCCCAGTTCTGCTCCTCTTATCATAATTTCATCATGTTGAAAGTTCACCCACTCGTAGAAAAGGGGTTAATTCTGTCATGTTCCCAAGGGGTTAATCTCTGACATGCATGAGGCGCCAGAGGATAGCCCCAGTTCTGCTCCTCTTCTCATAATTTAGGCGGTCAAATAGTCTGAATAGACACCTACAATTTGGTAGTCTGTTCGAATGCGTGTGAATGTGAGTTGATGTAAGAAGTTATTGATAAAATGTCATAGTCAAAGAAAATGACATGAAAAGTTTTAACAGTATTTCGGAACCAAATTCCAAAAATGTTGTCAAGGGAGAAAAAGAAACTTTTCAATCCTAATATCTTTTTACAATGATTTCTGCTTGAGTCTATCGGGTTATCCAATAAAGAGTTTCTGTCCACGAGTCTCGTTCTAGTACGATTTTGATATCTTTGTGACTTCCGTACACCATTTCAACTGGCAGCCTTTCACGTTTCCATCCGGTGAAACCTATCCTTGGACTGATGATGTACTTCTATTCAGACAATTTCAGTGACATTTGGCTTCCCTACAATCGGTCATTCATTGGCTGGGTTCCGGCGACTGTCCTTCAAATGCTTAATAGATTTTCATCGCAACCTTTTCTACACGCCAAGTGGTAGTAATATTAACTGAGTGCAACTGTAACTCCCTTCTTTCTCAAAAAGAATGTTTTTGTCCGTGTGTGTGTGTATACATATATGTCTGTGTGTGTATGTGTTTGTTTGCGGGTGAGTGAGTGTGTGTACAACTAAAGGTAATGTTCGTGCAAATTAATCAGTGGTATTACAATAACAGAATGTCGATGTAGAAAATGAATCAAAAGTTAATGATGAATTTATTTTTAATTATATTACCTTTGTTCTCAAATTCATTTGTTTTTTGTCTTTCTTTCAAGTAAATCAAGGCAAATCCCTTATAAATCTGTGTCAACGCACAAAAGAACTCAACTACAAGGTTGATATCCATCAGATTAATACGCTTTTTTTCTTCAAAACAACTTTCTGTCTATACAAACAATCTCACTCTTATTTTCCAATCCGTTCTTCTTATTCCCAGCAGATGGAGCCGTTTCCGGTGCAGCAATCTGAAGATACACCTAAAATCTCTTCTTCGACCAAAAAGTGAAAATGTTAAATCAAAAAATGCCTTCAAATTTTACTCACATGAAACACATACATATTAGAAAATGTAGTCCATCGGTACAGAACTGTTAACCGTTGAAGCATAAGTAAAAAGGAAGCAATTGATAATTTTATTACTTTTAGTATCACTTTCTTTAACAAAATGTGATTTCAATTGTATAATGTTGCGCCTTTTCCTTTCAACTTTTGACTGATTATTCGTTCACACTTTTCTCTCTAAGTACGGAAAACATTCGTGGAAGTTTCTGAATCTTTTTACGAATAAGTATATTCCCCTTCCATTTACTAGTCAAATTAGTTACTAGTCAGATAGATAGACATACGATAGAAAATATTGAAAGTGAGACAGAGAAAGAGATTTGACGCATTGGGAATGAAATCATTCACTTTGGTTCCTGCAATTCAGTTGACCAGTTCCTTCTTTCCGACAAATTCACTCAGAACGCACCAACTTCGACATAAATAGAACCCCAGCCGAGATAAATGCTCGAATTATGTTGACACACAATTCAGAGTAAATGAGTGTGAAGGAATAATCGATATTCTGAACGATCGGTTTGCAATCAAGGAGAGCATCCGATAGGTGGCGTTATAGGGACTGTATGGATTGACTGGGCAAAGACAGGGGCACATCAGAAATTTATCGTGTGGGATGGAAGCGGAGTTTTCATAATGTACGTCGGGACGCATAAAGCCGTATCTGACCAACTTCTCAGACCATTCATTAGACATCAGCCGAAAATACGATCGCCACAGGCCATTTCTTGAAGCCTCAAAAGTCGAGAGCGTGCGACTTAAAGTGGATGCTTATTTGATCGTTGAAGATTTCCTGGTGTGAGTTAAATACCCCAAGGGCCGGTAAAATTGGAATGATCAATCATTTTTCCGATAGAATTATATGAAAATGATTGGAAATTTTGGCGAGATTCAATGGGAGGAAAAGGGGGAGATATAGATTGCATAAGAGCAAAATAAAAGAACCAAACAAACAAAGAAGGAGAGAAGTAATGGGTAAAAAGTAAATTTCAACCTGTGAAAATAAAATAGTGAGTGGGGAAGAGGGAGGTGATAAAGGGAAATAAATAGTAGGAACAAAAAAGAAAGAATATCAAAAGAAAAAGAGAGCAAAATATTCCAGGATTATATAGAGAGAGACAGAGACAGAGACGGAGAGAAAGAGAGAGAGGGAGGATAATAAACAATAGAATAGGAAAAACAGACCGGAAAGAAGAAAGGAAGAAGATCAAGAGATAAAAATGAAAACGTATAAAAGAAAGAAAGACAAGGTTGTAATGGATGCCGAAGGGAGAACGAAACAAAATAGCACATAAGAAGGGAATAACCGAATAAGAACAAAAAGAATGAAAGAAAGAGCCATAAAAAAGCAGAAATAACAGACGAAAATCCTCAAATGAACGAACAAAGAGAAATCTAAATTGAGAGAGGGATTAAGGAAAGTATTATCTATTGAGTGGAAAATAGAGATTTTTTTTCAAATTTTCGAATTAAGAATTAACCAAAAGAAAAGTAATTAAATATATAAGGATACAATCGGATATTTATCATGAAAGAAAGACAAGCAAGCGGAAAAGGAAGGAAAAAAGTAAGAAAAAGAAAAGGATTTAGAGAAGACGTTTTTGCTAAGTGGGAGTATAAAATGGAAGCTATCATACAAGAGAAAATGAAGTAACAATGTGAAGCAGAAGGAATAGAACATTCCGGAAAAAGAGAGGAGGAAAAAATCGAGGTCGAAAATCCAAGGAATGAATAACAGGTCTTGTTAGTCACTCTATTGAAACCGTCACATGACTGATGCCTCTTGAAAGTATACCATAGTAGGGATGATAAATTTTAAAAAATGGAGAACGTAAAATCAATGAAAAAGTTACCTAACAGCGTGAATGTTATTAGACATAAAGTAGAGAATCTATTTAGTATGACAGTGTATTGATAATT
Source organism: Thysanoteuthis rhombus (assembly GCA_963457665.1). Lineage (NCBI taxonomy): Eukaryota > Metazoa > Mollusca > Cephalopoda > Oegopsida > Thysanoteuthidae > Thysanoteuthis > Thysanoteuthis major. The sequence continues at coordinate 20,846,722 of OY735198.1, forward strand.
GAACTTCTAAAAAAAAAGGGGGAGAAGATTGGAAAAAATGAAACGTTTTCGTAGACATAATAAGAAGTAGTTGTTTAAATAATAAGCCGTTTTGCACCATCAGTGTACCCTGTTAACGTACTAGGTATATACATACATAGCAAGCTGAACCAATTTGGTGACAGTTTTGTTTGATGGTTTCTGGAAAGAATGGAGAAATTTTCCAGAATGAAAGGTGATCTTTGAAGTTATATATAAGCATGTCGACAGTGATCTGCAAAAACTTTCGGGTTGGAGCTATGGGATTGATTTGATATCTTGGAACGACGAACTCTTGAAAGAAGAAAGTAAAAGGTATAATAATATGATAGTGGATAGGTCTAGCCATCAGAAATCAAACAATGAGACTTGGAAGGAAAGAAAAGGATGATAGTTGTTTTGGAATAAATCATATGAATTTTGACGAGAGCCCTGGGAACCTGAATCACAAGTAAAATCTTGGACTTGATATCAATCACTTAGGTTTCATTAAAAGTAAAAGCCGATTGATATTTACACCGACTTGACAAATATATAACGCTAAGAGTATTTGTAACGCTGATAGGAAAGGCATGAATTCACTTCTTCCTGCGCTCACTTTCAATTCAATTTCAGATAGTTTTGCTAAGTTATAAGTGATATGCATGCAACGATGGTTGACGAAAGAAATATATGTATATTTTCTGCTACCAACATAACCAACTACGACAGGGTTCAATATATATATATATATATATATATATATATATATATATATATATATATATATATATATATCGGGAATGAACAAGTTTTTTCTTATTTTCTATCCGTTGATCGTGTCCCTGGATATCGGTGTAGTGACGTCGTATTATTTATCATTTTATTCTTTTTATTTACATACTCGCAGTTTTAAATTCGTGATATAGCTCTCTTTTTACTTCTCTCTCTCTCTCTCTCTCTCTCTCTCTCTCTCTCTCTCTCTATGTCTCTTTCTCTCTCTCTCTCTCTCCTCTCTCTTTATATTTCTATATATGATGGGTGTTCCAAAATTTCTGAGTCTAGCTACGATTTCTCTGACATTTGATTGCAAATTACATAAAGGATGCGTAATGACAGTTGCTTTGTCGGAAAACAAAATTGGAATGAAGTGAAACTTTTTTCATCTCGTTATGTCATTAAGTATGATAGGCTCAAAATCTTTGGAATATTAATCATATATCAGCAGCAACGACAGATCCAAGGGTAGTCGAAGGCCTTACCCATTACTCTCTATAAAGGCAGTGATTGTGCTAACCAGTTAAATGTCATGTGCGCAAACATTTCGATCCCAACTCTCCGTCTTGTGTATGTTCTTTCCCTATTACGTTTATGTTTATACAGACACCGATCCCTTTATCTTTTGTCCAATCTGTTGTCATTTTTTCTTGTCAAGTGCCCGACCCATCTCAATTTTTGCCATGAATCAATGTTGATCTTTCTATATCCCTTAGAGTTATACCTAACATTCCTCTTCCGAGGGCTCTTTATGCAATAAAAAATTTTTGGACGTTACTTTTGTGGTGTGTTCTGTTTATTTTCTACCCAACATTTTTACGTTCTCAGATCACTCAACCTATTTTGAATTTCCTCCGATGTCTCTATCATCATTAGTACATTGTCAGTTTAATGAGTTTAATTCAGGTAGTGATGAAGGAATTATAGGGATGATTGAGAATAACTTTTGTAGTCATGACAGTTCAATGAGACCACATTGCTCTCGGTAATTGCAGAATTTCCTTCATTAGGACATCGAATTAAAACAGATTTTTAATTGGATCTCTTGCATATCTCTCCAATTAAAGGAGAGTCAAGAGCAAGTTTAGGTCGGATGAAATTTATAGCTGATAGCGATCGACAGAAAAGAGTCGTCACTGATATTGTGATTAAAAGGTTCAACAAAAATTCAGATTGACTCAGTTGATCAACATGAGATCGAAAGAAACTTCAGCAAAGAAAGGGGAAGATCAGGCAAATGTACGGCAAAGTATGATTCATATCTGATTTATATAAACGGAAAATCGCTGATGAAACCTTTAAGTATTACTGATATTTCATAATTATTTTCCTTTCTTTCTTCTTTATTCCCCTCAGCAAAGAATCCATAGTAAAAACTTGTGTCTTGTCTCCAATGACCCGGGAAATAATTCTTTTTTTTTTTAATTCATTTTGTTGCGTTTAAAATGGAGTTTTACCCTTGATCAGCCAATTTTGATTATTTAATAACATTAGAGCCTGGTAATGAGATTCAGTATGCCTATCATCTCCGCTGATATCATTGCAAAATAATTTGAGCTGTAGGATATGGACAGCTTCTTGACTCAAAAACAAAACAATTGATCCATAAATTTTGATGAATTGCAATATCTTATTATATCAACCAATAAGCTTATATCGATATGCTATTTCATGTACATAAATCGAGTTTCCTTTTTTTTCTTCTTTAAATACAGTTTATAAGTTTTGAGGTGTAGAATATGTGCTGAAATGATTCTCTTTGGATGAAACATTATTTTTCGGAAAAAATGTACTTACTTACATTTTTACAACGACACTCCTTGCTTCCCTTGAATATAATGGCTCGAAAGTTAATCCTAACAACTTTGGCCAGAACTTGAAGAGGGATTGAAAACTTGATGATGAATCGAGAATTCAAGGAAATTTGTTTTCCTCTATGTTCCCTGCTAAAATGATATTCGGTCTCATACGTTATTAAATACATTATTTTTCTGGAATGAAAATAAGAAAGGTATAATAGAAGAGAAATATTTACTACATAATTCCATTTAATTCACATAAAGGGCTAGGAGAACATGAATCTCGTTTTTCAAAGTTATGAATTTGAAAAGGGGTACGGTATGCATATATAAAAAATATCTCAGGAATTACATTTATTGGTGATTCTGATCCCCAAAACAACTTTAGGCGTTGAATATCCCAGCACAATCAGAGATTGTTACAAGATCGTGAACATTTTTTCAATATCATGAGATTTTTTTCCTCTGTGAAAACACAATTGAAATTCTGATTACCAACTTGGAAAACAATTTTCCGTCTGATTACATCTGAAAGATATCTTGATCATTCTAATAAATGAAAAGCTTGGGAAGATCCATTTACAACGAGTAATAATGTTGGAGTAGTACGGAAAAATCTGTCGTTATTAAGAACATAGGTTTCTTCAATTTCTAAGTTGATCTCTCAGTCTAGCTGGCTAGCTGACCGACTCTGTTTGGAGTTAAGGGGTTGGAATTCAGAAATTTACTCTTTATTATGACTAGAAATAAGATTTCGATTTTTCCAACTACATCTCCAATATGAGTTTTAATTTGGGTTCCAATTGGCAATGTAAGTTCATGCTAAATCAATCCTTTACTTTGTATCCAACAGCATTCACGCTTGCTCTCAGGAAATTTACACTCTTTGTGATCACTGCCCAACGAAAGGATAGTGACTTTTTGATTGATATTATTTTTGATTGATCATCCAAAGCACACAAAGCTGCCAAAAGATGTTGGTCACGTGACGATTTCTATTGAGTGATCAACCAATTCTGTATATATATATATATATATTATATTTGTCTCTCTATTTATCCTTATATATAAGCTTTATGTTATATACGAGGTCTGTCTTGGAATTGTCAGGCCACATTGGATTCCTCGATCACCCAAATCTCTAAGAATCCTTCTGCATTCAAAGATTTGTCTATGCTTTTTCCTAAAAAAGGCATTTGGATCAATGGAAGTGCAACGTTGCAGCTGATGGTGATCCTTTGAGTATTATGCAAACTGTTCAGAAAATTCGAAGGGGACGCTCGATGAAGTGTATGATATACCAAGGGAAGATCTTCGAGCAATGCTAAGGTATAATTGGTGAGTAGGCCATTTTCTTCGTTATAGACCTCGCATATGTTAGATAGATAGATAGATAGATAGATGGATGGATAGATTATTTCAAAACAACGTTAATTTTTTTTTTAAATGACCATCGCCACAGAACAAAGTTCTGCGTGTAGGTTTTTTGATCGGAGAATGTGAGCATATCACAAACTTGTATCCGTTTTTTGTAAATAAAATCTAAGCAACTTTCAATTATTGTTTGTTGAATTGCTTATTATTAGATATTTCAATTTCAAAATTTTCATAACAATATTGTAAATATATTTTGTATCATTTCATAATAATATTAGTAATAATGAAAACTACAATAATCGGGAGAGACAGAATAAACAGTCAGCGATCGGAAACTAATTTGATAATCTCTAGAATATAATAGCTAGCAGAAACTTTCCAAAAAAAATTACGAGTATAATATATTTTGTTTTATTATATTTCTGATTGTCACAATCAACCATGTTTGTATTATATCTCTGATTGTCACAATAATACGTTCCATACCTTGTATAATTACATAAATATAAAATTCGTGATAGTATGAGAAAATTTGATGATTAAACATATGCCATGCTATGCCTAAAATGTTTTGGCATGTTTTAATAATTGAATCCGTACGTTAAGCATTGCTATCAGAAGAAAAAAGTTGCCAGTTCCCTATAATTAAAGTGCGCGTAAGTGTCAAAATAGCATTGAATTACGTACACGTTATGACATCGCTGATCTTAGAAAAATTAATTGGAATACAACGTATAACGTCGATCTACAATAATATATTATCTTGGTAAAACATGGACTTGGAAATCAAATGTTGAATTCAGTGGCAAACAATGGCAATTACTATTTTCCCCGTTTTAAAATGGCCATTGTTCCTGTTCGTATTAGTTTTCGCAGTCAGGGTTTAGGGTTTTAGTTCAAGATTAGGGTTGTTATTTTTAGGATCGGGGTCCGGATTAGGTTCTTTGATTAAAAATTCCGTGTTTGTTTTGTAACATGCCGTTATAAAGGTAGAACATTCCCTTTGTACACCGAAGTATCTTGTATCTCCAACTACTTCCTAACCCTCCAATTACCCGCTCTGTGATACAGATTTCAATGTAAGGGAACGCTCAAAAATACATTGAAAAATATTAACGGTAATTGTTTCTTCGCTATACACCATTTCGTCTTACAAAATGTTTTTTCTTCCAATAGAACGCTCTACTTTTGTATTGCAAGGGAACCTGCATTGACAAATCCACTAGGAAAAATTCTTTAAAATATTGGCAACTAGGACTCAGATACAATCAGTATAACTCTTGCACGAAGCATAATATTGATTTTTACTTGCGACCATTACATTACATGTTTTTATAATAAGAATCGACACTTTAAAAGATCGCAGATAAGGACATTTTTCTTTATAATTGAAAAATATGCCATAGATACTTCAATTTACTGTTTTACATATATCTCAATAAGATTTTCAGACCTTATGATTTTTGTTACTTTTTGCTCGTTTTTTTTAAATTCATATCTTATATATTTTATCAAAACCGTAATATTCTCCATAAGCTACTCTCGCATTTTTGAGTTATGTCACGTGCGTTCGATATTTCGGCCTCGTCTTCTCCAAGAGGACTGGCACTGGCAGCGTTATCTTCTTCGAATCAATTTTGGAATACAGGAATCGCTTAGGAAGTCCACTCTCAACATTCAAAGAAAAAAATTGTGAACGACATGTGCGGATAGCCTGTTTGTTCCCATCAGATGAAAAAAAAATCCCCATAAAGTCCATACAAAGATATTTCTTATGTACAAGTTAACAGATTTCCTAGGTTCAGACACCTCGAAGCACAAGCATATTCAGTCCGAATCCAACATTCTTTTAAGATGACTTCTGAGAATATCTTCCTTAAAGTGATAATCACAGAGTTGTCCATAGTGGTGGTAAATGAGACTGATAGCTGGGAGTACCAAAATCAAGTTTTGAAAATTACATTCCTTTTTAAAGGGAAGACTAGTATCTAGATAAGTTTATGATTATTCAAAGCTAGCATTCGAGCCAGAAATGAAGAGTTATTAGTCATTTATAGAAATGATACAATTTCTTCAAAATTAGATGAAGTCTCTTGAATGCAATCATGTATATATATATATATATATATATATATAGGGGGGATAAAGTGTTCAGTTATTAATGCTCAATGCACTATTCACTGTCCGTTTGTTTTCTGCCTCTTGCTAAATATATATATATATATAAATATTTATATATATATATATATATATATATATATATATATATATATGTATATATATACATACATATATATATATACATATAAATATGTATATATACATATATATATATATATATATACATACATATATATATATATACATATATATATATATATATATATATATATATATATATATATATATATATATTGGAATGCATACGTATATCTATAGAACATATAAATATGTGTGTCAGTGTATCGGAATACATGTGTACGTCTCTTTTTCTCTCTCTCTCTCTCTCTCTTTCTCTCCCTCTCTCTCTCTCTCTCTCTTTCTATATATATATATATGTGTGTGTGTGTGTGTCGGAATACATGTGTAGGTCTCTCTTTCTCTCTTTCTCTTTATATACATATAAATATATATATACATACATATATATATGTTTGTGTGTGTGCGTGCGTGTGTTTGTTGATGTGTGTATGTGTGTGTGTATTTTATGCCTTTAGCTTCTTAAAAAGCTAATGAGTATAGCATAACCTTCATTCTGCTCCAAATATACACGATGACAACGTATCCATCTAAAGAGATATGTAAGTAAATACCTGAAGATAGCACATCGGAGGCAATAGTTTTGTTTGTTTGTTTTTTTTCTGTAAACATAAGACCACAAAATGAAAAGTGTGGCTTCAATCATATTCTTTCATTCACCAAAACAACTTATTCTCTTTCCCGATTTGAAACAAAGCTATCACTCTGTCGCTTCATGATAGAAATGCATTCATTCAACATGACAAATAATCATATTCTAATTCAATATGTTTATTCGTCAATTTAATTTATGATGGACATTATTTGCATAGACCAACATTATACAGTGAAACTCACGCATCAAAATCCAACTAATAACTAACTTTAAAATCATCACTTATCTTGATAAAGAACAATCTTATTGAAGAAAAAAAAAAACAGAAAACGAGAAAACCTTTGGGTTTCGCTTGCTACTATGCAGTTTTTGAGAAGAGATTTCATAAAAGCCAACATCCAAATAACCAATCGATATTAAATGTATCGATTTTATTTTAGTCGATGAATGAATGTCATATGCAACGAAGATTTGACACTGGTGACATCATGAAATGAAATTGTTTTCAACTAGAAGTGAGCAAGTTCACTGAATTGACGCCACAATTCACTGATTTGTCTCACTTATTCTGAAAGGAACAAGAAATATCATGAATGAAAAGTGTTTGAAATCGACAGGGACCGATAATCTACTCGAATTTTGTCTCTGATTGCTTATCTGACTGCGGATCATATTTATTTTTCTGTTTGAGATTTTTTTTTTTTTTAAACGACTGAGAGACGGTAAACTGAAATTTCATCCAAGATTGCCAACATATTTCCCCTCAGTTTTCCTGTTGGTCTTGCTTACTGACCAACTGGCTACTCATGTACAACGTGCATAGGCAACATGAGTGGAACTAAAGGGCTGAAATTTTCAACATTTACTTGGTATTATGTCCAACCCAATATTTGAAACACTCCAAGTACGATTTTTTTTAGATTCACAACATAAGGTCATGCTAAATTGATCTTTTGTTTATTTCCGGTTGTGCTCATGCAAAATTTTTGAATATTCAGAATTTTTGTGATCACTGCCAGCAAAATAGGAGAGGGATAATTTATTCATTGATCACCTCTGAGGCCAATTTCACAATTCATCATCTCTAACACAGCATTCTGCCAAGAGGTCATATGACATGAGAGACTAAGCAGAATCATTTTTTAAGTATTTGAGTAAATCACGAAATCAGATGGACAGGTATTTTGGTTGCAGTCAAGTCAATTGTTGCAATAGTCCAGATTGTTTTGCTTTTGTCGAATTTATCTTGTATCGAGATCATTTTTCATTTTTCATTTACAGTGAACCTTTCTTGTAGAATATCGAAGCGGTTCTGATCAGTCATAAAAATATGTGCTTAAATTGTTTCGTTCACAATTCAAAGGTTGATATGGTAGTGGGCATATTGCAAAGACCCATCTGGGGGTTTTCGATGTAATTTTTATTTTCATTTTAGGGCCGACCAAAAGTGTACCGATAGTCTTCGTTCGAAAACCAAACAAAATCCCCATCAGAGAGAGACAGAGACAGAGACACTAACTGATACGTGTGGTTCTTTTCTCTACGTCAGTATCTCTTTTCATAAATTAATTCACTTGTTTTACCTGATACTGGAACTAAATGATTATCCGCCATTTTGTCTGATATTTTCCCTTTTTTTTTCTTTGTTCCTCATGCTTTTAAACTTACTATCTTTTTTACTTCCGCCATTAAAATCCCCATACACTGTCGTTTTAATCAAGTGGCTTTGACTGGCTATCTATCTACGGGGGTTTTAAGGAATCATGCTTTATCTGATCAATAAATCTACTAAATATTTTCCTATGATCTTCTTGGCGTCTGGAAAGGGTTAGTCAGATACACCTGCATACATACATATGAATTAGTAACGTATCTTTTAAGATCAAGCATGTAAATATAGTTCGCATATACCCACACAAACACTTCCTCAAACAAAAGTGTGAACAACAAAATGAAATATTTAAGCATGAAAATTGAAAGAAATATCAAATTAAACAATCCCCATTAGCCCTTGTATTGTAACACATTTTCTTTCACAGCTCGTTTGAATACATAAAAATGGATATAAGACCTCTTATTCGACAATCTTAGACTATAACCATCGAGCCAAATTATTAAATGCATGTATCCTTTGTATCAAAATTTTGCCTCTGTAACTACAACCTGAAGCCTCTGCAAAACCTGTCAAGTAGATAGTGAGAGATTTTAAATGTTTTCTGTTTTTTTATTAAACATCTGTCACATTTTTAGAAGTGCCACAGCAATGTCTAACTTGCCAATAAAATGACATTTTTCGAAAAGCTGCGCATCTTTGAGAAGCGGAGTATGAATTGATTGTGTAAGACAGGGGATTCCAGTCACTGGATTGTGACACTAAGATGTAAACATAGAAAGAGCAATTTTGACTCACTATATATATATATATATATATATATATATATATATATATATATATATATATATATACATATATATACATACATATATATATATATATATATATATATATATATATATATATATATATATATATATATAATTGGTGAATCCACCTAATAATGCAAAATGTATTCAGAGAGAAGAGGAAAGAAAGCAGAACTAGTAAAACAGTGGACAGGAAGTTAGAATGATAAACAAGGGACATTGCTATGAAATGATGCAATTACATGAAGCAGCACAGTTGCCATGTGCACGAATTTCAAATATCAAATATCAAGCCTAGTATAAACATCAATATTGAGGAAGATGCATGCTCGAGAGAAGCATAACATAATAATGATAACAATTCATCTCAAAAACGCGGACAATATATATTTCTTTTTTCATCCAGCACCCAACCTGCGTTTTTTCCCAATATATATATATATATATATATATATATATATATAGATATGTGTGTGTGTGTGTGTGTGTGTGTGTGTGTGTGGCTACCCAAATGTTCAGGGTATTCGATCCTGAAAACAAGCACTCACTGTAATACTTGTTGATATGTCTCTTTCGAATAGGTCTCCTTGAACAGTTATCCTGCATTCTCACGAAAGATACGATATGGAAATAGTTTTATCAAAAGTCCATCTGGGCACACGAAATATACAGTGTTTAAAGATTTAAAAATTTACACCGTGTTATATCTGCTGAAAACTGTCTTTCGATAGTTTTTTAATTGGGATCTTGTTTTCTGGAAATTTTGACTCTTCCAGAGTCCGTTGCCAAACGAAGTTATTCATTGAAATAGCTGATATTCCTAACCATACTTTAGGGAAGAGGTACATTGAGTATATACAAGGATGATTTATCATGTGGAAAAAGGTTGCCTTCCTGTTGTATTGAATTTACCTGCCTCTCGACAAAGACGGTTTTAGTGTAGGAACTGTCTCGTTTATGCATGGGAAGAGACTTTCATATCGTCCAAACCCCTCAATACTCTCTTGGAACGCTAAGGGATTCAGAATTAATGTAGACCTTTTTTCACCGGTGAAATGACAGGATGTAATCTGGAGGTACTGAGTATCAATATGTTTGGATCTACAGACATAAAATAAGTGTGTCTATATGTGTGATTGTATTGCAGATATATTTGAATCGGTATATTGATGGAATGATAGATAATTGCGAAGTGTAAGTATTGCCTATTTCATAAGCAAATGAATATACTAATTGCTAGAGGTAAGAACACATTAGAGCACGAGTCTTTCAAATCAGAAACATTTGCTATGATCTGGGCGGCAACACATATACCAAGCAAGCCAACATAACATATACGAATGGAGTGATTATAAGTGAATGCATACCATCTCATACAGACATGAAAAAGTAAGGATATGTATCGCGTTGGCAGAAACGTTTATTCCGTTTTTTGTCTTTAGATGAGATTACGTACGTTTAACTTTAATTGACATCATTCACAGAGATCGCTCTTAATTTTTTCTAATTGCCGTTATGTCAGCTTGCTTTTCATAAATATCGTGAATTTATGATTTTTTTTATGAGGAGGAATGAAATTAAGAAATTGCAAAGTTTATGAAAAAGTACTGTGAATTATCAAACGTGTTAAAATTCATTTCTATGTTTGTCATTCAGTTCGCTTTCTCAATTCACTTGTGTATGACACTATGGTAATGTGCTCGTTATATGGTTTTCGGTTGAAAGCAAATCTTCTGGTTAGATTCCATGTTTGAGCTCCAATGTGACAATTGTGAGAATGCATTCGTTGGAGACTCTTCTTTCCAAAACTAATAGAATTATATTGTTCCTGAAGCTTGGGTTGGCACTGCAGGACGCCAGCCATTCAATAGTGATTATTTGCCTGGTTTCTCTTCCATGTATAGGTCTACTTACTTTATATCAGTGTTTTCGATTTTGATCGACTTTTTTCTTGTGCATGGCATTAGTTTTACTGCATTCATGGAAATGCCAATTACTTGCTTTCTCCATTCAATTCGTCAAACTTTATTTAGAGATCAAGATTGTTATCAGCACAAACGACGATGTGATGACAGCTGTGAAAATATATCCAGAGGAAGTTCCTTTTAGTAAAGTTAGTTTTAAGTAAATACTCTAACGGCTCTTTGATTTAAACTATTCAACTTTTTTAATGCTGATTTGTTCCAGCATAATCTTTTGATCATGTCTAAAACTTATAGAAAATGGCTATAATCTTCTTCAAAAGTACTTCGGTGATTAGAACATTGACATTTAGTAATTTACTTATTGTGCTTTAAATGGCTCAGAGAAATTACTTGAAGATTGAAAATTCTTCATCTAAAGATGTAAAAAAAAATATTTCATCGGGCTTTCTCACGTACAATGGTAAGATCAACACCTTTTGACAGCCAAGCAGTGACTCCAACGACGTTGTTCTTCCCCACATAGGATTTAGGCGGCTATGGCAAGCTGTGTCTTTGGTAGTACAACCCTAACCCTCCCCCAAAAAAACAGAACCAAAACCCTAAAACCGTCACCAAAAGTACAACATAATACATTAGCACCTAAAACGTCAAAATATTCTCAAGAGACTCTCACCTAAGCGAAAATTTCTAAAAAATGAAATCAAAAGCATCAAATGTCACATTATCGACTTTAATAAGAATGAGAACACCAGGAGAAGAACTAATAGAGCTGAAAACGAACACACAACATGCTTTCTCATCAATGAAGTCTTCGAAGGCAACGGGGTAGGCTTCAAAGCTGTTTCAAACCGTATAGCCAGCGTCACCATATAACGCTCAAAGAAGCACAAACTGAATATCATCCAAGTTTACGCTTCAACGTTGCAACCAACAAAAAAAAATAGACAAACTCTCTATAATTACCCAAGGTCCCTACTAGAAGATACTAAGAATACTTTAATGTCATCATGGGAAACTCCAACGCACAGGTAGAACAAGGAGATGAGCGTTGCGTTGGCGAATTCGGATACAAAATACGGAACGGAAGAGGTAAATCTTACAACCACGAACAACTTGGAAATTATGAATGTATTTTTAAAAAAGAAACCCAATAGAAAATGAACTTGGAAGATCCCTAAGCACAAAACGAAATAGACTACATCCTAATGGCTAAAAGTGACACCATCAAAAACATTCTAGTCCTGAACCAAGTTGATACAGGAAGCGAGCAAAGATGCAAATAAACACTGAAGAACGTAGAAAAACGTTCTAAACAAAACTGCAACCACAAAACGTATCAATAGAACTCACCCAAACCTCCAAGCTAGAATTGAAAACAGGTATAAAATTCTTATCGAAGAGAACGGCACCAGCGCCAACACCAGTGAACTCCACAACAAAATAAAAATCTCTCTAATGGAAGCTGTCAGTATAATCGAACCAAGGCGCACATAAACCATTTGTAAAATCTCAAACAAAATCAGTAAACTCATTAAAAATCGCCAGCCACTGACCGGGAAAATTGAGGAGACCAAACGGAACAAAACAATGAGAAACAAACTAAGAGAAGACAAAAGAAGGTACATGACAGCAATCATCGAAACAACCCTCAAAAAACGTCGGGGCTTCAAAACAATGAACAAAGCTCCAGGTATAGGGCATACACAAATGACTAGCATTCTAGCAGAAAACAGAGACATTACAGCAGAAAGAGACAGAATTGTCGAACGCGCTCAAAAATTTTACTAAAAACTCTACTTTTCGAGATATGGACTACAAAACATCGAACAGGATACGCAAGTCGTTGACAATCAGTTTGAGGACACCCCAGAAGTTACACATCTGAAGGTAAAACAAGCCTTCTAACGATCAAAAGAAAGCAAAAGCCCCTTTGGCAAGATAAGATAACCATCGATCTACTTGAAAAAGCTGATAAGATCGCCATTAAACAAAATGGTTCTTCGATTCAATTTATGTCTAGAACAAAGTAAAGTTTCCTGAAAATTACAACACGACCGACGATCGTAATGCTTTTACATAAAAAAGGAAACCCGATAAACCTCAACAACTACAGTTCTATGAGCCTACTCAACTGCATCTATAAACTTTTCACAAAAATCATCACCAACTGGATCACTAAAACAAAAGATGAAAACCAACCAAAGGAGCAGGCTTGCTTTGGAAGAAGGTATTCCACTATAGATTATCTCCATTCAAGAAACCAACTGAAAGGAAAAGCAGCAGAATACAGAATTCCATTCGTTTCAGCATTCATAGACTTCAAAAAATCTTTCCCATGGTCATAAAGATCATCACTCTGGTTGGTGTAGACCCTGTTTACGTCAGAGTACTGAGACATATGTACGGTTACAGTAACTTTTTCATTGGGTTACAAAAAGACCATGAACCTTTCCAACTCCAAAAAGGTACCCCTTTGATTAGAGCTCAACCAAACTTTTCACAGCTTACCTTTTCAGAAGACTAGACTTAGAAAATGCAGGAATCAAAATAGACGGCGAATATCTAATCAACTTCAGATTTGCAGACGACAACGCAGAAAACTTACAAGACGTCTTATTAATGCTAGATGAACTGAACGAAGACATCAAGAAAGTCGGCCTCCACATGAACTATAATGAAACAAGAGTAATTTGCAACAAAGACGTTGGAAATAATAACGCATCTATCGAAATCGAAGACGCAAAACTGGAGAAAATAGACCACGACATCTACCGTGGACATAAAATCTCAATGACACCCTCAAAAGAAGAAGAAATCAAACGAAGAATCACATTGGATGGCAAGCCTTCATCAGAGCGAGCTCAGCCTTCAAAAACAAGAGGATCCCGTTAGTTTTAAAATGAAGAGTATACAATCAATGCATTCTCACGGTAGTTACCAACAATGCTGAAACATGGAACCTAGCCAAGAGACAAGCTTGCAGACTAAAAAGCATTCAGCGTGCACTTTAGTGATTCATATTCAACCTCACGTGGACAAATCACAAGACAGCACAATATATCAAGAAGAAAAAGTGAGTCAGAGACATCACAAAAAAAAAATGGCAATGGGCCGATCATATTGTAAGAATGGCAGACAACCAATAGATATCACGACTCATAACATTGATCCCCAGAGATCACATGCGAGGTTGAGGCCGGTAAAATACAAAATAGAGACGAACTAAACAAGACTCCTGGAGACTCACGATAGACAGATGTGGTGAATCCTAGGAAAGCTCTATGTCCAGCGACGAACGATAAAATGATGATGATGATGATGATGATGATGATGATGATGATGATGATGATGATGATGATTAACATCCTCGCTGTAATCATTCTTCAAGGCGTCTTGCAAGATTTGATACTGTTACATTGCGGGTGGAACGAAGTGCCTAATTTTGTCTTGATCCCTATTACACATGCCGAAATATGCCTCGTAGGCCTTGTATATCTTGGCAGATGCTTCCATGGAGACAAAGATTAAGGTCAGTGTCTCTGCCAGATCACAGATAGAAAATATGATGGAGTGAAAGAATTTCCCGAGATCACTAGTAAAGAGGAAGAAATTTGGTGCAGCTTCAACGCAGCTACATGGAAAGGGTTGAAATTATTATGAAAAAAAATAGTAAGGGTTATCCCCCTGGACACACATTCTGATGAATATGAGGAGACGTGAGAGTATATATGGATGTATATGGAGGAAGAAGGCGGAAGATCTCATCAGGATATACAGGATTTAGCACAACGCTAACAAGGAAGACGGAACAAAAAAATGATTGGAGATTATATTTTTGGTCCTGTCCTTGGAAGTGAATTACGGTACAATCGTAAATCTCGAAAAATGCTCATTTAAGATCTTTTGAGGTAAACTATATTTGGAATTTGTGTAAATACGTGATGGTTTTTGTGCTGTTGTTTTTTTCTAAAAATTGTTTGTTTCTTTTTGTTCAAAATGTGAACAGAAATATGCAAATACACCTATAAATATCAATTGTTCACTGCACTTGTCTCAAAACAAAAGTTTGAACAGAATAAAATTATGTATGTATTCTGATTGCCGTCGTTGTGATTTTAACTTGGAACAATATTTGGAGAAATAACATTTGCATATCAACGTATATTCATCTCGACGTCAATCGACTTTGTTTTTCCTTCGAAACATCGTAGGAACTCATGCCTTGAACAAGATTCATATATAAAAAAAACACATTTATACGTAGCTTTTTATCAGCCAAAACATGGACCGATTTTAAAAACAATTCAAGAGACACTGAGCAAAAAATTAATGTTGGATGGAATCTTGCAAGACACAAATACAGCTCAATCGTTCAAAGGAGAATAATAATAAAAA
This sequence comes from Thysanoteuthis rhombus, assembly GCA_963457665.1. Lineage (NCBI taxonomy): Eukaryota > Metazoa > Mollusca > Cephalopoda > Oegopsida > Thysanoteuthidae > Thysanoteuthis > Thysanoteuthis major. The sequence continues at coordinate 20,862,270 of OY735198.1, forward strand.
AATGCAGTGGAAACATTTCTGAAAATAAAAAAAAAGCAAATAAACCTGTGAAACTATTTTGGGTCAAGGTGAGATAAATAAGTTATTTCGTTGGCAGTTATTGTGACAGATATTTCTCTTTGTTTGAAAATTATTTTCTGGAAACGATATTTCTTTTTTTATTAAAAACTGTAACCCAAACTACCGACGTAGGTTTATAAAGTTTTTTTGGTGACCTTGCTAGTCTGTCTGTCTGTCTGTCTGGCTGGCTGGCTGGCTATGTATCAATTGGTCATGTATACAGGGAGCACCGGTTGAGCTAGGGGGCTGAAAGTTTAAACATTTACTGGACGCCATATCTAAAAAAAATGTCTTTTTATTTCTCCAAAGAATAGGTTTTTAGTCGAAGTTTGTATTTACAGTGTAGGTTTATGATGGATCAGCCCTCAGTTCGCGTCTACCAGCATTTACATTAGTTTGTTTGTTTTTAATTTTAGAACTATCTTTAGTAATACACATCCTACAAATTTGAAAAATCACCCATCATTAATCACTTCTTATTCCAATCTTTTAATTGATCATCCCGAATACAGTAAGCTGCCAAGAGACTCGGTTGCATGATGGTTTTTAACGAGTGACTAACCAGCCGTATTATTTATTTGATTTTTTCATTGATTTATTTATGTTTTTTCCCATTCTTTGGAGCGTGTACGTATGCGTCTGTGATTTGCGTTTTGATATTTTATACACAGGAATTTATTTTAGGAAATGTGATTAGACTAACAATGTATTCTTCTTTATATTGTGTTCTTTGATCATATGGATTTATATTTTGCAGGCATTTTAAAGACATTTTCTTTCCACTTGTCTTATTCGTGTCTTCTTCTGTATTTGTTTTTTTCCACGCATTCCCGTTCGTGACTCTTTTTTTTTTAATATCTTATTCATCCACATCTACATATGTCGATGCAGATGTGGGAGAAGGTCTGTTTCTGTCAGGTTATGAATTTAACTGCATTTTCCTTCATAGTTAATATATATATATATATATATATATATATATATATATATATATATATATATATATATATATATATATTGAAAAATGGATATATATGATCGGACTGAATGATCATGAATTGTGTTATATTATATGGAAACTGAGACAAAGTTGATATATCACTCGAACTAGACAACAATTTAAAAAATGGGATCATTACATATATATATATATATATATATATATATATATATATATATATATATATACATATATATGTGTGTGTGCGTGTTTGTGTGTGTGTGTGTACACCATAAGTATTTGAAAAGGTGTTCGCCTTCTTTCTCCTCCAAAATGCTTGATTTTAGGGGTTAAAAGCAGGCCATTATGCAAGAACCACATAAGAAGGAATATATCAAATTATGTTTTATGGATCTGTTTTGTAAATTTTTGGAAGATTCTATTCCAATAAATTGAATCGTTGATGAAACAAAGTCATATATTTATTTTCCATCCTTCTAATATTTTGTTTTACTTTCCCTCTGTATATCATACTAAGGAGATTAGAAAGTCGAATTGAAGAAATTTGAAAAAGTTAATTTTGTTTTCTATTCCTCTATTCCATACTCGAACATATCAAATCTATATCGTCATGAGCAACAGAAATATAAAATTTATTCAATAGTTCTATAAACAATTCTGACTCCTGATTACTTTCATTTTGATTCTTAGCAAAAATGTAAGATGAAAGTGAAAGTAAAAAGTAGTCAAAACTATTATTGAGTCAATGGTTTCTTAGATATTCAATCGTCAAACTCCAGAGTCGACTTTATTCCAGTGTGTAACGAAAGTACATCTTCAGAATTTGTTGAGTCATTACACAAAAAATGATGACGTGACAAAAAACAACAAAAATGGTTTATTTCTTCAATAAGATAAATAAAGTATATAACATATCTTATTTCAGCAAACAAATTGTTTTTCGCATATTTATTGCAAGTATTTATTGTAAGTAGAAGGGTAGATTACTGAAAAAGATGACAAATTATAAAATTGTGCTCCTTGTATCATAGTGTTTGTTTTAAAGCTAAAGGGTGTTTTATTGTTTTTGTAAACATTGAATTTCTTGCTAATAAAGGAGTTGAGACAGATACTCAGTTTGGGATGGATATACTCTTTTGTTTACATCTGAGGCATTCCATGTTAAATCACTGATTTCAATAACTCCCTTCGGACCACTCTCTCAAACTTTGCTGAAAAATACTTACACCAAACCAATGGAGAAATCTAAAGTATTAAGATGAAAATTTTGAAATTGGGAATCTTTAAACTTTACTAAATTTCATGCATTCTATCGGAATGTTTACGGGGCAATCGTTCCTATGGAACAGGTTTAGTTCAGCAGAACATATTTTTCGAATCGTACTGCGATATTATTCATCTTTGAACTAGCTTTACTTTCCTCTCTTGTTTAGCCATGAATTAGGAATCTCGCTTTTAGGTCCAAATTTTATATCGATTGATATTCATACTAATTTTACAATCAAAATATTCACCTCAGACAAGTGTATCAGCAGTAGTAATATCATCTCAGGTCAAGTTAGTGCTGATGTTTGTAGATCGTCATAACCAAGGGAGCTAAATTTTGATTTTTTTTAAAAACAGTACCATTGGCATCACGAGAATGGAGCAGTAAGATTAAAGGTCGGCGTACACGAAACCCCTAGATCCGAAATCTATCGAATAAACATTAAATTTCAAGTAATCGGTCCAGTGATTCTATGAGTTCTATTTCTCATTGATTGCTATTCCCGTTACGCGACAGGAGACAGGAGCATAAGCTAAAGTAATTGAATACAAAGCATTGAGAATTTAGATCAAAAGATATTTTCATTATTCTAGCAAGGGAGACCCAGCAGGAGAGCTAGACAGATTGACGTGTCTTACCGGACCATTTGCGTACAGTGCAATGAAGCGATCTTTGCTTGCAAGAAAATTCGTCAAGACAACATTATATACGATACTTTGGTATAGAAACCATTTAAATCGACAGATAATGAATCAAAAAATGAGTTATAATCATTTAATACTGGAAAATCTCCATTGATCTCAATGACATGATGGCAATTTGGTTATTTTTTATTAAATTTGTCACGTTACTGACCTACCAAATCAGATCAAGTGTATCTTATGTACTCTCCTCCCAGAAAACTATGAAGATGAGATTGGACAGAAATTGTACTGTAATGGTTAGCCCTACTCATAAATTATCAAAGCCATATAAAAGTCATATCAAAGAAGCTGTTAATGTCAGAGATTGAACGGAAAAGCTCGTTCAGTAAAATGCATTAAGTTGATGAAAAATTTCAATGACTTCTAATCTGGAAACTATAAGAGATACAGACCTTACATTTTGAATTTCTCAATAATTTTGGTGTAGGAGCACCTAAGATTCTGTTCAGCAGAATCCGTGTGGGTGATCTGGGAACCCCAGGGTATCTGATATAGAATGTTTTGTTTTTTTTTAATTCAATGAAACGACGAGTTTTTAATCTAATTTTTTTTAATATTTCTTTCGGTTCTTTTTCGTTTAATCGTGATGGACTTTTTGATTTTTCGTTTTTAATGTATTTTCCATATCATTGTCTAATTCTTTACTCTCCCTCTTTAGACTATATCATTGTATTATTTCTGCTATTTAATTTTCTTTATCCTCCTCTTTTTTTCCTTCTGATTATATCATTTTCACCATGGTCTCTCCTTACTCTTTCTATCAGATCCTTCTGCCCTGCTTCTTCCTCCTCCTTTTACTTTATTTCTTTTTCCTCTTCTGTCATTGGCATTACATTCATTTTTTTTTCACTTGTCTTCTCATTTTCAGTTCATCCTCTCCTGTTTCCTCTTTCAATTTTTTCATTTTTTTTCTTTTTCGCTTTATCATTTTTCTTTTGTCGTTATGTATTAACCGTTCTTTATTCCCACTGAATCTTCTCTTTTTTGCATCGGTTCGAACCATGCTTGGGATACATATATACTTATATATATATATATATATATATATATATATATATATATATATATATATATATATATATATATATGTATATATATATACATACATATTCACGTATATGCATACATACCTTCATATATGTATACATACTTACATATATGCATACTTAAATATATGCATACATACTTACGTACATGCATACATACCTTTGTATAGGCATACATACTCATATATATACATACATATTCACATATATGCATACATACTTACATACATGCATACATGCACACATATATGCATACATACTCACATATATGCATACTTATTTACATATATGCATATTTACTTACATATATTCACACATACTTACATATATGCATACATAATTACATGGCCATAAATACATACATAGATTATCTGGGTTGGCCACTGCATACATACTTGTATCCCCTTAATGTTTTCTTGATCGGCGATTTTTTCCAAGCCAATCAAATATACAATATTTTGCAATAGCAACGTTATGTGTACCAGCTGCCACCGACGTAGATAGTTGAGCACAACTATCACAATCGCTGCATGAAGTCTTATGGAAGGTCATAAATCACCAAATAATGTGCCCGGCCATTCATAGATTTACAGAGCGCCTATCCTCTTAGCAATTTCAACTATATCGTTTCTAACCCGAATTCATAAGGGAGGATAGAGTTAATGGTGGGGATAACAAGGAATATTTTGTTGTTATTTACTTCACAGTTCCTCGTATAAATCTGTTTCTTTCGAGTTCAAATCTCGAATTAAAAAAAGATGTAAAAAGGAAGGCAGACTGTACAGTGTTTATAACTAATGCATACACTTGATAATTTTCATTTCAATGTTTTTTTTTACATTTAGAGTTAAATCTCTTTTTTTTTAATTTTTGATATGATGATTACTTATTTTTGTTTGGAGTTCTAGCAATAGGTTTTACAACCAATGTATCCTTCTAGATAGTCACCTAGGGAGCTGGAGCATGTAGCCTAACCGAGGGACTGCACGGAAAACTGATTACAATGCAACATGCCTATAAGAGGATCCAGCTCAATCACATATTATGGGACCACGAGACAGCACAGTATTTTACGGGGGAAAACAGGAGCCCATTACGAAACTAAAAAGGCTGGTCATGCTGCAAGAACAGCAAACAACCGCCGGATATCACGACTCACCACCTGGATCCAAAGATATCACATGTGGAACTGAAGCTGAGATGTCAAGACGAACTTGACATGTTCGTAAGTTGTTGACTTCGTGACATCCACGATAAAGAGACCTTGGCGAATTTTGGGGATGGTCTATGTCCAACGTCGGACGATAAAAGGATGATGATGATGATGATGAGGAGGAGGAGGTTGATGATGATTGACGCTCAAACAGGGGTTAGCTCGAATGATAAAGACAAAGAGTTTTCTTGTGGAAAGAAAAACAGACACATTTTACGTCAAATGCTGTCAAAATTTGTACGTACGGTATCCCAGGTTTTGAACAGAGTCTGTACCTTGTTTACCTGATTTCAGAGGTTGGGGCAGCAGGTGCAACATGAAATTCCGTATTTCACCCTTTGACTTTCTGCTGTATTAAGGTAAACGTGGTATCTACTTTACTTCAGTTTTGAGCTACACTTTAAGGTCAGGTCTCTGGTGATAATTTGTGTATCTCAAGACAGGCATCATCTACAGGGGAATGCAATATTTGTCAGCTTTTGGAAGTAGCAGTGTTCAGGATTATTATTTTACATGTAGATATTTACAAAACGGGAATGAAGCCATAGTAGTGATGCCTTTAGTGAGTACAGAACTTGCATCACTAGCAATGGTCTGCAAGTCTAGCTTGTTAATCATTTCTGTGCCTCAGGTGCCAAATTATATATGATTGCACATCGTCAAAAAAAAAAAAAGAGTAACAGCTTTACCGCTGATACTGTATAGGTATGGAAGGAAGTTACGAGAATGGATTACATCCATTCAATTATCCGTCTAGTTTCCTGTCACACCAGAGACAGAGCATTTGTCCAGATGTCTGAGGGTGGGAGATAGCACCAAGAGGAATAGTGACATAGCTACATAAAGATATTAATGAGATATGGGCGCGAACAGTCTTAAAGAATGTTAACCTATTCGTGTCCTCGTGCAAATAACCACATTAAAAAAAACTGATTGTCTGTCAGTCGATCTATATATCTATTAATGTTCCCATCTATCTTGTACTTTTATGAATATTTATCATATGGATATGAATTTCTTATCTATTAATTAATTTTATGAAATAATTATCAAATGGTCAGGAGATCCCAAAAATAAATTCATTTACTGATAAAATGAAATTCAATACGATGTGCTGCTTTATGATAACGAATATTTTTAATTCATGTTATCAAATCGACCCTTTCATTCGTATTGCATTGTTTATTCACAGATGTCTTAGCCGTGTGCATATATATATATATATATATATATATATATATATATATATATATATATATATATATATATATATATATATATATATATCCATTTATATATAAAATATCAGTATCAACATGAGTCTCCATGTGATTATTCGCATTATCATGAAAACAGAAAAAGGTAGCCGTAAGTCTAACAGTGATCGTTTTGAATGGATGAATAAATACCTGCGTTTGATGCACTCTCAACTTGTGAGTTTGTATCGAACAGTTGATGATAAGATCATATCTATCTAGATTTATTTGACTCTCTTTGAACCTGTCAATCGATATAATCACGTATCTATCTCATCGTCTCAGTCTCTTCCTGTCCCTCAATCTATCTGTGCCTGGCAACATGTATTAAAATATCCATGAAATAACGACGTTTTTTTCCGAAATTTAACTTTATTCTTAAAAATACAATCAGCACTGTTTATGACTGATTAGGTCTTAATATTTTTTGAGAGTGTAGTTCATAAATAATAATTTATAACCGTCTAATCCCATTCTCTTCACATTTTGGAGTTATTGATACTTAAATAAAATGGACGAACAGGACTTCTCTTTTATTTTTCAAGTTCAAACTAGGACAAATATTTACTGAAACTGATGGAAACATCAGTCCAAAAATCTGTTCCTCTTTGCACAGTTCAGGTTTGGTTCAGGAGGGTTGGGTAAGATGTGAAACTTATAAATAGGAAGCAATCCTTTGATGATGATACACTAAGCTTTTCGAGTATTTTTGACCTCACGAACTGTGAATCTTAAAATTCCTGCATAAATTAGTTCGTTGTCCGTTGGCAAATATACTTGCATGGAACTCACTTTGATTAAACATTCTTCTCAATTACATGTTTGTTTTCTTTTCTTTTATCTTCATTTTGAACTTATATCAAAATAAAACACAATTACTACTCAACCCAAAATATACAAATCTCAGTATCTGTCTATCAAAAAAATTCAGTTCTCTTATATCTATATCTAACTGATCAAGGTTTGGTAACTCAGATTACATTACAATTATCTCATTTCACTTTCAATTGTCCTATGAGTATGTTTTTCTACATATATGTACGCTCTCAGTTTTATTTATTTGTTAGATATTAAGGCATTATACGTCTGAGTAAATATCAATTTTAATCAAAATCATTAGTTGGTTTCCTATTTGTTTTTTGTTTTTTTATTCTTCGGTTTTCGTGAAAATTGTTTCTATATAGTATTTTTTTATTTCATCCTAATTTGCTTGGAAAAATGTCTCTTGTTTATGAGCAGAGTTTATTTTTTGGTTAGGTTATTTTGCTCTTAATCATTATCACTACCTAGTTTCTAAAACTTAAATTCATTTTGGTTATTGTCTAATTCTTTTAGATTTGTAATGGGGTATTTATTACACTGTTTTATTTTGTTTTTGTTTTTTTTTTATTCCCAAAGTCTGTAGAGTATAATATTCCTGTGTCGGCATTTGGCATCTATCACTGACCTAGAGTAAGGTATTTTTTCTTTTCCACTTGATTTTAAGATTTGCAGTTTTACAACAATATACAGATTGCATCTTGAAATAAGGTTTCGTCACGTTTCTTTTTTATAATTTCCATTCATCTTTGGATTTTCCTCTATCCCTATGTTTCCAAAAATGAATAGATGGTGAGGTGTCGTTCCTCTGTTTTTCTATATTAAAGGGAGCATAGTGATTAGCTAATTTATTCTTGAAATTTAATTGGAGATTCTTATCTAGAATTTAAAATGCCTTCTATCCGTCTGTGTATATATTTGTTCAATTCATACGATTTCTGGTGCTTGGCAATAATGTGCAACACGCATTTCTATATTTCTATTCAATTTTCTCATCATTTATTTGATTTAAAATATTATTTTATTGTCATTGACAATTTTTTCCCATGGCGTTCATAAGAAGTATTTTTTGACAAGAACCAAGAAGATTTTACCTACTTTCGTTATTACCTGCTTATTGAAGCGATGGTGTTGAACTAAATCATATTTCTCCTCCTACATCTTTTGATAAGGTCGGTACTTTTTTTCATTTTTTTTTCCATTATTAAATTCTAGTTTATGCTTCACAAATCTGCTTTTTCCAAATGCTTTTCAGTAAGAATTGATATTTTTTCGTTTGATGAATTTGTTGTTAGTTTAATAGTAAATGAATTCAGAACCTGTTTCAGAGCAGCTGGTAGATAATTCGATTCTATTCTTTTTGGTGGGAAAGCTGTTAAGTCAAGTATATGGTGGTTTAGAGATTGAGATTGAAAGTAATGTCTGAATAGTTGACAATTTTGACATTAGTATTCACTTCTATTTAGAAACTAATTTTCATGAATTTTTCTGTTAGTTGTTTCCCGATTCTGGCACAAATTGTTTGGTGAATCTAAGATGTTGTTTGTTAGTGTATATAAAAACATAGTCCAATCATGTCCGTTGTCTGAGCAGAATCATATGCGCCCATTGCGACGTCAAATAAACAACTTGCTTGAAAGCCGGCTAATAATGTGAATTAAGGACAGAACTTACTTTTGAAGTAACTAATTTTAATTTAACAAATAAACGAAGCAATGCATACGACAATTGGAAAAAAAGCAATGTGATCAAAGGTAACGAACCCTCTCCTCCAAAATGGTTGTCAACTGATTCACCAAAACGCTATCTGATAACCAGATAGAGGAACAAACTGGCTTCAGAAAAAAAAGCTACTTAAGTCTTGACCATCTTTACTCAGTCAACCAACTGAAAAGAGAGCAGCAAGATGTAGAATATCATCCACTGTAGCATTTGTTGACTTTGACTCAGTGAAAATCCCTAAAGATATTAAGGCAATAGTAAAAAAAAAACGTTTATGTAAGAGAACTGCAACATATTCACCGACACAGCAGTTCCTTAATCAGGTTGAATAAAGACTGAACTATTTCGACCGGAAAAAAGAATTGGACAAAGTGAAACAAGCTCACAAAACTCTCAACAGCGTCCCGTGAAATGATCTCCCGAAACCTAAACTGGGAATACATAGGAATCAGAATAGGCCGTCTGTACCTGAATAACCTTACATCACCTGACAACACTGTCATCTTTTCTAAGAACTCTCATCATCTGGAAATAATGCTACACGAAATAAATGAAGAAAGTGAGAAAGTTGGCCCCTGCATTAATATATATATATATATATATATATATATATATATATATATATATATATATATATATATATATACTGCCTTGCTGAACTCTTATGTCACAAGGTGACGAAAAGAAATCAGCAAACACGACTGTAATAAACAGATGATCACTACCTTGAGTGTAATTGCTGATTGCCTGGCAAAACATCCAGCTCAATTACGAATGTTTTATTTTTATTAAGACAGAGGGGAAGGCATTCACCTTTGTTTGTCTTGATAGATAGGTTGTCTCAAATAACTAATTCCCGATCGTAATTCTATATACTTAATGTCGGCAGACGTGCGAAAGGTAAATGATCTATGAGAATAATAACAGAAAATGGGTAAAAGAAAAGTGTTGAGATCACTGAAAAATGTACAGGACTTAATTAGGGAAATCAAAACAAACAATCTCTTGAAAAATCATTTATGTTCGAATTGTGTTCCGCCTTTCTTGTTACGGGGATCAATATTTATGCAAACTGAACGCGATTCTTCCGTTGTTTTTTATCATATATCAAATAAAACTATATATGTATGTACGTGGGAAGAAAGATTGAAATAAAAAAGAAAGAGAGGAAAGACTGGCTGCTAAAGGGCTGAGCCATATTCCTTTTTTCTATTGAGACAGAAAATTATAACTTAACATTAATTATGCCCTTTTCATGGTAAATGAATGAAAAAGATGATACAAATATAACTTGCGTATGAATGTATTTATAATTTTTAGAAGGAAACAAACCCATGTATTTTTGAATGATATATTTTCCATTGAAGATTTGTCAATTTACCTCAATCAGTAAGACAACTTTAGTACAATCCGTTCGTTTTGAATTTGAACCGAAATGAGGGAAATTGAATTTTGCATGTGGACTTGCAACATACGGTTTGGTGAGGATTGTTATTGGAGTTTTTGTTCTTGGTACTGTAGCTAAACAAAGTTCACTCAAGACTTTGTGTCGGGTTTTGACAAAATAAAGAAAACAAACTAAAATGACATTGTTTAATATGCCGAATTGCAGGTTGGTGAATCACACGATCGACTACGTACACTTCATCAGATGTTGATGTGGACTCGGCCAGTGACACCTATATGAATGCACTTAAAAAGAGGCGATTGTGTTTTGTGTTCTCACAACTACAACTTCAAGAGCGACAGAAAGGAGGGAGAGAGAGAGAAAATTACTGGCTGTCATATAACTTACGCTTATAAAAGTGGTATGTGATAACCAATTTTTACAAAAGACCAGACCTTAAGTGTATACTCTACACAAATATTCATTGATATAAACCGATAATAAAATCTACGTTTCAAACCCCATGAAACATTGTCTTTTGTGCTAAATGGCTAATAGAAAATATTGTCAAATCCTATCAGGAAACACAAAATTTAAAATTCCATCATTTATTGGCTTACCTGCGAGATCAGCTGCATATTTCTTAGCGGTGCCAGTGTTACATCTTCGAAACCAGATGACAGACAGGGTGTCCACTGTCGGCTTGCAAGACAGTTAGATGTATAGATAATCATTTTTTCGTACATTAACCCAGCCCTCGCTTCGGCTAAGCTTACACAATATCAATTTGACTGCATAGATTCACACTGAATCTTATATTTAGCTCTTGACTCCAGTGGGAAATATGCAACCCAATCAGGGAGTCCTAAATTATTACAGCCATTCTTTTTCGTCTTTTGAAGAAGTGCTGCCAACCAACAAATGCACATATTGGAATGGCGGACGAGAAAGTGAACATTAATACAAGAAAAAACTTAACAATATGGTATTAAACTCTGGCGTTTATTAGCGAGAGAATTCTACCATGGAACAACATGCAAAAATGGCTACGCATGTGCTTGTCATTTCTCTGCCGAATTAGGATCAAAGAGTTTAAAAGTCACGCAAGCAATTACACGGAATATGGTTGTTATACCAATATTGCAATAAAACTGTCATACTCCAATGATCTTTCCAATTTCTTATAGAAAAATATAATCTCCAAAAATAGCTGGCAGCAAAATGTTCATTGAGCCTTGCTAAATGAATGTATACGAGTTAGTTCAGACTAAGTTATTTGCGTTTGCTATTTTATCCCATTCGGCAGCGTAATCTCCAGCCCTTCCTGTGTTCTGAAAGTTTCCCTTGTACACATCTCATTCTGTGTCTACGTCTGTGTGTTATCGGGATTGTCATCTTCTTACACCTGCTCTAAACCAGTAATATTCCCATGAACCCTTTGTATTTCACAACTATTCTCACTTATTTGGTCATGCTTCTACAATCTCAAATTAATTGTTTGCACGATGACTCATACAATCCCTTAATATCTTTGCATGGTCTGCATGTGTGCGTATTCATTCAACATTCTTATTGTCCCATGCTGCTCCCTGTCTATTATTTTCACATCATTCTATGGAGGCTGGTGCTTAATCTCTACTTCTCATCACAGTAAATAAAACCAGATTTTAAATTTTAAATTTCGACGCTCGGCATATGTAATTTTGTAGTCATTATGCACACAGCTTTGTTTTTTTTTTAGATAATAACAAAGATTAAAACACCTCATCAAAAAAAGCAGACAGAAATGAGTTTGAGCCAGCAAGAACAGAGCAACGATTGCAGAAGAGCACAGCAATGTGACCTAGGATGCTGTACCTAGCACTTTGTGGTGCAGCGAGAAAGGTAAAGTATAGAATGCAAAAGTAATTCAATGCAATAATGCACGGTCACGAGCAACATCTATTCAACACATTGTGAATCACTCTGTCCATCTTTTTTTCGAAACTAAATGACATTCGGTGGAAAGACATGGCTCACATTCAGGTTTGTTCTGGGGTTGTATCGAACATTCATTGTGTATAGTTATTTAATATATTGTCCAATGTGTCTTTGAAGATTGAATCTATTGAATGGTGGTGTCTTGATTCAAATGGACTCTATATTCGATTTAAGTATTTTCCTGATTTTAGTTGCTGTCGAAAAATCACGGTATTCTAAGGGTGCCGTGACTCAAAAAGTTTGAGAACTAACGATGTAGAGTCTATCCAAATTGTTGAAGATGTGAGTAGTGAAGTGATAAAATACAGACGTGGTGGTGAAGGCTCCTTGAATTATCAGGACAAACAAGGTTTTGTACTGGGAATAATGGATCAGTTTATATCAGGAATAGGCGTTGTTGAAGTATTCTATAGATTTGCACTGGCTCGACCTCTACTAAAGTACTGGAAGGACAACAAAACCAAGAAAACCAAAATTACTTGCTGAAACCAGTTCATTCTGACGGGTTGTTTTGTATTCGGAACTATTATCAATGTTTCGGCCGCTGTACCCTCCAGCTATCCTCGGGATTCTGTTGCATTCGTTAATCATCCGAAAACTTCTGTTCAATCTTAATCATGCCAGTTTTAATTTACCAAGGTGTAGGTTCAAACAGAACAAATAAGAGAAATTAGACTAGCTGCTACAGGGTCAAACTCTTATCCAACGAAAATTATAACCTCAAATTTCGAATTGTATATATGATGAATAAATGATTATAGAAATATCATTTTAGTAGATCTATTCATTTATTAAAATGAAATAAGCTTGTTCGTATTAGTGAGAGAAAATTTGCAGATATGCAAGCTTTGTCAGTCTTGTTCAGTCGATAAGCCAACCAATCAGTAGGCCGTGATTTTAAATCAAAGTAAATGTTCTATTTACAAATGTGTTTTAAAATCTTACTTTATGAAGTGAGAGACAGGGCTTCCCTTCAGTTGGAAGCAATTTTATAGCACGGTAGGGAAATGTTAATTTTTCCTCTTCCAGATTTGGTGATTGTTCGAGTCGTTTCCGTTAAGTTAAAGGGAAACGAATCCAACTCTAGTTTTAGACTTAAGTTAAGGATGTTAATTTGTGAAAATAAGCTATCCAGAATACGATATAATGCACATAACGTTGTGCTTCTATTAAAGTGTGCTGCTCAGAAAATGACAATTAGTAATCCTGTCTTGTATCTGGTCAGAAAGAATGACCTCGGGCAGTGTTGAAAAATACATAGCTATTTCAGCCTTTGGAAGGTACAACTCGTACGGTGCTAACAAACCTGTCACACAAATTGTTACTTCTGAATTTTAAGTTCGATCGTCAATATGTGCCTAATACCCATGGCCTTGTGCCTGAATTACACTAAGCTGAAGGGACCCTATTGTTGCGGAAAGATGAGCAACCTGATGCTGGATATATTCATCTCTGACTCGAGAGTTCGATCCTCACCTATTTGTGATCTTGTGCCAAAACTGAACGATGCTTAGGCACATCGTCGTAAAGTCATGGTAACCAGCTGGTCACACAGATCGTCACTACTGAGTAATCAGTTTGAATCTATGTGATCCATACTTGCAACTTGTACTCAAACTAAACGTTTGTGAATACCTTTATCTTCTCTCTATGATTACCTCTCTCTGGCAGAAGACGATGGTAATAGGGCACCACATGACAATCGAACTTAGTCTATAATCTACTCGAATAACCGATGCGCTATGGCAAGTAACTCCTCGTCTGCTCAAACCACCAATCATACACAAGGATGTTAATTAGTGAACATAAGCTATCCAGAATACGATATAATGTATATAACGCTATATTCAATTTTTAGGCGAGCAAAGCTTCTTGAATAATCACATGATGAAATATCCAACACACACACACACACACACACACACACACATACATACACACATACACACACACAAACACACACAAACACACACACACACACACACATATATATATATATATATATATGTATATATATATATATATATATATATGCGTAAACTTACTTTCAAAAAACAGGATAACTAAAACAAATTTATTATCGTTGTGGTTTTTTGGGGGGGGGGTTGCCAGCAACAGCCAAAGCAGAGTAGTTTTTCTAAACTTTGTTTCCAAAGATGTTTTTCTTTTTGTTTTTCATTGTTAGGATTGGAAGAGGCCAACCTTTTATATCACGGCCAGCCATTCTTATCTATCCCTTAATAATAATTAGTTTACGATAAGTTCTCACAAAAAATACAACCTGTATTGTTTGCTTATACACATAAGCATGGAAAATCTAGTTTTCAAGCACGCTATCATTCCCATGTAGTTTAAAGACTGCCGATTATTGACCAACCGCTAGGAAGCAAGTAACGCAGGCCATTGCTGGTGTGGTGATATTCATTATTTTATCCTTCATATATTTCAGAAATAAATCACTGACACGAGTTTAGCACTTTTCATTTTAATTAACTCATAATAATGAAATTTGTAAATCAAAATCTTTTTTCAAAATTATTTTTGATAAAGTACTATTCATGCAAAAGATATGTGTCTAGAAAAAAGATGATTTTTAGGACCCTTCCTCCTCCTTGGATGGCTTTTTAGTGGGTGCTTTGAATTTACAAAATGGGTTTTCTGGTGGGTGCGTCCAATTCACAATGTCCGATAGAGCGAACTTAAGAGTTTACTGCCCAACAAAAGAGATGGAATTCATTCAATCAAATTTATTCATTAATCGACTTTTTAACATTTTTAGTTAATCATTGCGACACGGTGTGATGCCAGAAAAAACGTTCCTATCGTTTAACTAAGCAGACTTGGTCTTATTTCACTAGATTCAAACGTAACATTTAGTTCCTATATATCTGAATAATATCATCATTATCATCATCATCATCAGTCTTTTAGAGTCCGCTGTTGGGTATAAACCTTCCCTATGAATTTCTAGACCTTTTCATCATGGACATCACCGAGCCAGTACTTTCTGAACCCGTCTATTCGGTCACACCATTTTATAATTAGCCAACCACAGTTTTGCATATGGTTTTGTAAGGATCCACGATGTGAGTTCTGGTATCCATTGATTGTCCGACTTTTTTTGCAACTTGACCAGCTCATTCCCATTTGAGTTTTCTAATTGAATTTTTAATATCCCTGATATCTATTATATTGCACCGTTTTGTGATCTTTCAAAGTGATGTTGAGCATGATTCTCTCATGAGCAAATTGCACGGATCTCAGTTTGAGAGTCAGTCTTTCGGTTAGGTACCATATTCTGACCCTATGGGTGACAGCCAGAAGGACACATTGGTTGTATAACCTTCTTTTTTCAAGATTAGAGAGATTTTTTTGTTCTCTAATGTTGAGCTGGCTCTACCAAAAGTTTTTTGCATAGTTATATTACACAATGTGAGGTTAATGCTGAAGGTCACTAGATGTCTACAGGGGTAATTTCTGGAAAAATGTAGAGTATCCAAAAGGCCTGTCAAACTACGCAAAAACATTTGTTCTTTTTTACGCGCCAGACTTTTTCTTTCGTTACAGCTACTCTTTCATGAGTACATAATTGTTTGTTTATTGGTTGTTTTGTACAAGAAGAAATATATCAGATAACACCCATACACACATATATATATATATGTATTAGAAAACACACACGTACAAGTTCTGTCCATAAATAAACATTCAAAACAGCGCGCCAATGAAACGTTTTACTGACTCGTGACTGGAATATTATGTAGTGGTGGCGTGGACCTTTGGTATGAAAAAGCTCACATTATATATATATATATATATATATATATATATATATATATATATATATATGTGTGTGTGTGTGTATAAGATGTATGCCTACACTCACTAGTAAACTTTTAAGTAAACACATATAGGTACGGACACCCAGACATACAAAAAAAAACAAGCAGAAAAACACATACACTTATACACACACACACACATACATACATACATACATATATATATATATATATATGTGTGTGTGTGTGTGTGTGCATGTGTGTGTGTGTGTGTGTAGACTTGTAGACGTAAACAAAGTGATGCCTAAACTAAGTGTAAACAAGAAATAGCACAAAAGACGACGAGAAATGATTTAAGTAGAAAACAGTATTCGGCCAGGAAGGACCGAACAACGTAACCTAAAAACAGAAAGCTTGCGCCAAAGAAAGGAGAGCTAGAGGTTACATATCGATCGGGTGCCGATCACAAATAGCATGTTGACAGTTTTGTTGGGATGTCTTTTTTCTGAAATCTCAAAGGAGATCTGAAAGTGAAAGACGATAAGTAGAAAGGGACGTCGGACAATTTCATCGATCGAGGACCAAGTTTTGAACGGAATGGGAGGAGCTAGGTGAACGGAATATCATTTGGCTGGGAAAGTGGTTAAGAAATGGTAGTTAGACGATGAAACAAACGTACGTATGTATTACGCTGAATCGACGGAATTGACTAATGGCAAAATTTTCTGCCTTTTTAAAAAAAAATAACGAATAAAATACGTAATTTTAATTCGATCTAAGTTTATCCGAGGACACTAAATAACTAATTTCTTGATCAGAGGTTCATTTAATCAAATTTTTTTTCCTAGAAAAATTAATTAAATTTTTCCTTTTGGCCGTTTTTCACCCCTGCCAGGCTACATATACGTGAATACAGATTATAAAATTGATAATTCAACATCATCATCATCATCATCATCATTAGCATCATCCATCTTTTGACATAGACATTCCCAATAGTGTGCAAGACCTTTCTATCTGAACTTGTTTAGTTTGTCTCGTCATCTTATATCCAAACGGCTGCGGTTAAGCATGTGAAGGTCAGTCTTTTGGTAAAATTCGATGTTTCAGCTCCATGTGTGACTATCAGCTTGCCCCACAAAAGGCTTGGATATCGGTCCCTATAAGCGGTGAATTCATTTCCTTTACAACGTCTAAACGTACAGTCTCCATTTGCTCTCTCCTGGATAGCAATCTTAAGGTTTTCATTTATTACTAACATGGATACTAAATGGGCGTAAGGGGTTTCACTACATACCACTACATAATGTTTACTATTGCAATTAATAATTACAAATTCAATAAGTATTTAGTATCTAAATACGTAGGTATCATTTATGCTCCAATCAAGATATATATATATATATATATATATATATATATATATATATATATATATATATATATATAAATATATATATATATATATATATATATATATATATATATATATATATGTATAATAACTGTGTCACAGGCGGTTGTTTCGTTGAATTAAAACTCTTCAGTGTGGCTATCGACTATCTAATATCCCATCCAGTACGACATGGTAGGATTGTAATCTTAGCTTCAGACCCAAACGCTAGCATTTTACCCAAGCACCACACACCGATATATTTACATACGCACAATTCACCAGAGTGTTCAATTCCAGAGTTAGAAGAGCATTGCTATCGTAGCATATAATGGACGAGTAGTCCTACCTAAAGAGTGTCCAACGCTGAAAAAGAGAGTGTTAATACATTATACACACACACACAAAAATAAATATATATAATAACATATGGGGAGGGGTAGTGTATTGGTGTGTTCATAAATATCTTCCAGTAACAATGATGCACCAAAATATTTTCCTGATCAATGTCTTACAGTGTTCCCTAATGGAGCACAACGCCAGAGGTTTGGGTTATCGATGAGAATCTAATTAATTGCAGGAGTAATGGCAACAGGGGATGGACTGGCTTGCAAACGACTGTCAAGTGGTAACAGATATTTATATCTCTCAACTATCTAATTTTCACCATAAAGTCTGAAAGGATTGAATTTCTTTTTTGGAAGATGGTCAAAAGATAGTTGTCTGTTTACCGAATTCAGTTTTCGTAACCATAACTAGTGGCTAATAAAGCAGCCACTCCAGCCGATGACATATTGATAGACTAATACTCAAAAGATCATTAACGTTGAGAACCTGGCTATTACCAAGAGGGGTGACATTCTGGGGATACCAAAGGCTGTTTGTTGCAACAGGATTTTTCTGCAGCGTTTCCAGCCTATGCTCTGTTGCCGATCAATTGAGCAATTTACCTAGCTAGGGCCTTCCTTTTCCAACGCACATGCCACTGCATTTATAATACAGGGCAGTGCATTCTCCATTATCAAATAGAGGGGGCAGGAATTTCTCTCCTTCTTTCTGCTCTATCTTCTCTCTCTCTCTCTCTCTCTCTCTCTATATATATATATATATATATATATATATATATATATATATATATATATATATATATATATATAATTAAGATTTAGTAGTGATAGGTGTATGGGCCACATGTTGTCCTTAAAATCTGTATACTAATATAAAATCAATACTTTAACAACGAACATAGTTTAGTACACATAGTAGTATAGTCATGAACGTTAAAGATAAAACATTATACAAACGTAGAGTATTCTGAAGTGAGAGGAACATTTAGGAAAATTCAAAGTTCCACATGCAGGAACCCAACCAGCCTTTAGAATTAGCAGGTTGGCAAATATACAAAGAAAGAGACAAGGGTGCCCAGTAATGACTTAACTCATTGATCAGAACACAGTAAGACGACCTTATAAGTATTGATCTATGACAGGAGTGTTGTTAGTAAAAGCAACCATTACGATAAGCAATATTTAAAATTCTAACGAAACTGTCCAATGCATCTTGGGATTTACCTTCCCGCCATCCTTACGATTGGTAGGAATCGAGAGAGCTGAACTTCAAAACTAGTGTACATCAAAAGCATTTGATTTTAAATCACCAGTTAATAATATATATGAAGATGTCTGAACTGAGAATTTATATAATGGTTTCAAAGCCAAAATTCGTCATGTGGGTTACTCGGCACCAAAGCCTATTGGAGAACCATCGACCAGGAAATTCATATCTGTACCAGCTTATGTGTGGGATATAAATATGGTAGGAGAGGAAATTCAGTTCTATACCCGATGGAAGCCAGTTCCGACTTAACTTAAGGAGGAAAGAGGAAGCCATAGACAGACAACATGTATTTTTAAAGAAATATTTTTTGTCCGTATACATCGCCTGACTACGATAAAATGTTACTTTGGCAGGCTTTCTGTCGAATTATAAGTCGTGAGCTCAGTCCTCACCGAGTGTCCAAAATCAATATACGAGTGTAGATTTATGATTTTGTTTCCTGACATGTACCGCAGCTTAATTTTGATCAGAAATTTTCGATCTATAATTTTTGAATGATTATTATTCGAGTGATTATTCACCAGAGAATAAAGTGCATTGGCAATGAATGATATAATGTTGGAAACTTAATACACTATTGCCCATAAATGAGTAATCTGCTATCATTTATTTTTTCAGAAAGTTTATTTTCTTTTAATCTTAATACTTTGCCCTTTTTTTTATATCTTTGATAGCCAATTTTACAAATGCATTTTCAATTTGAGAAATCTTGTTCTGAAGTTATTTACTGTTTGTGCTTAGAAGAAAAAATATCAATTTTTTCATATTAAAAAAAAACCTCAATTACGAAGCGGTACCAACTGTTTTTATTTCTTAAATCTTAACTTAATGTTTTGATTTTGTAAAAAAGAATGCAAACATGCTCACCATCTTAAAGGAAAATTAAAATTGGATGGCGATAAGATGTAATATAATGTGGCAGACTTTGGGCCATTCATCAGCTGATTTTCAAATTGGAACTATATTTTTTAAGGAGGCTGCCATTGTTATAAAATGTATATATTTTCCTTTTATTGTAGAAACTTAATGTAATAACCAAATATCTTATTTTGTGAAGATATTCAATATAACGAAATCTAAAATCTGGGGAAAGTAGACCACTACATTTACTTAGGACAACGAATCCCCGTGGAATCCACAAAAGAAAAAATCACGAAGTACGAAATAGATATTTACAGTCTGAAGATTAAACATAAACATAAAAAAGAACAAAAGTCAAAGGATTTATTTTAATTGAAACACAAAAATTTACGATCTCAAATTTTCTCAGCATTCACTTTTAGTGTGACTTCTATTTGGAATGGCAGAAAAATCCCAACTGAAAATAAATCATCATAGGTATATGTAATTTATAGGTAGCAATTTAATAAGAGTGGGTAAAAATTCGATTTATTCAAATTTCATTCAAAATGTGAAAAGAAATATAACAGCCTACTTTTTTCCCTCGCTGTGCTGCGAATGCGTGTATGTAAGTTTTGTCCGACGACTTTTCTGTTTGGAAAAATCCATACAGGCTTATCACTGACCTTTTCTGACTAGCATGCTTGCAAACAAGAAAAAAATGGCCTCGTCAACTCTGATCTAAACCCAACGGCAGATTTACCTAATTCTGGCCATTTTCACAAAAACTAATTCTACACTTTCTGTCTGAAGTTGTTAGATGAGGGAATACCATCATGAAGAATTTTGTTCAGACCTCAGTCTTCATAGTGGTTTATTTCTCGAACACGTTTCCGCTGTTGTGCCTTAGGGTTGTCATCAGATAATTGATGGGTGTGTTTTTACATCACCTCAAGACGACCGTAGGGTACAACAGCCGAAAGTTTGTGTTCGAGAAATGAATCAAGATAAAGATAGAAATCCGGGCAAAACGCTTCAAAACAAACTCATATGAATATTTTACAGGAAAGATCAGAACATAATTTATTTTTCCACAGAGTTATCCCACGTATCTTTCCGTTTTTCATAAGTATACAAAAAAAAAACAATCTAAATCAGGGGGATGCATATTCCATATTATGACCAATGTATCACATGAACAAATATTTTTCCCCGAGATTTAGAATGGAAACTTCTTTTTTTTCTAATATCAGATTCCATACTTATGTTCAAAAAATTGTATCAAAATTCGGTAAATAGGCAAAGTTTGATAGTTTGTATTTTTTTGTTTTTTGTGTTTATTACATAACAGTGATTGTGTATCGATTTCCCCATCGATTTTGAGCATACTTACTTCTAAACAAGACAAAGCACGATTTTATCATTTCCAGCGGAAGATCACACAATCAAAATGGATATCATCAGGTATTATTGATGGCTGAATCTTTTATCATTGATGCTCTGTTGCCAAATATGAACATGCTGCCGTCCAAAACTGAGTTGGGTCATACAAAAAAGTTTTTTGGCAATATGAGAGCAATGCAAGATGTGTTGAGTAAAATCATTGTTTATGATGAAGATGCAGACGGATTGATGTAATGAAGTACTCAGATTAAATTTCTCCAGCCCTTTTTTTTCACACACACAAACACAGACATACACAAACACCTACGTGTGTACAAAGATACGCATGCGCACACTATATTACTCACACTCAATTTCTTTAAATCAAAAGTTTTATTATCTGAAATATTCAATGAGGCTCATTCAAATATTATTCAAATAATCATCATAGCACTGCGCAATCAGTTAAATAAGCTTACTTCAAATTGTTCTACTTACTTTGAGCCAACCAATACACAGAGCTAAACCAATATCTTTTGATTTCATTTCCAGGTGTGATATTTCTTCTTTGATTTAGTATTTGTTTACCCACTTTTCTCCGTAGTTCACCGCCTTTAGATTATTACTCACTGTTATATTTTGGCTGCTGGCTCTTTGTTGAAATTATTGTATGTACCTCGCTGTGTATTGTTCGTTTTTGGTCATCTTTCCTGTTTCTGTCTGAGTTCTATCTCAATGTAAGTCTTTGAAAAGCTACGATGAAATGTATGGATATTTTGAAACCATCAATCAAAAGTGTCAACTTAAGTTTCTTCAGTTTTTAAATTGATATGGCCTTACATTTACAGCGGGTGGATTAATTCAAAATGTAAGTTTATGCTAAATTGATCCTTTATTTTTTGTCTGGTAGATTTCAAGTTTATTCATATATATATATATATATATATATATATATATATATATATATATATATATATATATATATTGAAAATTTCGACTTTCCGCAGTGGTTATTGCTCAACAAAGGATGAGGAAATAAACTTATTCATTGACCACTCTATTTTCCAATTATTCAATTGATCAATCTCATCATGACATAGTACTGAGTGATCTTGGTTCGTGACGGTTTCTGTTTACCCTTTTTCTTCATTTTTCCTCCTTGACTTCGGAAAAATGTTCCGTTTTGGAAATTTGATAAGATGACTTTTGGAATGATAAAAAAATGTTTGCTTTCCTCTTGACTGAGAGGAGTTACGAACCAGGGACGAGAGTCCAGATAAAATCAAGATAGTGAATGTTGAGTTTCAAGACAGATGGGCTCTCAACACTTCCTTATATGAATCTACAAAAACATCGGTTTTTATGAACCTTAGTCAGTCTTGTTCATTCCTGAACACTGGCCAGTCAATAATTTTCTGCTGAGTGTCTTAGACAGATAAACGTCTGAATGCAATCAATGTTACCACGACTGCTACGATGGTAATCACTCGTTCAATACTTTTATGCAGAGGCTCCCAACCTTATTTTGCCATGGAACCTGTCTATGATTTTGCTGAAATCGCAGGAACCATACATAAATTTCACGGATGATCCCTTCCATTTCTAAATGT
Source organism: Thysanoteuthis rhombus (assembly GCA_963457665.1). NCBI lineage: Eukaryota > Metazoa > Mollusca > Cephalopoda > Oegopsida > Thysanoteuthidae > Thysanoteuthis > Thysanoteuthis major. Next base: position 20,885,310 of record OY735198.1, read on the forward strand.
AATAAAGGTACTAAGTGAAACAAATATTGTAATGGAGAGATTTTATTCACTTGAAAATGAATAATAAATGAAATATCTTTGCATATATACAATAGTTATGAAGAAGAAATTATCGAAAGCAGATTGATATAATTTATCAAAAAATACTTCCAGGAGGCATAACCCAAGGATTTAGACCCAGGATGGTGCGGAACCCAATTTAGGCAACACTGCCGAACGTATTTATTGCTTACAATCAAGTTTGTATGCATTCCTCTATCCAAATTCAAATTTTTGATAAAATCAGTGATTAAACCGTTTCCAAAAATAACCACTTATCCTAAACCAACAATCGACCCGATTTGCTCATAACTGGTTCCATTTTGTTCATACAATAGTCTCTCACACAAGCATATATATGGAAACACACGTGTTGCACACACACACAACCATGCACAAACGCACACCCACACACAAATACACACACAGACACACACATATATATATATATATATATATATATATATATATATATATATATATATATATATATATATATATGTACAGATCAGGCTAGCAGTATAATATAATATATCGACTTGTATAGCGAATCAACATTCTACTATTTATTTATTCATATATATATATATATATATATATATGTATATATATATACATATATATATATATATATATATATATATATATATATACATATATATATGTGTGTGTGTGTGTGTGTGTGACATTTTTTACGTGTTATTTTGTTCTTGTTTTTTTATATACTCTAAAAGAGTACAAATGTAACTTGAATACGTAAAGTTATCAGTCTATTGAAAATGTACTGTGAACGATGTAAAGAGTCAAAAATTTTTTGCAAAGTTTCCTACAGGAGATTTCTCGTTTAACAATACTCAACAGTCAGGTGGATTAGTGGAAATTGAAAACGATTAAATCAAAATATCACTTGAGAATAATAAGCTGTATACGACGTGGTAGATTGCAAACGTATTCAAAATAGCCATACCAAGTGTTGAAAATGATTTGCACTGGCTCGGTTATATTCATCGATTTTGAATCTGAAGTTCAAATGAGTTAAGCATAAACAAACCTCAGGGGCCGTATTTCAGTGTTCAATTTGCTACTTGAGCGTAGCAAAAAGCTTCCGTTTTCGGAACAAATTACGTTGGGTGATAAAAATTCAATACTTTACAACAACGTGGGTCGTAAGAAATAATGAAGCAGGTCAAAGAAGTCTTTGTAGCCTTACGTGAAGTTGAGGTCGGCGTAATGCTACATACTTTCTTAGTAGTTCAGTGCAATTGCAACTGATCTATCGTTGAATGTGGTAGAAGTATGGCTTATCGATTTGATTGATCTTTGATCCGACTCCGTGAATAATAGGACTTAACGCCACGACAATAAATCTAGACTGTGCTCATCCATTGAGCCCCTGTACCGTCCCAAGGGAAGTAGTAAGCAACCATGTTAGTTCGTATGTGTTAGCAGTTGCTATCTTATTTATGGTTGACTAATGTCGGTAAGGATAGGGTAACCTCGTTGATATGACAATGGGACTATGGTTGTGTCGGAAGTAACAATAATTCGTAAGCGTTGGAGAGAGAGAATGCTTAAATATGTTGAGGACGAATAAGGTATGAGAGTATGAATAATACGAAGAGGCGTGTTCAACATGAGAAATGTAGTTATTGTACTTAGATGGCAAAGTTGAATAATTAAGTTTGATATAGTTATTCCTTGGAAAGTATGATATCTATATGATCCGATAGAGTCATTAAAATGATGAGAATTCTAACAATTAAAGGGTCTCTATAAAAGCGTATGCACAGAAATCTTTGAGAGTTATACGTGTAACTGACCATGTTGGAAGTTTCTCTGCAGAAGATGTAATTTTTCTGTGAGTGTATTTGTACAAGCTTTTGTGATACTGTGTATGTCCGCACAAAAATTTGTGTGTATTTGTATGCAATCAAGATACACGAGTATCGAAGCTGTGATGGAATTTGGCTGTCTGGCAATCTGTTCGAGCAGAGTTGCTTGCTAGCTTTTATAGTAAGATGAGCTGCGTTCTGAGTGACTGATTTATATCTACAACAACGTCGGTGGGTTTGTTATTTCAAGTTCGCTGACAGATTTTCACAACATTCTCTCCTGATTATTGGAAGTATGGAAGTTCATAACGTATGAAAGAAATGCCTAGATTCTGCTTATTAGTATATTCGTGGCTACAACACTACCTATCCGGAATCTAAATGTTTAATAACTGATACTAATGAAAAAAGTTTTCCAGGTCCTTGAAGAGCTAATAAGCAAGAATAATTATGAGCTATCATTATTAAATCTCAGGATGAATTCTCCGAGTTAAAACATTTTTGCCGTGATTCTTCATCTTTTCGGCTCTTTGAAATTGAAATAAAGTTCCGTGTTTATTTCAGTATCTCATTAGGTAACCATTTAGCTAGATTCACAAACGTTCGTATAGTAATATCGATTATGTTTCTGAGGAATGAGTGATAGAAAATGGTGCGAAGTCTTTCCCTTAATGGATTAAAAGAAGTGAAACCATACAGACAATTGTCCGCTCTCCAAACATTTGTCAAAAAGATGACGTTTACTTCTTTTTCTATTTTCTTATTGACATCGGATTTTTTTTTCTGGTGAACGAACAAAGGAATAAGATCTTCTTCCAATGCATTAACCGTTATTTTATTTTCTTTCTTTTTTAATAATAAAAACTATGTTACGTATGTGAGTCCGTGTGAGTGAGTGTGTGTGTGTGTGTGTGTGTGTGTGTGTGTGATATCTAGAATATCCTGAAACTCATTCTAATATTTGGCAGAGCTTCTTATGGATATTTACGAGGCTTCCCACAAAGCCACTAGTTAAGAGCCACACACCAGGTTATTCACTGAGTTTTGATTAGTCTAAAAAAAAAAAAAAGGAAAAACGTTTTAGACGCCGTGCTTGAACTAACCAACTAGTCTGCGGAAGTATCGCATCGGGATAGGCTACCTTGGGCTATAACTCACATATGAAAATACGACGTACGTTCGAATAACACCCACGCATACAGATATATACAAGGATGCATCAATAATTCGTGCTGGCTGACTTATAGTGTTTTTGCCTCATTTTCATCTGAAATTCTCGCTGTATTAGTTTCGATCCCTACAAATAATACTTTCGACTATAAATGTTTATTTCAAAAAATAAATGTTTTTTTCATAATTGGGATAAGAACTTATTGATTTACCCCTTCTGCCTCTGTGTGTGTGTCATATATATATATATATATATATATATATATATATATATATATATATATATATATATATATATATATATATATATATATATATATATATATATATATATAAAACTTGTATGAACCTGTAATCTAGTGATGCTATATATTGTCTCAAAGTCATAACCATGAACACGGGTAAAAATGCCACTGTAGGCCTCTTTTTATAAAATGGCTATGATATTCGAATGAATGTCAGCATTACACACTGGATACTTGTCCCATGAATGAACATTAGGAGCATGATATTTCAGTATCTCCGTCATATGAACGTTATACAATTGATATAAGTAAACTCTCAAATATTTTGTTGATTGAGCCGTGCTCAGTGAGCTTGAGAATGATTGAGCATTCATAATGGCATGGACTGCTTTGTTGCCTCCCATACTGTTAACCTTCACCGTATCAAATGATAAGAGATCAAAGTTTCACTCAGCGCATAGTGAGCCACCAAGTGTAAGGAAACTAGGTTCTGTTCAAAGATTATGATAGCTCCAAAATGAAATAAACGTGAACTGCTCATTCAAAATCACATATGAATTGTTGAACAGGAATAATTGAGTCTTAATCTGTATGCCATTGGAAATCTTTGAGAAATATAGAGTCGTGTTCCAATGCGTACTGTGCATTGCAAGAATTTTGTAAACATCCAAGAGCTTGAAAAGACTCCTAAAGGACAAATGGGAGAAACTACCAGGAGAGCAGTGCAAAGAGAATATACACAGTGGCTAGAAACGTTTGGGGGCAGTCATTGCTGTTTAAGGAGTTGTGCAACTAGATGGGAGGGTGCCAACAGTACTATCGAGGTCATATATTCGATACTCTCTTTGATATAACTACATATATAATAGGGAATTTTTGTTAGATTACTCATGTTAATCTTTTTCTATCGTTAAAGGTTATTCCTAACATTGCTCTTTCCATTGCATTCTGTGCTATTCTGAGTTTGTTTACGAGTGGTTTGTGGGAGTCTCCAGATTTCAATGTTCGTGCCAACACAGGTTTATGCGTAAGGTGCGTACGTGTGTCAGTATGTACAAGAGACAAAACAATGAAGACCTTTTTCGGTATCGATCAACTCTGGCTATACCATGTTTCACCTAGGGATACACTTTCATCATCATCATCATAGACCTTCTGTAGGATCTGCCACACTTCCCTATCATGGGCGTCGCGGAGCCAGTACTTCCAGAACCTGTCTAGCTCGTCTCTCCATCTAATATTTTGCCGGTCTCGGTTGCACATGTGGTCTCAGGGGATCCATGTCATGAGTCGCGATGTCCCTCGGTTGTCTGCCATTCTTGGAACATGGCCAGCCCACCGCCATCTGAGATTTTTAAAGGATTCTATGATGTCCCTAACTCTTTTCTCGGATGTACTGTGCTGTCTTGTGGTCTCTCCATGAGAGGCCTAGCATTATTCTCTCGTGTGCACGTTGCATGGTTCTCAATTTGCAGGAAGTCAGGTACCCAATTGATACTTTTTCTTGGTTATTGAAGAAGTCAAGCAAGCACATCATTCGAACTTCTTATTTGTTCCTACTTTCTTTTAGTGAAGAAATAACCGTTTAATTCGCCCCTTCCCCTAAATTTTCCACCATCATTAATTCACCCGGTATTAGCTGTAATATTACGAACACTGGCCAAAGCCAAGACCAGTTGATCATTGAAGCTTGAAATTAGTTATTGGAAAGGCTTGGGGTGTCACTATTTCCAGGAAAAGAAAAGCATGATGGCGTAAATTGAGCACTAAATTAAGTTAAAATGTCGAATGTCAATGAGGAAAATGCTGGCAAATGAAGTGGAGAGTTCGGTGTTATGTGAGAAGTTTGAAGGAACCGTTCCTGTTTCTAAATCTGTTATAAATCTTGAACACATAGTCCGAGACGATGATAGCCTAGATAGTTGACTCACAGTGTGATACAAAAAAAATATCTCACAACTACGAAAAATATGATTCTTTCGATTGAGTGAAATCATATTTCTAATATTTCTTATATTAGTATTCTCGCCTTTCCCTAGATAAACAGAAAGATAGGTAGATAGATAAGTACTATATATACATATATATATATATATATATATATATATATATATATATATATATATATATATATATTTATATATATAGACCAACTTTTGTTTAGACAATCTAATCTCTTCTTTCCATCTCTAATGGTGTCAGAGCATCTCGGCAGATTCATCGTACTACATTCTTTGGGTGTGAAAAAAAGGAAGTAGAAGGAGACAGCTGCTGGAACATTGAGTCAAAGAAAAAATTAAATAGTCAAAAAAATAGTGTGTTAATGACTTTTGTCATCATTATGAACAATATAGTACATATGATATTATGGGAAAAGACCCAACAATGTGTTTTTAGTGCAGTTTACAAGTTTGCGAGTTCGAATAAACCTAAGCAGTGAGATTTTCAACATGACTGGAATAATTGAATTATGATAACGTAATTCTCCAATGAAAAAAATTTTATTTCACTTTTGGCACTCTTTTAATATGGATGAGCTCTACGACCCATACAACGCATGATCCGCTCACCATAGTATTCGTACGATTCGAATATTCGTGTTAGCATCAACTCATCGAAATATAATAACTGTCCCTTACGAGCTTCCGTAAGATAAACTTATTCGTAATACCAGTCCATTGGAATCCGTGCGATATTTAGTTGAGCAATCTCATTTAAATGTACGTCTTGCATCCTGACAAATACTGTGTAATTCTGAAAAGTTATGCGTAGCGTATGCTCAAAATAAGGCTGGATCGTTTTACTAAGAAAGGCAGACGAATGAAATTCGGTTCAATACGTCTTGGTGATAAGATTCCCGGCAAATTCGACATTGGGGATCACGTTCTTATCTGTTCATAATCCCTGGGGTAACTAACTAATTTGTACATCAACGAATTACACATGAGGGGCTATGCATGATGAGTGCCCATTGCAACATTTTCAGAAAAGTAATACGATTTTTCAAAGCCACGTTTCTTTCAGTCTTTTTTATTTCGTAGCTTGAACACTCTTAATAATGATTCTGGTCTATAATGACTGACTCGATCTTGATTGCAAATGATCAGAGATGTGGAAAATGAATACAAAACTACGAAGATGGGGAGCATCTGGCGGGGGGGGGAAATCAGGATTGGGAAGGGGATCATGAGGGGAAACAACATGAGGGAGATTCAAATGAAAAGATGAATGTGAGGTAGCTCATGAGGCAATGCCATGTAAGGAATAATCAATTAAAAATATCGAATAATTAGGTGAATAACTTATAAATTACTTTTCTAGTCTTTTGTTCAGCTGTGATCACTAAACAAGTTCGAATTTTAAAGATAATGATTGTGAATGATGCTGGACGCAAACTAAGGGATCAATATAGCATAAACTCTCATTGCAAATTGAACCTGCACTAAAACCAACTTAGAGAGAATCTGTAAAAACAAAACAAAAACTATTCGTTAGAAATAATGGAGAAAAAATTTCAGCCCTTTAGCTCAATTTTTGCAGCCTGTACTCATCGCACATAAAGATGTAGCCAGACGTTCTAAATTGAAAACTAAAGAAACCTATTTTCACAATTTTTTGGTTTGTTTGTTTTTTCTGTTTTGTTTTTTGTTTTTTTTTCTTTTTGGCACTTCTGGTTTTAGTAATATGGCAAATAGGAGTCCATTGTTATTGACTTTTTCGTCCATCGCGAATGTTTTCTGTTGCAGACGTCGCTAAAACCTCATTGTTTGCTATTTGCAACGGTATCTAGCATCGTAATAACTCAATTGTTCTGAATTGCGATTCTTTTTTTAATGCATCGTGTGGACATAGTTTTCTTTTATCAAGACCAAAGTGTGACCATGGAGTGTTGTACACAGGGAACGCAATAAAAATTATTTTTTTGTTGTGGTCTGGCTGCCGCCCAAGGAAAATCAACCAAGTTCTGTTTACGTCCAATAACATGGTCCCTTTAAGAAAAACTAACTTCCATGTCTTGTTATTGGATGGAAAAGTATGAAAAAATGTCAATTAGTATACACATAAGTATAAACACTGCGGCCTCTTTTGGCAAAAAAAATAGAATAAAAGCTGATATACCTGAGTTTTCATGCAAGGAGCAAGGAGAGATACGACTTCAGAGCAAACTAGGAATGAAAGATTTTCGATCCGTCTAAAAGTATTTATCAATGATGCCTGTAGCACAAGGATGCTTAGCGTGTTATTCTCGATAGCCATTGTTATTGAGTTGGTTTTGTTCAACAGATACTTAATGTCCGTAGCGGAAAAGTACTTATATAGAAAAGTTTATCTCTTACGTTGTTCTCTACAACAAGACAAACAAAGAGAAGAACAAGAAGAATCAGAACAAAAAGAAGAAACATCAACGGTACGTGCAAATTGCTGAATGGAGGGATTGAGACTTGAAGAGACTTGTTGTCACTCAGTCTCCAGCGACACCTACCGGGCATTAGGTGCAGCAGTAACCGTCAGTCGACTGGTGTGAGATTAAATAATACAGGCAACTGGTGTGAGATTCCAAATAATAATAATAATAATAATAATAATAATAATAATAATAATAATAAATGAAGAAATCGTAAAGAGTGCGCGAAAAAGCGTAGCAAGCAACAAAGTAGAAAACAATGGAACAGCACAGCAAACTAGGAAAGAAAAATGGGAAAGGAAAAAATTGTACGGTGAGTTCAAAAGACAGATACAAGATGTGGCAGACGAGAGATTATGGACATGGTTACGAAAGGGTAACCTGAAGAGAGAAACAGAATCGCTCATCACGGCAGCTAAGAACAAAAGCATTAGGACAAACTATATAAAAACAAAAATCGACAGAACACAGACAAACAGCAAATGCCGCCTATGCAATGAAAGAGATGAGACCGTAAATCACATAACTAGTGAATGTAGTCAACTCGTCCAGAAGGAGTATAAGCACAGACACGATATAGTAGCAACAATGATACACTGGGAACTGAGTAAATGAATGGGATTCAACCATGCGGAAAAGTGGTACCAGCACAAACCAGAGGTAGCCCTGGAGAATGACAACCGCAAACTACTCTGGGACTTTGACATCCAAACCGACCACTTCATCCAGGCAAGAAGACTGGACTTAATAATTGTAGACAATAAGAGGAAGACCTGCCAAAAAGCAGGCGTGGCTCTACCTGCATACCATACAGTAAAGTGGAACGAGAGTGAAAAACGGGAAAAATACCAGGACCTAGCGAGCGAACTGAAGGAGATGTGGAACATGAAAGCCAGGGTAGTACCAGTCATAGTGGGCGCACTAGGAACTGTCCCGAAAACGCTGAGAGTGAGACTCGAGGAGATCGGGATTAGGAGGAGGATAGAGATCGTACAGACCACAGCATTACTGGGAACTGCACGGATACTGAGGAAGAAATATTAGTACTGCAATGAATTGTAGCTCTGTCATGATATGCGAAAGAGAGGAGACGTTAGCTGAAGACCTGAGGAGACTTATTGTCACTCAGCCTTCAGCGATAACCACTGGGCAACCGGTGTGAAACTGTTAATCTCAGAATTACTGCGACCTATGATTACTAGGGGAGGAGGGCTGGAGACTTGAGGAGACTTGCTGTCACTCAAACTCCAGCGGTTACCGCCAGGCAACTGGTGTGAGATTCCAAATAATAATAATAATTAAAAAAAGATTACAAAAACAGACACGATAAGATAGCAGCAGTGATACACTGGGATCAGAGCAAACTACTCGGATCTGACCATACGACAAATTACTTCCAAAGATATCCAAAGTGACGATCCAATCAAGCGAGAAGACCAGGCCTGGTTGTCATGGACAAAAGAAGGAGAATCTCCCAAATGATAGATGTTCTCGTACCTGCAGATCACACAGAGAGTGAAAAGCCAGAGAAATACCAGGACCTGGCAAGGGAACAGAAAAAGGTGTCGAACATAAAAGTCAAAGTAGTACCATTAATCGTAAGTGCACTTTGAATCATAGCAAAGACACTGAAAACAAGATTTGTGGAAAGATTGAGACTATACAGATTCCAGCCGTACTGGGACTGCACGAATACTGGAGACAATACTGGGAATGTGAGATCTACGCCCCCCACCTCCCAAGCTATGAAAAAGGTATGGAAACAATACAAACGGGAGTGTTGCTGTGATATGTAAGGACAACGTGAGAGGAGACCTGGGTAGACATACAGTAATATTTTTCAGCGATAACCACCACGCAACTGGTGTGAAATTAAACCACACCATCGCTGTGAGCATTGAAAGTGTGAAAAAGAGGGTTGTTAGCCTGAAACGACTTGCTGTCAATCAGTCTCCAGCGATGACCACCAGGCAATCGGTGTGAAATTGCAAATAATAATAATGATAATAATCATAATAACTACTGACAAGTAGACGAACGGAGATCAGGAAACTCCAAATCAAGGAGCCAAACATGGGGTGGAAACAACTCCATGGAGATTTCAATAAGCAACCAAAATGATTGCTGATTAAATGATTCTGACGTGGCTGCAAGATGGACATTCAAATAAGGGAATTGAATCTTTGTGAATGGTGAGTCAGGAGAGTTGTATGAGAATAAACCATACGGAAGCCAAAATACACAAAACATAATGTAAATCATACAATGCAGGATGGTAACTGCCCATTGTACAAAACTAATATCCACAAGATATGTTGGTTGGTTCACTGGACATTTCAGTGTCAAATTTGAAGTTGTTTGAATATGTATATTTTCGGTTACAATTTTCTTTCAAATATACTTAAATAAACATATTATGTGATTGTTAAAGATAATGAGAGTATGGTGGAACCACTTTCTCTAATCATCTCCATGATATGAGCTTTTAGAATAGAATAGGAGTAGGAGAAGGGGGAGAGAGAAAACAAATTATCTTATCATTATCATTATATATTACCACAAAAGGAGGAAAGATTGCAGCAAAACAGGACAATGATTGGAAAGTGGCGAAAAATCAATTAATTTTCCTCGTGCATAGCATTGTCATGAATGTTTATCAGAAGAAAAAACATGGAGAAAAAATGATTTTGACTCAAATTAGACATGAAAAATCTTCTTATTTGATTATCAAGCATAATGTGCTTGTTTTGTTTTGATACCAGGAGGAAACCACATTTCATTTCAATGTGTATAATGTTTATGTTCTGTTTGCTGTCGCAGTGCATTTTCGTGAGGCATTAGTTTTGAGAAGAGTTGAATTTGTTCGGATTTGTGAAGAAAACGGTCGACAAAAATAGAAGTTTTGAGTGCTCAGCTAATAATGAAGGTGATAAAAAATAAAATAACCCTTTAATTGAAGAAGACAAAAATTACAAAATGGAAAAAAAGAGACAGATTTGTACCGAGGGAAACTTAGTTGTACTATAATATGATTTATCTTTCCTTATCCTATTTTCAAAGGAATTCTTCCTTTTCTATTCAATGGGAAATTGAGATATCTTCCCCCTTGCATCTTATTTCAATATTGCTGGTAGCACCGGCATATTTGTCTGCTGCACGTTTGACGGTCTCATCTCTTCCCCCTGGGTGCTATTCTTTCTGTTTGTGTGATCTGTTGTACAATTATACGATATGCTGACACGAGAATATTTGTTGGTGACGTTCGAATTACATCCAACGTAATGGTCATTCACGGTGGGAAAATGTGTTTACAATTAAGTAACAACGCTTCGGGAATTCTTCAGGTATGCTCAGTTTTAGATTACCTGGTGGAAAGTAGGAAAGTTTTGGATTTTTAAAACGAAGTTGGTCTCACTTGGGAATTGGTTTGGATGGATACTGCATGCAACGATAAAAGTTGGAATAATTTAGGGGGTTTGAAAGCTACACATGGATTACGTAGTGGATACACAATGAAAAACTATTCCTTGGTTAGTGTCTAGAAGTTGTAGGTGTGATGCAATGGTCCTACTGTGACACCATTCCTCTGTTATCTTCTTTCCTATATTTTTTGCAGACTTTTGAGTGTATTTTCTCGACCAGTTCATTTCATGATGTATAGAATGAGAGAGAGGGGTGTGATCTCGTAAATATCTAGGTAAGTAAAGAGAGGGTCTTTTGAATTAGATAAATTTTAAAGAAATTGTATACGTAACAATGTAAGTAAAATCAGTGGGTTTAATCTGTCCGAAAAAAAATTCTTACTGATTATCTTTTTCAATGAAGGTCTATGCGACATGACAGGACGAAGAAAGCACAGTATTTGCAGGATTCGTTAAATATGATTCATTTTTTTTGCCACGTCTAATATTGCTGGACTGAAGGTGGATTCCTACACTAAGGTTCAATCCGAGACTTGAGAAGTCACTCGATCCCGGCTAACCTTTGGAAGGGCTAGCATGGGTTATGTTCATTGAAGCTTTGTTCTTGATTTTTTCATCTTGCGTGAGAAAGACAGGTTTCGAGCTGGGAGAGGATAACAAATGTCCTTGCTTAGACAATACAAGGGAAGATTTTCTTGGAATAATCGTTAGAATATTTTTTGCGAAGCAGTTTTGGTCTTAGCACGTAAGAACTTGCTCACATATTTCCTGCTCCTCCTCTTGGATTGGAGCTTGACGCGTCGAAGGCGAGATTGCACACAAATGATATGTTTGGCTCTCCTCTTTCCCTTTGAAACCAGGCAGAGAGTGTTTACGCGAGGCCTTCGTGAGGGTACTTTCTTATCAATTTATGCGTTCGATCCTAGCCTCTCTCCTCCCTCTAATCGTTCTACGTTCCTTCGTTTCTATTGCCAAAAAATGTTGATTGTACTCAGTTTTTGTGTTTTCGACCGATGAGTTTTACGGAACCCAAAATAAACAGCAAGGGACCAACATTCATCCATAGCGTTTGATTATTCATTTTATTTGCATGTCTGTTGCAACCCAAATATACATATAACCGATAAAGTTACACGAAAGAAACGCCAAAAATTAAAAAGGAACATGATCAACAAAGGAACCATCGGAGGGAGGGGAAAAATGACGGTTAAAAAATGATATTGTAACAAAATATTTGATACTGTCAACCGAATCTGTCACAAAGACCGCTAGCATATGTTTTTTCTCAATTTTCTAAATTGATCCTGCTGACAAGTTATGTATGTATGCATTACACGCACGGGCTGCACCGACGTAAGTACTGGACTAAGAATTTCAGCATTTTCCTTTTCTTATATTTAGAAAAAAACGTTTTCTTTGTGTGATTTTTCAAATTCAGTCATGTTCTTTGAAAATTCAGACTATGTCGGTGATCGCCTTCCAACAAGGTGCCAGAATTTAATAAAATTAGGGAAATATTAGAACAAGAAAACACGAGAAAGAATACAGAATCTATTCAAAACCTCTGACGTTGAATATACAATTTCTGAAAGAAAACATTTGCCAACTTTTTTTCCTGAACTTTTTGATCTTTCAAGTTAATGCATAACCGGGATGTCAGAACAAAGTCGAATAAAATAAATAAATGGAAAAGTACCGTCCAAAATGAAGTATATTTCTTTCGGAAATCATTATATATATATATATATATATATATATATATATATATATATATATATATATATATATATATGAGAGAGAGAGAAAGAGGAATGAAGAGCATGCATTAGTTATAAATACGGTATAGTCAGCTGTCTTTCTTTCTTTTGTGTACTTCCTCCTTACCCCTTTCTAACAGAAGAACTTTAGAAGAGCCAGGCGATCTCACGCAGTTTTTGCAAAGTTGAGGGTCTTTGGAACATATTCAGCAGATGACTTTCAGCTCTATAGGTTCAATGAGACCAGACGTCTCAACCACCTTCGGTACAAACTCGTGCCTATCAGTCAGCAAATGATATCTGGCCTTCTTCCGATCCCCAGGTTATCGGGCGATAATACTCGTCTCAATGGCTCACGGAGTGTGGAAAATATTTGCAGAGAGGTCACTACAAGTAGCATCTAAGAGCAGTGATTCGTCAAATACGAAAACTGATACTCATTTATCCAGAGAATTGATCGAATGATCAGAATGATATCATACAAAATGACTTGAAAAACATGTATTCTCTTTATTCACTCTTCTTTCTCTAAAAATAGTCGACCAGAAATGTGGAATACAAAAAAAAACCGCTGAGGCCTTTACATAATGATATTGGATAGTTAAATACTAATTATTGCCACAGTGATGTGACCTCCCACCACTTCTGTTCGGCTGGGGGTCAATCTGTTTGATCCTGAAGTATATCCTCAATGTCAGCATCTGGTTTCTCAACATTGAGTCTGGAATCCAAATGACTTTGACAATTATCAGTAAACTAATGTTTCCATCTCTTTCCGTTATTTTTGAATTCTTTATTTACAAATTTTTTAAAAGATTGTTTTGTTTTTTTTGTTTGCTTTCGAAAGTGTTCATATGTTTTTATTTGTTCATCTACCTAAATCTTTTTTCTGATTATAAAGTATTTGACAAAAACAACATTCTCAAATGATTATCCTTATTTTTTTTATTTTCCCTTTTCAGATCTTGTGTATCCACACACACACATACACACACATACACACATATATATATATATATATATATATACACACACATATATATACATATATATATATATATATATATATATGCATCTATATACATATATACATATGTATACTTATATACATATGTATACATATATAGTAATCGCGTTTCATTATATAGAACCTTAAGTACAATGTTGATGTATAACTTTCGCGTTGGAAGAAACGAATAAAGCCGATATAAACGAAGCATGGAAGAAATAAAATTTGGATGAAAACAGTTACTTTGACCTTTTCATTACTGGTAGCTGTTTAGCTCAATGGTAAGAGCAACGCCACGTTGAAGCAGCTTTGATTCCTGCAACAGCCCCAATCTTTTTATTGTTTATCTGATTTACATTGTCTAGCCCAAAAGATACATAGACCATGTAATGACAGGCAATCTTTCCAAATAATAGTTTCAATATGTTATAATTATTCTGTCGGATCATATATCCATTTCGTCTATAGCCGCACTGAAGTATCGTGAAACAACAAAACATCTGCTTGTAGATGACATCATTATTAATTATTAACGCTCCCCCATTCTAGGGTTGTGCAGTCTTAGGTAGGGAATCCGTCTGCAAAAGCAAACACACAACACTCATCTAACTATTGAATTGAACACGTAAGTAGATGGCAAATTATGCTTTAAAAAGATATCGCTTTATTCGGTTCCGTCAAACACCATGTTTTGTGTAGGGCAGGGGTGAAACACTGGATTTTGGGTCCGGGGCGAAGGTTTCTATCCAATCAGGCGGTACAAAGTGGATATCGAGTCTATAGCAACAGTGAATGTGTCGAATCAGCAATGTATATAATATATATATATATATATATATATATATATATATATATATATATATATATATATATATATATGCAATGCTCTTCCATAGGGATAGAGCACTCTGTGGATACGGTATTTAGAAATAGAACATATCGCTCAAATTCAGCCTTACTGACCCTCCAGTTCCAGCCTCCGGGTCTGAAGTGAATGTTTCAATCCTGCTTCGTGGTACTTGATGGGATAACGGATTGTCTATAGCCACTCTGAAGAGTTGTAATACAACGAAACAGCTGTCTGTGGATCACATAATACATATATATATATATATATATATATATATATATATATATATATATATATATTGCACAACTTTCTTCGTGTTTTTATGGAATATGTGCGATTTTATCAAACAATAATAAGTATAGGAAGAGCGAAAACTCATACGACGTTACTTGCAGGAAACAAATTCAATTACAAAAACTAAAAAAAGACTGTAATTAGCATCAAATATTACTTTATTAAACAGTTGTGTTTCTTGAGAATACTCTTTTATTTTATATATTTGAAAATATTGTAATTTTCCTTTCTTCAATCATGTATAAAAAAAATATGATGATGATGACTGCTGTTGCGATGATGATCGGTGAAGTGAGCCAGGAGAAATAGTTGTAGTTGTACCATCATTCCTCGATAAGAAATACACCAGTTATAATATCATTATTAGTAATAGAAATGAAAGTTGTAACAGTAGAATTACAACCACAACTGCTATTAATATTACAAACTCTGTGTTTCTTTTCGAAACTGTAATTAGATTAAGCAGTTTTTGGCCAAGTGTCCAATGGATCAATACTCCAAAAATTTCTCATTATGCGGTTAGTTAAAGAAACAGGAAGCTTTTTTCCGA
This sequence comes from Thysanoteuthis rhombus, assembly GCA_963457665.1. Taxonomy (NCBI): domain Eukaryota; kingdom Metazoa; phylum Mollusca; class Cephalopoda; order Oegopsida; family Thysanoteuthidae; genus Thysanoteuthis; species Thysanoteuthis major. The sequence continues at coordinate 20,900,883 of OY735198.1, forward strand.
GGATCAAGCAAACTAGATGCGACAATTGTAATGGCTTCTCAAGAGATTTTTTCGATTATTTCACATGTGAAAATTCTTCTTTTTTTTCCAAATGTTAATGATATTTCGCTCGATCCATCGAGTAATGGTGATGAAAAACGGGATGCAGGTAGCAAAACTTGCAGTTTCGTGAAGTTGAAAGAGAGGACTGCAAAATATAATGCGAGAAATGAGAAAAGATAGAAAGGAGATAGAAAATGGAAAAAAAGCAAGAGAATGGGATGAATATAAGCAAATGCATAAATGAAACCGAGACGATGCTGGTTTCCCCCACCCACACACACTTTCCAAAAATATTCTGATACAAATTGACCTCACTTTTTGAAAATTCACTCTACAGCACAGTCTCTTGTTTCCTCAATGAACATAAGCTCTGTTGATCCAACTTAACATACTTATCACCCTTTCGGGGAATGCTTTAATTTCTTCCCATATAAATGATGGTAATTGCATCTTCGTTTATGAAATAGAAAAAATTAGATCATGGACGAATGAATTACAGAAGATGGAGATGGACACACAGTAAGCCCTCTATTGTTGCTCAAATATTTGATTCCTTTTCCAACGGTGACAGAAACTTGAGTTCCTGATCGGTTAAATAACCAGGATTTTGAATGTTGATTTTCCTTAAAAGAAGGAAAGACGTTTGTGTCGTAATAGAAAATTTCAATGCCTCTACTTTCCCTAATCCGGCCATATCTAGAATGAAAATTTGTAAATATAAAAAATGGATAAAAATCCCGGCAAATAAAAACCCTCGCTCGTCGGGTTCAGGTAGTTCTCATTGATGTCATTAGTCAGTGATCAAAGTCAGCTAAAATATTTTATTCCAAATGCTTTCAACACACAGGAGGTTTCTGTTCACATGCAAGAATGAAAGAAGGAGAAATCGAGGATAATTAACTGAAATAAACGCTTATTCTAATCATTTTGCTATAAACATATTTTCTACCGACATAAGCAGTATGAATCAGAAATGAATAATAAAAATCCAACGATATTTGAACTCGAATTCTGTATTTGTCAGAACGAAGCCGTCTTTTACCAATTAAGATACGAAAAAAAAGTGACAATCCGTCATTCAAGAAATTTGGAGAACTTAATAACAATTTATTTTTTGTCTGTTCGAATCGCTAATTGCTTGTAGCTCAAATTGCAGCCAAAACAGAACACAATGCCTTCAGTTTCATTTCTTATCGTGATGAAGGGAAGAAATCTATAAAATTAGATTATATACAATGTTTCTTTCCTCATTGGTTGCTCTTGTGATTGGTCGATTCACCTAAATCGGGTGGTGCGAAAAATAACGACTAAATAAAAACCCCGATTATGATATAATAAATGCATACATCTATCGATATAATGTAAAATCGGATGTGACTTTTGTAGTTGTTTTTTAGTTTTTCTATTCGTACTTTCCATTAGAGCACTTCAGAAAGAGAACCGGGGAGTGACAATAGACAGACCAGGCGGATACTCTGATTCTACGCAGAAGATCCGATCAATACTCAAATAATCCCATCATTCTTACAGGTATTGTGCTTGTAACAAAACAAAGCGAATGTGAAATTTCAGCTTGTTAGTATACAGCAAGATAAGTCAATAAAAGGTTAAAACTGCATTTGAAAAGTTAGCAATTCTAAAGGAAACATAAAAAAACAATGACTTAAAAAGCAAAGTAACGTTATTTTTCTTTTAAAAATTGGTGGTATTTAACAAACATTTTTAAACAAAACAATTCCTGCTTGTCACGTCCAGTAAATCACATTATGTCCACCTTTTTTGGGCAATAAAAAAAGTATTGGTTTTGATGGACGTAGACAGAGATTGTTCATAAAATAAATGAACAAACAACAAGGATACAAAAAGCATTTAAAATTCGCCTTATTTCCGCCTTTTTGGTGAATGGTTGGGAATAATCAATAGCCTTTTTCCATTTTCCAAGATTTGTCAGTTTTTAAACATTTTTCAGCCTTTCAATGTCAATTTTGCTTCTTACTGTGGTTTTTAGTTCCGTTTTCCAGGAATTTCTATTCAATTCACAGAATCTTTGTTTCCATTTTCCTTTCTTGAACATTTTTCCTTCTAGAACTCCCATTTTGAGAAGAATCGTATTTAGTAAATGGACAGAATCAAAAAGTGTCCTTAAAGTCGTTCATATTCGAGCCGGATGTCTAATTACACGGTGGTTGCCGACTGTAATTAGAAGAAAAAATGTGAATAAAGTAAGAATTTGAATGGGAAATTTTTACTGAATTTAAAAAGTGTGTTATTTTGAGCACTTCCTCACTTGTAAAATTTGATAGGATGCCTGAATCATTGTGTTTATGAGTCGTAAGAATCATTCATCAATTTCGAAATTTTTTCCATGGTAATATATTTTTCTTCTATAATATTCTTTTCGTATTTATACAAAAGAAGAAAATACAAAAAGAACGCATATGTATGCTTAATCAGCGGTGAACACGTCAACAAATTGACACCCATACCAGTGATCAACGTACGTACCCGAATGAAAGACAGGATTCGGGTAGTTCATAAGATAGATAGCAAGCACATTTGAGAGATGTTACACGTTATTCCCATTTCTTTAAATCAATACAATAGTGAAATGATGAAACTTTTGATATTTTTGTATGCAGTCACGTATGGTTTCAACTTCTGTTCATTCTGAATGCTGATTTTCAAGAAAAAGTAGCTCTCTCAGTCAGGGATTCGGTAAAACACAATCTTCCTTTTATGAAGTTTTCACTTGTTAAATATGTAGCACTTGGATAACAGCACAACCGGAATGGGAATTGACTTGGTGCAAAATCACTGAAAGTTTGAACGATCAAATTATGAAGCGATAAGTGGGAAGAAATAAGAACTTGTTAGCGGCGAAGGCCAGTCTAGTGATTGAAATGTTTTGAAGATGTAGGTCGCTTGCTCACACATAAGTTGAAATATGCAATTTAGAAGCACAGAAAAGACCCGTGAGTCTCATTTCTGCAAAATGTCGTAATTTCTCTGAACTTCGATTTTTTTCCTACTGGAATTTCCAAAACGACAGCACAGTAATTGAATAAATACAACAATTATTTTCGAAATTTCGGTAACTAAATTTAGCTTTGACTGAGGTAACTGATGCAGAGTTTACCTGTACTATGGTACGTGATCGTATGCGAGTGTATTTGTGCAAGTGTGCCATATATACATATACATAGTACAAATCAGGGATGCAATATAGCATAACTTTTCAGATGTTTGATGGGTTTATTTCATATAAATCCTTGACACTTTCAGTTTTAAATGTTAAGTTGGTTTAGAGCAGAGCTGGAAATATGATAGAATGGGGATTCGCTACGCAAACACGTTGACGTTTCTGCCCTGTTTTGGCCACTTCAGGCGAATGATTGGATTCTTATTTAGGGAATTTAGGGAATTTCTTGGTGATGTTACAAGTGGGGGTAGTTTTCTTTTTTGATTTCATTGGTCTGTTAGATGTGTATTTTTGTGTTTTTGCTCATTGTTATAGACTACATGTCAGGGGATATGTTATTGGTGTTGGAGTAATTAGAAATTAGTGACTGGTTCTGTGTGTTCTTTATCATCATCATTATCAGTCTTTCAACGTCCATCGTTGGACATAGACCTTCCCCTGGATTCGCTACACTTCTCTATCAAGGGCATCGCAGAGCCAGTACTTTCTGAATTTGTCTAGCTCGTCTCTACATCTAATATTCTACCGGCTTCGGTTGTGCATGCGTAGGCTGACTTTCTTGCTCTCTTCATTTAGTTAATCTATCATTAGTTGGAGGTCGTGTAGGTTCTTTATAAAAGGTTTTTACTTATTACTTTTACTTAGATATCTTGGACTTATTTATCGATGCTAGGATCCTTTATGACTATGGTCGGTTGTGTAATTCTTAGTTACTTCAGAAAAGAAAAAGTGATATGCGTTGTTTTGGTGGCTCTTTGATGTGGCCCTGTGAATAAAATATCTACGTTAGTTATTGTTTGTGTATTTATGTGTGGGTTGTTAAGTTATATTAATCAATGAAAATTATGTGCAGAGCCTGCTTTTAACGCTATTTCATTATTTCTCTTTAATGAAACCGTTGTTTGTTTGTTGTTGTTTTTTTGCAAACTAAGTATATCAATTTTTTGGCATATGTTGTTCTGTTCCAATATTTTCCATTGTACAGTTGGCGTGATTTTTTTTCTGCATTCACCAGTAATATATAGATAATAATGTCCAAGTTTGAAAAACATTTCTGGTATCCCCATATAATATTTCACTTTTAAGGGTTTTATCTCGGGTTGATATTTCGGTTTGGTATACGATATTTGATTGGAGACATTTTTTTTCTACTTCTTTTTTATCTATTTATTTGTTGTTGCTTTGTTTTTTTTTGCTTCTGGATTTCCCTTGTTTTATCATATTTAAGGTTAGTTTTGCTGGAACCACTATTCTTTAGGGCTTTGTTATAGTCATTTCTAACTTTGTTAAATATCATTCCATTTGAGGAGTTATGTATCAGTATAGTTTCTTTAGATTTGGGGATCTTTTTAATGATTCCGTTTTGGTGGTCAGAGCTAGTGTTGATGTACTTAATCACTGAGTTTTTAATATCATGGACTTTACCCTTCCATATCTAAAGGCATCGTCGAGAAGGCCATGGAATTTGTACCAATATCAACGACAGAGACACAGATATGATCCAACACTGCAAACATACGGTACTAAAAATCAAACAATCACATATTTACAAATAGACACACTTACACAAATACACTCGCATACAATCACATACCGTCGTATAGGAAAAACGTGCTATCAGTTACTTCAGTCAATGCTGAATTCAGTTGCTAAAATTTCGAAAACTCTGACCATTTCCTATTTTACTCGTGTAATTATTCAATTACTGCGCAGTTCTTTTGGAAATTCCAGTTGGAAAAAATCGAATTTCACAGAAATTTCAGAAACGTGATCGTTAGGCACAGAAAATTGTTTAATGAAAAAAAAAGATGTAGGAGATTATATAAAAAATGTGTAGTTAAATCTGATTACTATTTTTTTCTAGGAAATACAGGAGTTTTGTTGAGATGTAATCTTCATAAATGAAAGTGAATGAATTTAAGTTGTAAGCAGCTAATCTGCTGACTAAATAAGAGAGTTCATCAGAATGCTTTTAACATTTTACCGAATTTCGGTTTTTTCTTTAATTTTTCTCGAATTTCAAGAAAGTTAGCTATGACCATTGTTAATTTTTTTATTCGAGCTTCTACGTTAATATCAAATTGTTTTACAAAGACGAAAAAAGGCAGTCCTACTTTTCTTTTCTCCTGGAATCTCTGATTTTTGACAATAATAAAGTTTTAGTTAAGATACTCACCCAGCCTTTCAATTTTAATTCTGTTTGACTCAATGGTCAGTTGGTGCAACGAGATCAACTAGCTGCCACATCCTTCCCTCCTTGTTCATTGCAATGGATCTGGTCTTATGGATGTCATAGAGTGTTGTCAAAGTCTAAGAAGGCTTTCTGTGCATTTTTCTCTAGGACAACTTCAAGTCTGTGCGAATAGCATGAATTAGTTTAATCATAACGTAGTACTTCAACAGATCTCACTTGGACACCCTCCCTACCCATATATACTTCTTCCTGTGCTCTGTCTTGGTTAATTTGCCCCCAGAAGCTTACAATGTGGTTGATTATCTCATTATATCAGCATAATCTATAACACTTGTGTTTTTGCTTATTTAAAATATCCTCATTCCTTGACTGACAGAAAAGCGTTCGTTTTATATTTGTTTTATATGCCTAGTATAATGATATCAGATTATCTAAACAATACACGAAATAAAAAGAAAAAAGAAACTAATTCTCAAATATTCATATAATGGTTTTCGGATTATGAAAGCTGAAGTTTGGAACCTATAAAATACTAAAAGGTCCAAATTGCCTGTCGCATGCACAATGGATAACAGACAAAACAAATAATAAGTCGATGGAAGCAAATATCAAACAGTAGCATTTTTTAATCCGAGACCATTTTTTTACAAAATATCAACAACTTTTTATCATTCTGCGAAATGCCGAAGACTCCAGCGTACAGTATTGCCGGCGATAAAAATAATATAAAGCAATATAGCATTCTCTCACGGAAGAAATGGGGAAAATATGATATTGCCGTCGAGAAAAACAGGAAGGAATACAAAAACATATAGAATAAATTAGGAAATACTATTTCTTGGAGAAATGCCGTTTTGCAGAAAAAGTAGACAAGGAATAGTCGAACAAATAAAAATGAAAAAAAAAATGAAGCATGTGACAATTTTGTATAGCAATCTCGATAGATATTCTGTAGCAATGCAGTTACCACTTCTCGGGGAGATGTCGTTCTACACATGAGAACCATTCACACACCCTGCAGTATTCTGCTTAGTTTTGTCTAATGTTGAATCACATTGTTATCCTGAAGTGGACTGCAATGTTACCACAATTCAAACTCTGCATGTATAAAAGGAGACCTACTTACTATGACTTCATGGCCCCAAAATCATCGACAAACTGAAAATTAAAACTTACAAATACAGAAGAATAGCTATCAACAATAAAAACCAAATCATCATCGTAATCATTTTCTTTTTCTTCAGATTCCCAAAACTGTTGGAATACCTAAAATTCAGTTTCCATCTGCTTAATCCAATCAAAAAATAAAATGATATTGTTGTAATTGTTAGAGTTATTATTTTTGTTGTCGTTGTCGTTGTTAGGAGGAGGAGGAAAAACATAGGAATAGAGTTTGGTTTTGATGATTGGGGTGGTAGGGGAATCAACAACAAAGATTATTGAAATCACCAATCAGTAAACTATGAGGGTGCACCTTGGGCATTCTGGCGGCAGGCAGTCAAACAAGATGAGATGAAAGAGAAAAATAGGCGAAAATACCGAAGATCAAGACTATTACTAGACACCAAACAATGATCAAAGGAATAAATACATGGGCAGGTTCCATCCTAAGATATTCTAGACCTTTGGGAAATTCGGGAACCTGGATAACAAAACGAGGCAATTAATGGCAATGCATAAAACCCTTTGCAACATCAACAGGCTCTTTGTGAGAGCGAAAAAACTGGAAAGAAGATTCACTAACACTGGCGATTGTGCTGACAAGGCAATCAAATAGATTCAAGCGAACCCAAGGTAGAACAGATTGATAATGACCGCTAAAAGTTGCAATAAAACTGAGAAAAGGACTATTGCAGGATCAGAAAAATCCAAAATAAGACAAAAATGCGAAGAAATAATGCAAATGACACAACAATGGACTTGTTATGACATTGACAGTTAAAGAAACTAGATCCCATAAATGGAGACCACAACAAATTTATAAGCACAAATTACAGTACGGTCAAATTAGAGGAGATATCACAGGACTGAATATTCCATCTCTATGGTAGTAAAGAGAAAATCGTCAATCAGGCAAAGGCAGTAAATCAACTCGAACGGAGTACAAAGGATAGGTACGACCGTATGAAATCATTAATCCCCAGGTTATTGTACAAACATTCAGGATTCAATCATAATAATCTACAGAATTCAAAACCATGGGGGACTTTGAAACAGATCACCGAGCAGTACCAGGAGATTAGATCTATCCATCACAAACGAGATCTTTCAGACATTGGACGTCACTATTTTATTTGACCACATAGTAATGTCCAAAAAGTGTGAAAAACTGAGAAAATATACAGGCTTTGCAAGAGAACTGAAAATGTGGAACATAAAGGTGTTTATTATTACTGGCGTACTTGAATTATCCTCGAAGAGCCTTCTAGAGATTATCATTTTTTACCAGTACTCTCTCAATGTTAATTTTAGTTGCTTTTCCTCGCAATTTTTCTTAGAACGTCAGTCAACGGCCACTTCAAAATGTCGACTCTACAGAGACGGTGATTAAATTGATAATCGAATAATTTATGAATAAAGCTTATTAGTAAGAAGTATAAAAAAAATAGCTCACTCGAGACGAATGATGATTCATTGACAATCGTGTGATGAAATAAGCCAGATGCAGCTCTCATGAATAGAAACAAAATAAGATTTTCTAAAATTCTTCGCAGTGGATATAAGTCCACTCCCCGTTTTCGGACGGAGATGTGACGAACAAACATAAAGAAGAAAAAAAATCACACGACATAACTTGCGTGCATGAACCTGCATATAGCTGGGGAAATCGCAGAATTGATAGAGAACCTATCGCACTGAACATAGTCTGGAACGCACAGTCTGCAAGAACATAGCCGAAGAAGAATACAGCGTTACATCACATCACGTCACGTCACAACAATCGCTCCGTGGGAAACTCACGTGTTTTGTCTTTATCGAAATGTACTACACCTTGGCTATGTTCTCGCCTCTTTTCATAGGGATTGAATATAGATATGTACCGTTCAGCGGCCATATCTTCCGGCCAAAACTGTTTCGGCAATTACAAACGGTGGCTTCTCCAACATGCACACTCGTGGAGACGTTTAAAGTAAGATACTGTACACGCTCTTTGCCACATTTTTGCTTATTACCTGATACATTTAGTCATTGTAAGCAAAAACATGAATAAACATAAAATCGAAAGAGAATGATCATCAGACCAAATCTCTCTCATATCGTTTGGCACACTCATGATGCATTGAAATTATCTTCATCTTTAGGACGATCTATTTTTGTAGCTATTGTGAGTTCTATAGAAACAAAGAGGTCCAACTGCCCTGCCATATATCCATAGCTTGAGGGAAGATGGTATACATGTCTTTCCCCAAGGGCATTAGCGACATGTGAAATCAAATTGTCCCTGCCAGAATTCAAACTAGGTTCGTTGATCCCATTCACCGAGTTGAAATACTGTATCCCCTCCTGCAAAAAGAATGGTCAGTTAGATAAATATAACTTCACCGGGGAATTGAGAAAAAAATGAAATATCAAGTCAACAATTTCAATCATAGATATTGAAGCGCTTGGAACTTGTTTGAAAATATTATGAGAAAAAAAAGGGATCAAAACCCTGTGAAACTGAAATTATCCAATTGGTTCCGCCAGTCCCGTGGCTGAAATGGTTGCGTAGTGACTACCGGTGTTGCTGGTCGATGTTGGAGCAAACAAAAATTGAATGCTGGTTTTCAAAGCCATGAGAACACATCCTTTCGAAGATTTTCCCGTGTGACTCAATAATTATTCCCTAAATAGCATTGTGCCAGGAAAACTAAATTTAGTAATTGCTTATTTAGAAGTCAGCATGGTTGGATGAGAACACTGAGGTGAGTGGTCGAACTTTGAAGTGAGAGATTCCATTCAATCGTTAGTGGTGATGCATTTAGAAACTTCTGGTATGAAACTTCATAGATATTCATTTAAAAACAACTCTCGAAAATGAATAACCATTTCCTGCCGTTAATAGTTGTAATAATGACTGTCCTTTAACATTTCCTTTCCATCACTTCCAATATATTTCTATAGAACACTGCTAAGAATTGTTAATACATATAATATTATAATGATCCTATTTTTCTAGTAATCTAAAAGATCTTCTCCATATATTCTGTTCATTTCTATAGTAAACGTTGAGAATTTATAATGTGATACATAAAATTACTCTGTTTAACTATATTCATTAAGGTGTTTACAGCCCTGTTCATCTAAATAAGACACGTTTTCTGTAATTACATCCAATTATTCATAAAATTTCCATGTCCTTTCGGTAACATTTGCATTATTTCCCATACGACAAATTGATTAAATATGTAAACTTGTTGAAATAAATGTTAGGTAATAAATTCCAAAAGTTGTTCCTAATCAACATTTGTCTTTTCCCTATCCCCAGAAAAGCGGACTTGGTAAAAGAAATGGAGTAATGATTGTGGCACCGATATCAAAACTGTCTAATGTCTTCAGTGTTTGAATTCAGTCAGAATTCCAAATTCAACGGTGATTAATGATTTTATATAGCATATATTATGGTGAGAAGTAATGAAAGATTTCATCAGCTCATTAATATTCCTAGTGATATCTCGAATTATGTATAAGCAAAAAGTTGAATTGAAAGACTTGTATTGCTAATCATGATTATCTCTCTGTCCGGATTTCGCATTCCAGTACAAGCACTAAATAAAAACTCTATGAATAATAAATAAACTGGAATAAGCAAACAAAATGCAGCGAAAAATATATTGATGAACTTATCTCAACTCATTGTATAGTCAATGAATTTGAGAAAAATCATTAAAGTTCTAATGTTTGGTAAATATCCTATTCTTACATTCCATTTTTCCATGCTGACACACTGTTTCGGTGGATTCATTTTACGACAGTCTTCAAATATACTATGTAATATCCGTGAAGAAAGAGATTCATTTATCGATCGCTTTTAATGCAAACATTCCGCTCCATCCTTCTCCGTTAACAAAGAATTCGATCTAATGTCTATGTTTAGCAAAGAAAAACGGTCATTAGTACACAAACCTGAAGAATCCATTTCGGCAGACAATTGTATTGCAAATGAAGCCCTTAGGCTATCCACGTGCAAGTTGTTCAACGCCTGCTTTACGAAGTGAAGAAAATTACATGGTGTTGTAATCCGTTCTAGCCTGAAATGCAATTGGCTGACAAGTCTATATATGTTGCCTTCAACTACTCCACTCCCCATGATGATGATCATCTTCATCATCAGTCTTTTGACGTCTGTCGTTACACATTGACATTTCCAAGGGTTCTCCACACTTCTCTATCATAGACGTCGTGGAGCCAGTACTTTCTGTATTTGTCTGGCACGTCTGTCCATCTAGTATTCTCCCGGCCTCGGTTTCGCAAGTGATCTCGCGGGATCGATGTCGTGAGTCGCGATGTCCATCGGTTGTCCGCCATTCGAGCATCGTAGAGCTAGTATTTTCTAAATTTGTCTAGTTCATCTCTCCATCTTGTATTTTGCCGGCCTCGGTTTCGTATGTGGTGAGTCGTGATATCCATCGGTTGTCTTTCATTCTTGTAACATGGCCTACCTATTGCAGTTTAAGTTTTCTAATAGATGTCTTGGACTCCCATTTTCTTCCTCACATACTGTGCTGTCTTGTGATCTCTCCATGTGAGATTGAGCATGATTCCCTCATGTGCACGTTGCATGCCTCTCAGTTTGCTGGTTTGTCTCTTGGTTAGGTTCCATGTTTCAGCTCCGTAAGTGATTATCGAGAGGATGCATTGGTTGTATACTCTTCTTTTTAGGATTATTGGTATCGACTTGTTTTCGAAAGTTGAGCTTGCGCTGCCAAAGGCTTGCCATCCTAGGGTCATTCTCCTCATGATGCGCCCCATTAATTACTTGGATCACATTGCACAGGGGCCATTGTGCGTCTTTCTCTCTCCAGATGTGGTCTACAATATCAGATTTGTCCACTTTCCTTTTACCAAAGCTTTCCCATGTCCCTCGCGTCTGTCTTTGAGCGGCTTGTTCCCATATTTTCACATATCCACCAGCTGTTTTCCACGTAATCAAACCCTTTCCCCTCAAAGGACCAACTTTAGTGAGGCACTTAGGACGAGGAGTTTTATCATTAAACACACGATGTTATAGCACCGACGAACACTTGCATAAGGCATTATCTAAACTCCATTAGAGAGGACTTGATTTGCCAGACTGTGTTGAATTTGTTCTCCCATATATTAATATGTCATCATAAAAGCCAGGTATTCAAATAATTTATGCAAAAATGATTATGGTAAAGTATCAGCTCCGTTCATTTTATTTTTTTTTTTTTTGTACGGATAGTTACAACTAATTCTGCTGTTACTGATAGGGAACTGTAATGTCAATTCAATTTTAGTCATATAACTAGTCATTGCAATCTGAACAAGGTTGGAAGAATGCAGAGTTGTTGAAAAATGGGTTCCACATCACCTGTCTGTATAAAATAGCCAGCAACGTACCGATTGTCATGATACATAGCATCCTCTGCTGCTTCAGAAATAAGACAGCAGATTATATTAAGAAATATAAGAAGAGTAGAAGATACCATGGCAATGGGTTCGTCACGTCGCAAGGATGACAGACGACTGCTGCACATCACTACACGCAACGTGGATCTCCAGATATCGTATGTGAAACTGGTATGTTGTTGTAGACAAGTTCAAAAAAGTCTTGTTACCGCTGCTCCCATGATTGAGAGGTCTGGCTTTCTTAGGGGAAGGTTGATGTCCTACGGACGGTAAAGTGTCACTGATGTGATGCAGATCATAATGATGATACTGTAGCGTAATGAATAGATCTTTCTTGAAATGGTGAAGTCGTCAGTGGTTCAGTCACATTGGTAGACCTTTGCCCCAGCCGAAGGGCCACCTTCATTCAAGGAAAATCTTTGTATTTGGCGATATATGGAAGGAATCATCCATCATGAACTTCCAATCAATAACCAAAGAGTCACATCTCCAGTTTACTGTCAACAACTTAGGAGTTTGAAAACAGCTTTGGACATCCCCCCCTATCCATAGTGCAGAGAAAAGGTGTTATTCCCCATCATAATTTACGTCTTTATATTGCTCGAGTGACCAGATCTCATAGACACTCGGCTGGAAACCTGATTCCTCCATACTCAGCTGACCTTGCAAATAACTATCATTTGTTTAGGAGTTGCTTGGTGCGATGGGCTTAGCGAAAGAAGAAGAAAGTATATTAACGATTTCACTTATCCGCTATATATGTGTGTTCAAAAAACGGGGACATCAGAAAACATTATTGTTACGACCCATCAGAAATGAATGTATGGAAATATACTTAATATACAGCTTAATGTTTCAAGGGGTACACACACATATGATGCAGCACTATATATATATATATATATATATATATATATATATATATATATATAATATATATATATATATAATACGTATGGTATTATATATATATATATATATATATATAATACGTATGGTACTGATCAGGTTAGCAATATAGCATAATATAAAGCAATGTCTGATATGTGATGGATTTATTTCATAGAGTGCTCAATACATTTTATATATATATATATATATATATATATATATATATATATATATATATATATATATATATATGCGTAAATAAATACAACGCTTAAATTCAGCCCTTCTGACCGTCCAGTTCTGTAGCTCTGAGGTAGGATATTGGCCTCCGGGTCTGAAGCGAAGGTACTGGATTGGATAATGGAAAGTCTATAGCCACACTGAAGATTTATAATACAACGAAACAGCTGTTTGTGGATGACACAGTATATATATATATATATATATATATATATATATATATATATATATATATATATATATATATATATATATATATATATATATATATATAAAGACTTGTGTGCGTGTTTAGTGTGTCCAAATAATTTACAAAATATACTCTTACAAATAACCATCTACCCTGGTTGTAACTACGTCAGCATTAGTGTTCGTTGTTCCAACGTAAGTGCCATATGAAAATTCCCACTAAGAGTTTTTAGCAGAAAAAGAATGTACGCTAGAAAGTATAGAAGTTACCAAAGAATCCAATTTTTTTCTGGCCTTAGGCTAGTGTTATCAGTAATGAGTGATAAGGAATCACAAGTTTGACAAACATAGTTCGATATTCTTAGTACCAAGCTGTTTCCCACTCCCCCGGGATTCTGTCACCGTCATGTTACTAATGCTTTTGGGTTAAGCAAACAGCAATAGATTCTTCTGCCAAGGGCAGATAATCCATTAAGCATCCATAAAGAAATCAACTTACATCTATTTCTTTTTTTCTTTCCATTTAGTTCTAGCGCTGTCGTTTCGTGATCCGTCGTTTTCTTTATTTATTTCTGAGGAATCAGACACCTACACGCGTGGAACCTTTCAACTGATTTTCTGACACCCAATTCTGTATCCATTATTTATGTGTGATCTCTTTTATTTTTCTCAAGTCTGTAGTTATTCGTTCGCAAACGTCGCATTTATCTATGCCAGAGACGATGTCGTTCAATCATCAATACAATATCCATCAAAAACTTGTGAACGTAAGTAAAAACAGAAGGCAACAGATGCACTTTTGGATAAGTATAGAATTTATCATTCTACTTTTTTCACCAGGAAGTCATTTTATGTTTTCATATAAGTGTACTTATTTCTCTTTATCTATTTATCTATTCATTAATCTGTCTATTTATGAAAAGATACGCAAATACACCCACAAATACACACAAATATGTACATATCTATATGTATATATGTGTGTGTGCGTAAGGAGAAATGGAGATATTTGGTCCGACAGAATGTATCATAGATAGTAAACGAATCTTGCAAGAATCTTTCAATTGTTTATTCTATTTACATTGTCTAGGATGAGTGATACATCAAGCGAGTAGCAATGGTAGACCATCTCAAATAACAATCTATAATTCTTATATATATATATATATATATATATGTATGTGTGTGTGTGTGTATGTATAGTCACAAAAGTTTAGATAAATTCTAAAAGTTAATACATTCAAGAAAAACTTGGATAAAAACATGGGCCGTGTCAGAGAATCGCTATGAGGCAACTAGTAGTAAACTTCACAATTAAATCTATGATCTCAACATCTCCAAGGAAATTAAAGAAGAGGCTGCAAGTCATTTATTTATTTATCCATTCTTCACCAAACTACCAAAAAGATGGCTGATCTTATTAGCATGAGTACGGTCAGACTGGTATTAAATTTTGTTTTTTGCAGTCGATTGAAATGGACCAAGAAATCCATTGTTCAACACGTAAGCCTCGTATAAAATCACTGGAAAACATTTTACTAGCAATAAAATTTTCAAACCAATGAAGTATAAAAACAAGTAGAATCTAATTAAACATTGGTTCTCTGAAAATGTCCGCCATTTTCAACTTCTTAATTTTTTTCTCCTTCAGTAACATTCTGCATTACAATTTGAAGGATAGCAGTTCTTCCTGCGCACATGATGTCCCTTCCTTGAGTTGGAAAATGCGTGTGCACTGCAGGAATTCAGTATGGTCGACGATGACACGCCCTCACGTAATGATAAACATCTTTGCAGATCACTAAAACTGGAGAACAACCTGCGTTGTTTTAAATATATGGACTGATACTTCAGAAACTGATTAGCGTTTTTGACGACCCTCAGATCTTTTCGGATGAAACGCTTGTCCGCAAGTGGTGTCTGTTGCCGGAAACTGCATTTTTTACCATTTTCATGATTTGATTAAGGCTTAGTATTTCCTCAAGTATTGACGTATGTTATGTGCATCGTAATCATGGAGCATTTTCCCATCAGTGGCCGTTCACAGCCTGTGGTCAGCAGAGTATGCCGAGAAGTGGACCAGCATTCGTTATTTTCATCCGGAGAAGGAAGGTCTCCGACTTTGTCTCGCACTCAAGCAGACTTTCCTGCCCTCTGTCGAATGTCCTCGTCGTGTAAATTGCA
Source organism: Thysanoteuthis rhombus (assembly GCA_963457665.1). Lineage (NCBI taxonomy): Eukaryota > Metazoa > Mollusca > Cephalopoda > Oegopsida > Thysanoteuthidae > Thysanoteuthis > Thysanoteuthis major. The sequence continues at coordinate 20,916,395 of OY735198.1, forward strand.
TATACCGTGTTGCACTCTCTCAAAATATTGATAAACTGCAAAACCCTGAAGTTAAGTGAAGGAGAAATGAACAAGACGTCAGATTATGACTAAGACATTTTCTTCCCTTTTCGCCTCAGCTACTTTCCGCCTTTACTGCGGATACGCTTTTAGCTGCTGCATCATTTCCCTTAGTAATTCATAGTGGTACACCTGTGGGTGACCCCTAAGGGAGCATGGTTCAAAAAACAAAAATACGATACTTAAATTCAAGTTACAAGTATTCAAATAAAATTATTTTTGTTCGTTGTGTACTTTTACATGATCAAGTCCTAAGTGTTTCTTTATATAAATCTGAGGAAAAAAAATGAGAAAAAGATAAAAAGTTATGATTGTTTAGGATTTATTCGCAGCCTTTACGCCACCTTGTATATCTGATGCATTTTATTCCAGTCACCAGAATAAAGAACAAATGTTAGTAAAATTCTTATTGATAAGAGCTTCCAAAATCTTCAAATAAAAACACACTTCTCTTCATTTATCGACTTCAAAAAGGTGTTCGACTCAGTAGAAATCCCTTAGGTCATGGAGGCCATCAGTCGGCAAGGTGTAGATCCAGTATATGTTGAAGTGTTGAAACATATATACAATCACGGCAGCTCATTTATCAGGCTACATAAAGACTCGGACCTCTTCCAGCTCCAGAAAGGAGTAAGACAAGCTGATACCAGCTCACCTAAACTCTCCACAGCCTGCCTCGAGATGATCTTCAGAAGGCTAGACTGGGAGAGTAAAGGAATTAAAATAGACGGCGAGTATCTGAGCAACCTCAGATTTGCAGAAGACATAGCCCTTTTCGCAGAGAACCTACACGGCCTCCAACTAATGATAGATGAACTAAATGAAGAGAGCAAGAAAATCGGCCTACACATGAACTTCAGCGAGACGAAGATCATGTGCAACAACCACGTTGGAGATTTAAAAAAACACTAAGATCGAAATCGAGGACACAAAACTCGAGAAAGTAGACCACGACATCTACCTAGGGTAACAAATCTCCATGAGACCCTCAAAAGAAGAAGAAATCAAGCGAAGAATCACACTAGGATGGCAAGCCTTTGGCAGAGCTAGCTCAACCTTCAAAAATAATAAGATCCCATTAATCCTAAAGAGAAAGGTGTATAACCAATGCATCCTCCCAATAGTCACTTATGGAGCTGAAACATGGAACTAAACCAAGAGACAGACCCGTAAATTGAGAACAATGCAACCTGCACATGAAAGAATTATGCTGGGCCTCACATGGAAAGACCACAAAATAGCACATTTCATCCGAGAAAAGACAAGAGTTAGAGACATCAAAGAATCCATAAAAAATCTCAAATGGCGGTGGGCTGGCCATGTTGCAAGAATGGCAGACAATCGATGGACATCACGACTCACAACATGGATTCTCCGAGACCACATGCGCAACCGAGGCCGGCAAAATGCTAGATGGAGAGACGAGCTAGACAAGTTCAGGAAGTACTAGCTCCGTGACGCCCATGATAGAGAAGTGTGGCAAATCCTGGGGAAGGTCTATGTCCAACAACGGACGCTAAAAGACTGCTGATGATGATGATGACTCTCCATACAAAAACAGGTTTCCGCCTTTAACCGAAAGTAGAACGTACTTATAAAAACTTCTCGTAAATCGAAAGAAATAAAAAAGAAATTACCATTAAATTATAAATCTTTATATTCGACAGGTAAATCTTTGCCGACGGCACTATTAGTACATTCTGGGTTGTTCCAGTGACAGCTTCAAGATAGTTTGGAACAGTCCAACAGGACACCTCCATGACACCGAAACATCATTAACGAAAACACGGAGGGACAATATGATATTATGAAAATACTAAATGATAGTATTAGTTACTTGCTTTGCACCATTTTGGCTAATGAAATCTGTAATGGTGATACTCTATTTTTGGATAGCAAAGAAAATGTTCAAGTGATTATGAAAGCTGTCGATGGAATCGGAACACACATGCCAATTGACAAAACACAACCACATTAGCCACCGAGCATGTGCTGGATATAAATAGATGATTGGGGGAATTAGACGGTGAGAGGTCAATGTTGCAACAGTCTTCGAAGTCGGACGACTACCTTCAAAATCAGCCTTTGACGGGAATGGAAACTGAGTCGTAAATACCAAACCATTTGCAATAGCTAGCCTGAGAGAATATAGGAATCAAAATAAACAGCAAATATGTAAGTAAGCTCAGATCTATACATAACCTCCATGATCTCGTGATAACGCTAGATGAACCAAAGGAAGAGAGCAGGGCCGTTGGTCTTGGAATAAACCTCAGTAAAACACGAGTCATGTACAGTGAACATGATGAAAACAAGGAAAAAACGAAATTTCAGAACTGAAGAAAGTAGACCACAACGTCCACTTAACAAGTGTTTGAAAGAGCAAGCTCGACCTTCAAGAACATGAAAATCATATCAGTCCTTAAAAAAATGGGGTACACAGCCAATGGACCTTCCCCAATCACATAGGGAGCTGATACGTTGAACTTGAGCAATAGATTGACTCTCCAACAGAAAACCATTCAATGTACGGATGATAATAGGTGTTCATCCTTCGTGCCCGACAGTAAACGGAAAACGTTACATTGGAGTTCATCAACTTTTATAACAATCCATGTGATTTTCTGTTTCCCCTTTCCAGGTGGAAGTAAAAATTTGCTGATCAGAAATTTTCGTACCCTCAATCTTAGAGGAATTGAAAGGAGTCCAATAGATTTTTTTTCCAAGAAAAAAACGTCATAAAATTTCAAATAATGGAGACCGTTGCTATTTTGACACGGGCAGGCTGAATCACTTGTGCTAATTTTTAATTCCATCACTTAATGTTGTCACTGTTAACCACATTTACAGCAGAAAAAAACGGTGACTTTTCTACTACATCTGTGTTGTAAGGGCAGAAAGTTTTGCATAAAAAACGTTTCTTTGTTTTTTCACCCTGGTAAGTAATGTTTTCACTTTGACTAAACGAGTAGATAATTCAAGCTTTGTTGTTTGGTTTGCGTTGTCCATGTTTATGAGAGAGGCAATAAATGGAATATATACTCCATTTCAAGCAGCTTCTGTTGGAACTTTCTCTTGGAATAGAATGTGACCAGATCGCGCATTTGGGACTGGCTGGTTCATTGTAAGCTTGGCGACCTGGCATGATATGATTTCATATACTTGAGGCAGAGAAAAACCAACAGCCAACGAGATAGCAAAACAAGCTTTAAAAGGCGTTGGTGCTTTCATTCTTATCTTATTGTCCCTTTTCCCCATCTTCTACCTCATTACAATGCATCATTGAAGTCTACTTACATATGTTTCCATATGAACAACCATATGTTCATAATATTCCTAAAATATTACTTTTCATTCAAATACATCTTTCTATTTGGTTTGATACTTTATATTTCTTAATTGTATCAATCGCATCTGGTCCTATCAAAAATAGAATCAATTCGTCTAATCTGATTGTCACAACTATCCCTATATGCTGGTAGATTCGAACAATGTTTACAACATGATGTGATAGACTTGATGGATGTTTCAGATTTAAACGTCCAATCCAAAATAATTCTCTTTTCAAAAGTAGCTGGTCATATTTTTGTTTTAATGAATTGATTTCACAAACAGTTACGGCAATCTAAGCAAAAAAATGGACTATAGTTTCAAGTTGTTTGGAATCAATCAGCCTCAACATTCTACAAAAGAGTTTGTCTTGCAAACGACGCTTGTTTAAAAAAGTTAATTCCTACAAATGTCTAACGGGAACAAAGATGTTTCAGATTTATTTCAGACTAATACCAAAGATAAGCGACAAATCGTTGCTTATATACTAGTATGTTTTCTTCTCTGTTATTTTCTATTTCTTTTTGTAATGAAAATCTAAAAGTTCTTTTGTTGTATTTAGTTCTATAATAAAAGTATCATTTACTTAGTAACTGACAAATTCCATACCCATTGATGTTTATAATGTTACCCCCACCCTCCCAATGTAAATTTGAACCCAGGACAGTCCTTAGCCCCTCTTCCCGCTTAACATAGACAAGTTAGCTGTTAGGCCAAAATTTACAGGCATCGCCTATAACAATAGAGTCAAGATGGTCGGAATCAACCAGCCTCAATACTCAACAAAAAAATTTCTTACAGTATCTTCCACTTGTTTGAAAAGTTGGATCCTTCTGCTACATTTCTTTCAAAGTACTTTATTTCTAAATTTCTTGTTAAAATCTCATAATTCAAACTGGAGCCTCAGGACTTTTTTTGAGTAAAAACTTTATAGAAAAAACTTCATATGAAGAATGTACTATCACGTACTTAAGTATTCATAGATCGTACAAACAGACAGACAAATCATGTAGACGAATATCGGGAAATATAGATCACAATACTGGAAAAAAAAAGGCATGTCGAATTACAGCTCAAAAGAAAATATCAAATCATTGGCACAGGAAAGTCACTGCTTTGACCAGCAACAACACTCCAAGACAAAACCTACCCATAACTATGGACGTCTCTTCATGCTAGTGATTTTTAATCATACTCCGATTCTCACTTTAAAACTCAAGTAAAGTTGATGAAAATCCAGAACTGAACAAAGATCCAATTTTAAAATATTTAGATCTCCAGTTACAAATGATATATTAAAGTGTAAATCTTTAATATACCGATCCCTAGGATGTAATCAAGATTCCAACGCAGGTCTCCACAAATACTACCAGTCAGCGTAAAGTCAGGTGGGGGATCAACTGGATCCATGAAACCCAATGCAACCTGCCTCATGATAATTGGAATGTTGATGGGCACTGCCAAGTAGTACCAAGTACCCAGACCCCTGTCCAACACGACACAGGTCAGCGTAGCAGGGCATGGCCTGAAAGTCCTTATGATTTGCAAGATCAGAAGAATACCGCTGATCCTGCTAAGTCCTCGACCAAAAAAAAAAACCTGCCCCTATCACTTGTTTTGGGTGGATATGATGTTATCGAAGAGAAACTACCTCAATACAACACCAAGAATGTCAACAGGAAATCAACTTTAACTTCAAGTTGGGGCAATATGCAACTACTCGAGCGCGACCCCAAACACATCAGCAAGAAAACAACACTATACATTGGAACCTGCAACGTCAGGACACTCTCCACAGAAATACACCAAATCACTCTGGAAATGAAACCGAGAAAATCTAATGGGACATTGTCAATATTAGTGAAATGAGAAAACCCGGACAGGAACTAACTGAATTAAACTGCAAAATCTTTCATACAACAATACGGAGGGGAACAGGAAAATAGAACGGAGTCAGCTTTCTAATTCATGAAAAAAACTCAAGGACAATGTTGTTGAATTAACACAATGTGCCGAGTGTCACTGTACAGCTCTTGAAAAGGTACAACCTGAAAATCATTTAAGTTTTTGTTCCCACTTTAAAATCAACCGACGAAGAAGTAAACATTTTTTTCGATGACTTGAGTGTCATTCTCCGAGAAACAAAAAAATAATTTAAAAATCATTATGGGAGACTTCGACGCCAAATTAGGACAAGGTACTGAAAAATGTGTCTGCAAGTATGGATACGAAATGTAGAACAAGAGGGATGGAGATCTTGCAAATTTTGCACCAGCAAACGGGTTCAAAACACCGTCTTAAAAAGAAAGACAATAGAAAATGGACTTGGAGGAGCTCCAATCAGGAGACGAAGGAAGAAATAGATTACATCTGAACGGACAAGAGCGACAGCGGTAAAGATATGCATTTCCTTGATCAAGTCAATACAGGAAGTGACCACAATGACTCCATTTAAACACGCGTCGAGAGTTAAGAAGCCTTGAACAACAGGGTTCGTCCTGTGGACATAGTCCAGTTTGTCCCGGCCTCCTTGCGAAATCATACGCAAGGAATCGGGTCGCTCACTCTGCCAGCACGTTCTCGAACGTGAGGGGTCCCCTCCTTAATCCGACCTCGTGTCATATTTGCAGTCGTGGGGATGAAAATAAATAATCTCAACTATCGACCGTCACCATTTAGTGAACCAACTAAGAGAAATCGTCAGAATATAGAATGCCACTAACTGTAGCATTTGTTGAATTTGAAAAAGTCTTTAATTGAGTGGAAATCTCTGTAGTCATTGACACAATAATACAACAAGGTGAAGTCCCTGTATATGTAAAAGTACTGTAAAATATCTACCAACACAACAGTTCTTTCATCAAACTACATGACGACCCTGAGCCCCGTCAACTAGAAAAAGGATGCCAATTCACCCAATCTCCTCTAGGCTGTCTTGAGATGATCTTCCGAAATTCAGAATGGGATCACAAAGGAATCAGGATAGACAGAGAAAACGTAAATAACTTCAAATTGCTGACGACATCGTCTTCTTAGCTCAAAATAATTTTACACGATTGAGCAAGCTGGAAAGTTGACTCTACATGAACTTTGCCAAAACAAATATCATGAATGAAAAACATATTGGGGACAAAGACACAATGATACAAATTGAAAATGCAGAACTGGAGAAAGTGAACCACTACATTCACCTAGGACAGCGAGTCTCCATGAAGTAATCAAAAAGAAATAGATTGGAGAATCACACTGGGTTGGCTAGCTTTCGATATAGCAAACTCGACTTTCAAGAATGAGAAAATTCCACTAGTCTTTTAAAGAAGGGTATATAACCAATGTAACTTACCGATTGTCACAGATGGAGCTGAAACATGGAAGTTAACCAAAAGATTGACTTTCAAACTGAGAATCATGCAATGTACACACAGCAAAGTATATCAGAAAAAAGACTGGAAGAGTTTTAAAAAAAAAACATCATAAAAGCATAGAAAACTCAAAAAGCAAGGGGCTAGACATGTTGCGAGAATGTCAGACGACCACTGGATCTCACGACACACAGCGTGGATCTTCAGAGTTCAGGTGCAAAGCCAACAGAAAGTTAGATGGCCTAAGGAGCTATATTAATTTAGAAACGACTGGCTCCACGAAGCCCATATAAGGAGTTCAGGCGAATAAAAGGGAAAGCTTATATCCAATGACGGACGCTAACAAATTAATGATGATGATGATTACGATGGAGCGAAAAATTATCAACAAGCCCCGGCTTCTCCTGTATCCACGAATATATTTAATTATTTAATGATTAGGTAATGTGATAAATGAATACATAAATAAGGGGAAAAAAAGCACTCAAAATTATTTCTAAATCAAATTCCGGATTGAATTTTTAAAAGAAGTTGTTATTTTCTTTTTATTCTTTTGTACGGCCTCCGTTCTGTCTCTACAGACAATTGAATTATTACAATTTGATTAATATAACAAAAAGGTTGTTTTTATCGATTAAAAAAAGGAGGCGAAGAGAGAACAAAAAGGAATGATTGGAGCGTGGTGTCTGAAAAAAAAATTATGCAAAGGGGCAACCCTGAAAACTGAAATTTCCAGCTGTCTATGGTCTTCTTATTCTTCTCCCCCTTTTTTTCTTTTAGTTCAGATTTTTTGTTTCACTGACAATCAACTTGTTTGTCCTGTCCACACTTAGCCGAGCTCACGCAAGAAGCAACGCTAACCTCGGAAACAATGGATATCTAAAAGCAAAATCTTATAAACCTTAAAAGGCTAAAAATAACCATGTATAAATTCTTCAACAATTGGTGATGAATGAAAAGAATGAACAGACGGAAAAGTAAAAAAATAAATAATGAAAAGAGAATATATATGTGTATGCATGCATATGTATATGCGAATATCTGCACGTATGTATGTACAAATATGTATGATTTCAATTATAAAAATGATTAGTAATCGTGTCATCCACTCATAGCTGTTTCCTTATTCTAGAACTTTTCACTGTGACGATAGACTATCCAATATCCCTTCCAATACCACAACGTAGGATCGAAACATTTGCTTCAGACCCAGACATTCTACCTCTGCCATACTGGACGGTCAGTTACACCGAATTAAGCGATATATTTTCTGAAGTACAATTCTCCGTCTACCAAAGTGCTCTATTCCAGAGTTGGAAGATCACTGCAATATATCTGTAGTAGACAAATGTCCTACTTAAGAGTGCTCAACCCAAAAGAAGGGAGAATTAATTATAATAATGATTAATAATTGTGTCATCCACAGACAGCTTTTTCGTTGTATTACAACTCTTATGATTTTAATACATAGCTGATGTCATACTACGTGTAGTTTGTTATTTTATATAGGGTATTATCATAATGTATTGTATACGGATGTTATTTCATACTACACAACATTTAATTTTTTAAAACAGGGCTTACTTACGTAGGTTACTCTAAAATGTATTTGACGATGGGGGATCAATAAGTATAACAATAGACGTGACTCGTTTTTTGTGTCACTTCTATTGAGAGTTCACACATGTGAATATTGAATCTGTTGAGTTAGTTTTAATCTCGGACTGCATGCAAATCAACTTATGATTTCATCTTTACGAATACTAATGACACAGAAAAACTTCTTCCGGTTGATATTCTACAAACTTATCCAACCGAAAAACTCGACAATTTTCCACTAACCTGAAAGTTACTTTTTCGTACACCCTCTCGCTTCCATCGGTCTTTTACTTTGAATTATCAAATAAATTATCCTTACGTACATGACTTAGAAGAAACTAAACTACGTAAAAGATAGTCAATGGGCTCTTCCAATGAAATACCTAGATCATTTTCTAGGCAATATACGTTCAATCTGCCAACACGCCCGACTACCTACCGGACGGACAAATGAACCAAAGCCAAATATTTTTCCATTTCCCTGGTTCTAGTCAATAGATCTTTTACACTGACAAAGACTGAATCAATCTCTTTTGGTTACCGAATTCTCCTAACATCATTACAAATGTATTTGAATTTATATAAATTACTACTATATTCCATTTTTATACCCTTGTTAGCATGTTCTTTAATGTTCGTTATTACTTCTACTGATAAGTTTTCAAGGGATCAGGAAGTGTTGTCAGGGCTTTATTAAATTGAGTGAAAGTCTTCTGCTGCCTCGATTGACCTTTTGTTCAACTAAAAAAAAACAATTTTTGGAATAAAATCAATAAATTTAAGTATAGCTCGTGATATCCTCATATCATCCGATATATTTTTATGAAATACATGGGATACAACTCGTTGTAAATGGTATACATGCGATACAGAATGGAGATGAATCATGTTTATCTAACAATTTATAGACAAACATTCCATCCTTGATAACAATATCCAAATTTAGAAACGTTGCTTGCATACCGTTATGTTCACACTTTAGTCGAAAATTCTTTGGGTGTATATTACTATACGATTTTCCAAATTCTTTTTCAATATCAAGAGATAATAAGTCGTCAATAAAACGAGTACAACTTAGAAATGCACGAAGTTGCTTTATATTAGTTCTAATTAAAGAGGACTTGAATATATTATCATGTCTATTCGAAAAAATTTCGCCAAATAGGACACAGGATTAATTTCTACATTGATACCTAAAATCTGATGAAATATTTCATTACTTAATTTAAATTACCCCTAGATGACTTGACGATGTTCTTAAGAGTGGAACGCGTGAAGTAAGTTTTTGCGTAAGTATAAATGAGTATATGACGTGTACATGGAGTAAAACAAAATTTCCTTCTGGCATAAAGATAATTAATTATCAATAATGCCCTTATATAAGATATAGAGCAGCAGCTCCCATGAGTGTTGTCTTTGTCTTTGGTCGCTATGAATACCTGTCACGCAACAGCAACCAATAACAATCAATTGTTGAAAAGAATTACTTTGTCAGAAAAACCTTGCTCCTATCGATGTTTTCTCAGAAAGTATTCATCAGTCTTCTATGAATGGTGTACTTACTGTCAGAGATAAACTTATTATAAGAAATACTGGATTGATTGTTCATTTGATTCAACTGAGATATTTCCTCCTATTCAGTGTGTTTACAGTAGCTTATCAAACAACACGTTTAAATGTCTACTTTACCATTTTTACCGAACCGAATATATATATATATATATATATATATTGCAAAACGTTTTCTCCGGATAAATAGAAACGACAAAATATGGCTCTAATTTCATTCACGTAGAAAGAGTTCGTGGTTAGAATAAATGTATATTGTTTTTTACTTTTTTTTTTCATGGATACGTTAGGGATCTTTTTCTTTCTTTTTTTTTTTTTCGTTGGATCACCAAAAAGTTTCAATTTTCAAATAACAAGCGGGAAAAACGTAAGAGATTAATTCTGTAATAATTTACATCATAAATTGGACCGCCAGTCTAAACCTCTTATGGGGGTATGATTTGGAAAAAAACGTTTGTCGTTTTTCTTCTAAACGTGATAAGGACTAAATATTCAAATTTCCTGTCTTCAATCCTGATTGGTGCAGCTTGATATATATATATATATATATATATATATATATATATATATATATATATATATATATATATATATATATATATATATATATATATATATATATATATATATATATATATATATATATATGTTCATTGCCACCTTGTCAGCCTGCCAGTCAAAACAGTTTGAAACCTTTAAAAAATCTATTTCGACGGTTTTTTCGATAGTTTTATTTAGCAAATTCTAATAATAAACAGCTATATGAATGCTGACAACTAAGATTATCCATTATCTTATGCTTCTGCTCTTCTCTCACCCTCTGCCCGTATCTTCCAATTATCTCCCTCATCCCTTCCAAAATCTGTTTTTGCGCATGTTTTTATCCGTAAGCTTTAGATTCGCACAAAACGATCTTCCTCTCCTCTTGTGAATTATGTGACATTCTTTTTCTCCTCCTTACCTTCCTACTGCATCAATAAACCTAGAAACCTAAAGCTTACTCTTCACTTTCTTCCCACTGAGTCGTTATCATACTACCCTAACTCCTTTCTTCAGCTCTCTCTTCCTACCCTCATCGGTGAACTCACTCTCTATTTCTCTATTCCTCTCTCTCACTCTCTCTCTCTCTCTCTCACTCCCTCTCTGCTTTCTTATACAACTTGACTTTTTCTTCCCCTCCCTTTCATTTTTTCTCTTCCTACATCGACAGTAAACTAGGTAACTTTGTTCTTACAGAAAATGTAACAGGGAGAGGAACAAGCAAAATAATATCATAGATAATAATTCTTGAACATTGGGTGTAAGCAACATAAATATATCGGTACCGGAGTTCATTTGGAATCTATCGATAACAATCCTATGAGCCTATATAAAAACTGGCTTTCGATCTCATTGGTCTATATCGCAGCACTAAATCTCGGTTTTTAAATTTGAATTTTTAAAAATCCAGCATTGCATACAAACTATCGGGATTCTGTATTAGTCAATGTTAGACTGTGTTGGTGCACGGAAACAATCAACTTATCCTCTAAGAAAAGTAGAAAAAACAAGAAATACACACAATAAACACTTCCAAAAAATTGAAAAACACAGACTAAAATTTTATTTGTTCAAAGATACTCAAATATATAATACACTACAATAAATGAGTTTTCGTCGAAAGGGTTCGGAGAGTGTGAAAAAGGGTTATTCTTGTAAGACTGATTGGCTGGGGTTGAAGTAGAGACTCTATTATTCACAGGATATAGCTGAATAGTAGGCAAAAGAAAGGAAAACCACAAATATAATCAGAATCAAAAGTAATAGAAAGCAAATGTAGGTAGATAAATGCGAGCAAAGAAATCGAAATTGCAAAAGATACCATAGGAAATACAATAAAACTAGTCTTTCTAGAACAATTGCCTTGTCTTTTCGCAGACTGATAACGAGAAATAAATCAAAATGAGAGGGAAACCAAGGGAAATAACTCGGACGGACGGTTTTATCGGAATAAAAAAATGGCTAAAAATATAAAATGTACAAAAATTCTAAAATAAACTTGGATGTCAGAGAAAAGAATTATGTACCGTCAACCAAAACTGTCACCGAAACTATGAACATAGGTTTCTTCAATTTTCATGTTAGTCTGGCTGGTTGGCTATGTATGTATGCTTGTATCACGCGTAGAGGCTGAACCAATGGAGCTACGAGGCGGAAAATCTGAACAATCACTCTTTATTCGGTCAAGAAAAAAACATATTCCTGTGTTTTTAACCCAAACAAATAGTTGGAATTTTACTTTACTTGGAATCCGCTCCTTGTCTGTGTCTGGCAGTATTAACGCTTTTGTTTTTAAAATCTTGCTTTTTGCAGTTGTACACTACCCAGCAAATGACAGAGGGTTTCATTTACAAATATATCACCCCTTTTCATTAAATTTTAAATTGATCCCTCCCAACAGGGCATGTTTCCAAAGACATTTGATCGCATGACAGTTTCTGCTTGATGTTCGTCTTATGTCCATCTTTTCCTTGAAATATCTTGGAAAAAACAAAGCAGAAGATAAATAACGGAGGTAAATGAATGACTTGCGGTAGCCATATTGATTTTTCTTTACTATCAAAAATAAAATAGCATACCAGTGACGAAAGGAATTTTTGAACAACAACAAAAACAACAACAAAAAGATGCATATATATATATATATATATATATATATATATATATATATATAAACAAAACAATATCCCTTCTAACATCTTCTCCCCACAGTGGTTTGTAGGGGTGGATGTTTAATCAACAGTACTAAAGGGAGATAATACCTGACTGGCTACACGTTCCAATCTGTTGTCAGCTTTCTTCTGTTTTTTGTTTCTTTGTTTTTGTTTTGTATCATTTCTTTGTTGCTTACAACAAAACAGCCTTTTTTTAAGTATGAAGCTTGGTACGACGGATGCGATAAAAGAAATAGCAAAAAGAAAAAAACTAGACTCATAACGAGGAAGGTTCCGATGGTTCCGATGGTTATGCTAGGAAATCGCAGATCAAATGACGATAACATCCTCAACAGATTTCTCATGATTTTTTTCACTGATGCTTTACGACTCGTCTTGTAAACGGTTGAATAGAATAAATCAAGATAAAGCACAGATATTAACAGTTTCAAACTGAGACGGTCTGGGTTCTTTGTAAAAGCGAAATATCTTGAAGTAGATTTTCATAAAACAGGGAACACTTCTGTATTGATGTTGTCGTAGTTAAAGAAAAACGATCGGTTATAGCTGCTTTCAGATTCGATTTCATTATACTCATGGGTTTCAAGTCTAAATTCCACAAAAGACATATAACACCAATAGTGTATAAAGTAATCAGTTCCTTGTGTGGAAGAATCCATATCTACGCGTTACACGATTCTAATTATGGCAGGTATTTTCCGAATAGCCTGTTCCCTAAACCAACACAGGCAGTAAGGTATAACCCAGACTCTAATCGTCTTAGTGCAATAGAAAGGTACTGTCTCGGTGATATATTCCCGTCTATCAAATAAGTATTGTTCCCCTGTGATGGAGACAAACTCAAATTTCAATATGGAAGGTAACAATTTTAGAAACAATTCATTTTTCAGTATATATTTCTTACTCGTCGAGTTAAGTAACTATATCGAGATCCCATCATGTTGAAGACTTAAATACGTCTCAAATTCACTTCTATGCAGGATAGTTGAGTTAGCATCGCCATGAACACTTGAGATAGAAAAAAAGTTATCGAAATTTGCAGTGTTTTTCTCTCTTTTGATCAGCCATAAGGAAGATATTCATAACCAGTCACGAATCATAAACAGTAACTGCATGGGTTATATATATATATATATATATATATATATATATATATATATATATATAGCCACGGTAAAATGTAACATTTTTCGGTAAAATTTTAGACCAGCAAGTGTAGATTTATCAAAAAACGCAAAGACGTCTAAACCTCCATGGAACGTTTAACAGATCGTATACAGTTGGTGCACAGTCACTTTACAAAACAAACTTTATCACAGCCTTTTTCTTTCTCTCTCTCTCTCTCTCTCTCTCTCTCTCTCTCTCTCTCTCTCTATCTATCTATCTCTCACTCTATCTATCTCTCACTCTATCTATCTATATATCTATCTATCTATCTCTATCTATCTATATATCTATCTATATATGTGTGTGTGTATACATCACAATCTCTCTTTTCCTTTCTCTCTCTCTCTCTCTCTCTCTCTCTCTCTCTCTCTCTCTCTCTCTCTCTCTCTCTCTCTCTCTCTTTCTCCGTATAGTTATATATATTGTTCTGTAATTCGAATCCAAAATACGTCCACTAGGTTTTCCTTGCATGACTTGACCAATATGAACCTATCATTTATTCAGAAGTTATTTAGTGTGATCCATTAGAGACTAATTATTTGTTCAGAAATTGAGGGATCCCTGTATTATTCTGCGTCGGTTTGGAAAGAGAGGATCAAGAAGCTCATTCAAGTGAGCATCGTGATTATTGAATGTTAAAAGATGATGCTTATGTTTTCAATGAGACTTGGACTAAATCAAGCACTTACATCATTCAAACTCATTCCAAAGGTCTGTGTTCAATGCCAGGTGAAAAGCTGGGAATTTTGCTGCGTATTGAACGCTGAATACCCCCTCCCCCTTGGAATATTGGTCAATCACAAGCTTTTCATTTCCTAGGAATGTAAGCTTAAGTAACATCATGGACGCCTTCCTCGTTCAGTTTGTCACATTGAATGTCTGTGATGCTCAAAATCCATCGATTTCTGATACATACAATAATGGGACTATCATTTCCGATGTCGGTAATTTCGACATCAAACAACTATTCAGACGTTTAATAGTTTCATCGATATTTCCGTTCTTACCGTCTGATACCGTTTTAAGCCGTTGGCATGCAAGTTAGTGATGGGAAAGAGTGTAATAAAATGTAGGTAATGAATTACCATTTGAATAAACACATCATCATCATCATCATAAACTGTTCTTTCATAATTCTTCTCTTATCAATCTAATAAACTGCTTTATCTTCGAACTTCTTCCGTTTACCGCCTTTTTAAGGGCAGGTATCTTCAGTTTTTTTTGGTGGGGGGGTTAGTTTGCTGTTTTTTTTTACATTTTTTGCATCATTCGGAATTTTGTTTAGAGTTAGAATGGGAGATTGAATGGTTTGTTTTCAAGTCAACTCATCCGACCATCTTCGATTGTTCAGACCTCCTGGGGCCAACATGGCAGTGTCATCCTTGGGTAATTGACGACGATAAAAGAGAACTTATTTAAGCAACAGATTTTTTTCCATCAAAATCGTGAATATTAATCATATAAATCAAACCTTATACGGTAGAAAATTCAGATTGCTATCCTTGAACTAAGGTATATCAAAAATATCCATATATTCCCTCGGAATAGTCTACTGGTATACGTCATTTCAATTCTATGAATGGTTTTATAGTGATGGAAAATGCCTAAATATTCATTGATGAACAGTTTCAGACTTTCAACAAAGTTGGGATATTCATGACACCACTACGATTTTCGCCACGTATAATTTTCATCAAATTCATTGGATTACAAAGTTCAAGTTTGAAAATGATAGTAAAAGAAGTAAAAGAAACGAAAAATTAGAGAAGATGAATTTTATTTTTTGCAAAGAATATCGATTTAGCCAAGTGACATAGCATCGTGACGTTGTGGGCGTTTGGTTTGAATGATGTAGAGAGAGAAAAAGAGAGATACAGAATAATAGAGTGAGTTGGTGTATTGCTTAATTTTCAATACAAAAAAGAAATTGCATCCCTTTTCCTCCTGGTCCTGTAATTTTGCCAAATTGATTTATTGCATTGTTAATTGGTATAACTTTTCAAAGAGTCGAGGTAGAGCAGGAGGATTTAGTAAAGTTTTTGGAATAAGCACACAGAGTGAGGGTATCGTGACCAAAGTGAAGCAAACTTGGCTCCTACAATTCGTTTTTTTTTTTAAATGTGGCAATATGAGTGAAAGATGTGAATTGATGTTCCCTCCAAAATAAAAACACATCAAAACTTCACATGGTTCAACAAGCTCTATTTATTAAACAACCTTTGTTTTGACAACTTTTCCCTCTGAGCTTGATTCCCCATTACCGATTACATTGATCGAACCTTAATTCAATCTGCATCCGAACGCACACAAGCATGAAACTTTATACACATCTAGAGAAGACAATAAATACACCAATTCCTTGATGAAGATCATTTTGTAAGTTAACCCGTCTTTTATTATTTGCAAAAGACAGGTTCTCAATGTTCTCATAATGTCCTTCATAATCTAGTCTGCGTTTTGTGATAAATGCTTTAATAAAGAAATAACCAATTTCCTGTATATACTAGTGTAAAAATCAATTTGCCTACAATATTATGGGGAAGCTTAGGAAGTCAGTACTTACTTGGATACTATTTTCACAATCCTCAAATCCATGCTTAAATCAACCCTTTTATCGCTCTAAGTAAATATTGTTCTTACTTTTCACCAACTCAACCCTTGAGTTCAATCATCGATGGATATATGTTTCTCCAAATTGGTCAAATTGCCTCTTTGTTTATTTTTGTTAAAAAAACCGTCAACATCTGCAAAGTTGGTAATTTCATAGAGTCGGCGTAACATATATACCTCATGTATCATTGAAAGCTTCTCTAATAACATTTATATACTTGATGATTGAGTGTATCATCTCTAAATGAGTTTGTTATAACTATTTACTAAGCTTATCTTCGGTACAAGGCCACAAGAATGGGACACAAAGTGAATATCAAACTTGCTACTGAATAATAATGATCTACAAGACCAACTTTCTAAAGATTATTCTACGATGGAACGTCCAGTAGTAAGTATCTCATATATTTATATTCTTTTATTTTTTTCCATTAGGGAAACGTTGTGGAATGGACACATTTGTTTTAGATTCAAGGACAAGACGATAACTTTCCTCTGCTTATACGTCAGCGGTCATGGTAGAATACGTGAAGCAGGAGAAATAATCAAAAATAAAATGAAAGTATCATTTATTACTAATAGTTAAACCTAAACCCAATCCCAACCCTGAAAATTAATCAACTCAAAACTCTATATGAAAGCTTTTTTGAACTACAATACCTTGCTTTCCGCTGCTTCTCGTATTCTCACTTAATAAAAGCTGAACGTCTATGATAAAGTAGCCCTTCAGTAAATATCACGCCTTCTACGCCAGTACACAAATATTGAAGAATACAAAAATACACTGGAACAGGTTGTTTTCCGGCAAAAAATGTTTTCAGTAGAATTCAATAAAACAATCAAAGATGTCTGGGAACCGACAGTTTTTCTCAATAATTGATTCAGTGCACACGTCTGCCAGCTGTGTGAATGCGCTTGTAAACGTTTTCGATCTTTTTACGATGTTATGCTTATACTAATTTAATTAAATAGTTTATAGATGGGCATAAGTTCTCTAATAACAAAATGATTGGATTATTTTCAATGAAGGTATAAAAAGGAGGATGTATACAGTAGAATGTAAAACTGAATTTACGACCGCTACACAATAAATAGTTTTTTTTTAAATTGAATTCAAGTATAATGTTGTTGTCTTCTATAATGGATATGATACTATTTTTAATTGAATGGTATATATATATATATATATATATATATATATATATATATATATATATATATATATATATATATATATATATATATATATATATATATATATGTATATGTATATATATATATATATATATATATATATATATATATATATATATATATATATATATGTATGTATGTATAAAAATCAGTTCTTTGCAGTGACTGAATAAAATGCCAGCAGAGCAATCGTCAGACGGTCTGACGATCGCAGCACTGGCATAAAACACAGAGTCAGAAGAACTGAAACTTTGCATGCACACCAATTTATATATGCTCAATTCTCCCACATCGAGCATTACTATTATTATCAATATATATATATATATATATATATATATATATATATATATATATATATATATATATATAACAGTATGATGGGCTTTTTTCAAACCAAATCACATAATGTAAGTTTCCTTGTATATATATATATATATATATATATATATATATATATATATATATATATATATATATATATATATATCAATGCAGTTTTATAAGTATATCGATTGAAACAGAGATAGATTTATAAGGTTATATATTTGTAAACTTAATCAGAACTTTGTGAAGAAACACTCACACATACACAAACATACTCAAACTTTTATATTGTCTACTTGCTCTCTAGACCTAAGCAATTGACCTGACCATCAACATGTCTGATATTAGCTGTCTCATGAAACGAGTCAGTACATCAACGGTATGACTGCAGAAGACGTCCAGACTATAATTTCTTTGATTCAATGTCACTTTCAAAATGCTACGGTTCACTCTTTTCCTAGCTTTTTCTTTCTCTTTTAAACACGCACGCACGCACGCACACATAGGTCGTTTTTTTGCTTTGTCTGTGATATGGCCAAATTGGGAGAAATGACTGCAAGGATGATTTTGGGCATCACCCAGCATAAGTCTGGTAGCAGATAGAATAGAATGGTTTTGAAAATGGTATCACAGGGAGAATGTCACCAATTTCCTTCTTTTTTTTTTTCTTTTTTCATGTGTTCCAATCAGCTTTATGAAGGAAAAGAATGGGAATTACCCTGAAATAAATACTTCAGTTGAATGAGGATCATCGAAAAGTTGTTTCATGGTGGTACTGCCTTCAATCGTCACTTGGTGCTCCTATTATTATAGCTTTTTAGTACTAATCTTTGTGAATATATACATCGAATATATTGCTAAATTTTGATGAAAACCACTTGAGTGTTACATTCTTAATTGAACTTATATATATATATATATATATATATATATATATATATATATATATATATATATATATGGGGGGTGCGTGTGTTTGTGTGTGTGTGTTTGTGTGTGTGTTTGTGTGTGTGTGTATTCGAAAGGAGGTTTATCGAGGGTACATTAAGATATTTCGAAACATCCAAAGACAGGGTTGGATCCAGGACTGCATCTGCAGTAAAACCACACCGAGATCATTGTTCAGCTCAGAATGGAAAGTATACTGTATCACAAATTTCTAAAACCTAATGATGATGGTTCAACAGAATATTAGTCATCTCTGAAGATTGAGCACTGCAATTGAAGGGAAAGGCCATTAACAGGACGAGTTAACCGGAAGGTCATGCTGATATATGCCAACACTCACCCATGCGTTGCTTTGTCGACCCCTAAAACGATAATTGGATTGTGATTGGATATCCCATAAGACTTGGTGCCATATGATTGTTGCAAATCTCCAGTTCAAAGTCTAAACTTGATTTGGTTTTTCTACCATCATACGATCAGCAAGAATCCTCACCAGGGCTGTGGATGAGGGAGTGAACTTTTATGTAAAATCCACAGCCCCTCTAAGTAATTTGAACACATAATTAACTGATTGCTAGGAGCTTACCTTTCTGATTGAGCTAAATTGACAACTCTTAGATAGAAACGAAAATTCGCCGTGCAGATATGCACTGGCTTATTTCAATCCAGTGAATAAATGCATTTATGTAAAGATTATATATTTTCATAATTTATCTTTTGTTATATACATACTTCGAAAATTGTAATGAACATCTTCAGTTGGGATATATACTTTATGCAATTTTGACACTGCAGCAGCCAGGCTTGTTATTTGTTTTGATTGATGAAGCATCCTTAACTGGTCAAAAATTCAGATATGCTCTCGATGATAAAAACTTCCCTGACAACTTTATTTCATCGAAGCCATTGTTGCTTCATTAAAATGGAATAGCAGAAGTTCCACTACCTTTTTGTGAAGTCATTGCAAATCAGAGTTATTTTGACGGATTATATATATATATATTTATATATATATGTGAGTGTGTGTGTGTGTGTGTGTGTGTGTGTGTGTGTGTGTGTGTGTATCTATGAATACTGGAAAGCTTCGATACGTTGAATATATTTCAATCATCTGGAAGTCAAGAGTTGGCCTGACAGTGAACAGAAAATTGAGTCGGTGAAACAAGTTCAAGTTTCGGCTGAGATATCTTGTGAGCACAAATACCCTAACGAAAAGGTGAGATCCACCCCCTGGTCTGGAATTACACCTTGCTGCTGATGCCAGGTAATTGAATGCATGTTGTTGTTGGTTACTTGAATATTAGTTGGGCAAATTTACCCCCCAAAATTCCTAAATTGATCTAGCATTGTACTACAAAGATCTACTTGGCCGTGGAGTAATTTAATTATCGATGCCGAAAAATGTGGAATCTTATTTTAATCAACGGTCTCTTTTGTCCGCCAGGGTGTAGTTGATTTTATTATTGGTTTCATGATTGGAGTTCTTCCAATTCCATTTTAATTGGGTTTCATCTAGAAGATGATATTCATAATTTGGATTCATTCATGGTTGCGAAATTTACAAGATCTTCACCTGTTCTGTTCTGTACTTTATATGTAAACTTGCCAATGCAACGTTCATTCTAAAGTCCTACCTGTGCGTTGATGTTTCCCATAATGACATAGGTGTATTTTCTTGTATCTTGAAGTATTGAGTTCAAGTCATCGCAGATGTTGTCAATTTCTCATTTGGCTGACTGAGAAGAAGGAGCGAGGACTAAAATGACGTACAAATTGTATTCCATTGAGAGTTGTTCAGTAACATTGGCTTTGTATCCCTCGGCAGCTTTGAAACCTACCACTCTATCTGTGAATTCCTTATTGATAAGAAAATGTACTTAGTGTAGTTCAACTCTCTTCTTTCTGTAATTGTAAAGAAGATGTTTGAAGAAGTGGCTGTCGGAGTACATCATCCTCATCTAAAGCAAGTGATTTGATTGGGCCTTTTGGGACCGATTACTAAGCAGGAACGGCCGGTATAATTTTGATTTACAAACCATGTCGAGTTTTAGGCCATGTCCTGCAACACTGGCCCACAAATTATAGGAATGGGGGTCTGACGATTGGTTTCTACTGATGTCATTCAGAGTAGCCCTACCGGCTCTCAGCATCTCTGGATATTGTAGATAAGGACGTTGGCAGCATTGTAAGAGATGAAAAAAAACTGAAGGAAGAAAGCAGAAAACTATGTCTTCATACGAACTTCCTCAAAATAAAGGTCATGTATAACAAACATATCAAAGATAAATACACACGATCGAAATAGTAAACGAAGCTTATCATCATCATCAGTCTTTTAACGTCCGTCGTTAGACATAGACCCTCCCCAGAATTTGCCACACTTCTCTATCGTGGACGTCGCGGGGCCAGTATTTTCTAATTTGTCTTGTATTTTTTCGGCCTCGTTTTCGCATGTGATCTCTGGGGATCCATGTTGTGAGTCGTGATGTCCATCGGTTGTCTGTCATTCTTGCAACATTGCCTGCCCATTACTATTTAAGTTTTCTGATAGATTCTTAGATGTCTTTGACTCCTGTTTTCTTCCTTATATTTTGTGCTGTCTTGTGATCTCTCAATGTGAGGTTGAGCATGATTCTCTCCATGGGAAGTTGAGCATGATTTTCTCATATGTGCATTGCATGCTACTCGGTTGGCGAGTCTGTCTCTTGGTTAGGTTACATGTTCCAGCTCCATAAGTGACCATTGGGAGGATGCATTCGTTGTATACTCTTCATTTTAGGATTATTGGGATCGACTTGTTTTGAAAGGTTGATCTTGCTCTGCCAAAGACTTGCCATCAAAGCGTATGTACACCCGATATATATAAGATGGTTGTTTAGTCACAGTTAATTCAATATCAAGACGTTTCACTTGAAAAATATCCATTTTGTTGTATTTTGAAGGAATCATTTCGACTCAGTCTGCAAATATTTAGGTTCATACATTCCATTTGGGGAAGATTCTATAATAACACGACAGGCACTACCGAAATTGATGAAAGGAACCGAGGTACACTAATGGAGTTTATCACGCTGACAGCTGTTCCTAGACACGTTGTGCAGAATATACATTTACAGGGAAACGAAAAACTAATAGAATATTTAACGGTCGATAAACTCAAATATTAAATGGAAAAATTATATAACAAGAAAATACTAACGAAGTACAAAAATTGTTGAGCACAAAAACTCAGTAAAAAGCAATGTTTAATGGAACATTAAAAAGACCTGGCGGGTGAGGGCAAAAAGTTCGAACTGAAAATTCAGAACCAAAAAAAAACATTAAAAGTTGTATGTCTAGTGAATAGAGATGTAACAGAAAGTTATTCCAACTTAACCTGAAACAATTTCCTAATGTTTAAAGAGGGAAACATATTTAATGAACGCAAACGCATTATGATGTCAGAAGAAATTTTGCGAATTCGTTTCAATTCAGTTGGAACGGCACATCTTTTGGACATGATCTCTCTCTCTCTCTCTCTCCCTCTCTCTCTCTCTCTCTCTCTCTCTCTCTCTCTCTCTCTCTCTCTCTCTCTCTCTCTCTGGAGCAAGTCCATGTATGATATTGATTTTGAATGTAGAAATTTCCGAGCCAGCACAAATCTCAAAGGGATTGGTATCATACATTCTCGATATTTTTTTCCATTCAGAATTCAGAATATATTACAGAACTCGGAAAACTGTTAAATGGGATGGATCCATAGAGAACTAGAGAATCTCCCTCTTTATCCCAACCCATCACTCTTTTATCCTCTTTCTTATCTTCTCTCTCTATTACACATGTTTTTTCTTCTTTTTTTTTTTTCAATTTTATATATATTACAGCAATTGCCGAATCGGTTGACTTGAATGGAATTAAAATTTTAAAATTACAGAATATCTCTCTCTCTCTCTCTCTCTCTCTCTCTCTCTCTCTCTCTCTCTCTCTCTCTTCTTCTTCTTCTTCTTCTTCTTCTTCTTCTTCTTTTTCTTCTTCTTCTTCTTCTTCTTATTATTATTATTATTATTATTATTATCATTATTATTATTTTCCTCCTATTCTAATCTCTATTTACTTTACCATCTCTCTCTTCTTATTCACTCCAGAATTCAATGATCCTCTCTTTATTTATCTTCTTTTAACTGTGTACTCTCTCTATCTCCCTCTATCTCTCTCTCTCTCTCTCTCTTTCTCTCTCTTTCTCTCTCTCTCTCTCTCTCTCTCTCTTGATATTCATATATATATATATATATATATATATATATATATATATATGAAAATATATACGGATTGATAAACTTAGTTTCCATACACCTTCACTGTCTCACTTCCTATAGTTAATATATATATATATATATATATATATATATATATATATATATATATATATATCCCCATCTGTATGCTCCGTAGCTGATATAGATCCGTGTATGCCACTTTGGTCATTGATTTACAGACCCTAGCGCTCCTTGAATGTTTTAATAGCGCTTCCTCCTCTCTTTTTCTCTCCCCCACCCCTCAAATGAGTAAACACTGCAAGGGAGATTGATTCTTCACATTTGGACGACTGACATCACAAACACTAGAAAGTACACAAAGATGATCTCAATAGGACAACTAATAACTGAGCTATGAGTATTTTAGGGAATATGAGACACGCATTAGACGTCTCGATGTACTTAATTTGAAAAAAAAAGCTGACCAACATAATCTTCCCCTTTATTACTTCGATTAGCATTTTGTGGAGAGAGAACATAGTTTGCACAAGATGAGTAGCTACTTATATTGCCAAAGGAACAACCAAGGAGAATAAAAAGATTTATGTTCTGCCAAAATATCCTGAAAAATGTCCTCAAAAGGGTACATGTTTCATGTCATAGTTTCATAGAAGGGTAGAATTGCAAAAAAGCGTGAAAAAATGAAATGAATTCAAACTTAGTTTTAAAGTAAAGGAGACAAGTTTACAAAGCTTGAGGTCTGCAAGTGGGGAAAACAATTGGCTGCCAACTTTGAAAATGGCGGCCCTGGACCCCTCTCTACCAATTCGATCGTAGTGAACTCTAAATACATAATGAATGAGACATATATGGTCCATAATACATTGAAAAATCTTATGAAACAATTTGTTTAAAGTAAACTCTGCACTAATTCTTTCAAACATTTTTTGAGCAACTTCTTGTCTTGGCATATAAATAATAGGTTCTAACATTGCAGTTATTTCATGCCATACTGCGTGTAAGATATCCAGTGAATCTGGAAGTGTTGCTAGGTTTTGATGCTTCTTACACAAGTTCATCTGATGTTGCCTTCAGTAATCAATGGGATTCATATCAGAGGCGTGATTAAACAAGGCTTCCTCCCAGCGGCTCGTGCATAATAATCAAATTGTTGAAGATCATTTCATGCTCTTATCAAGTTAGTTTGAATTTTTCTAACACTTCTGAATACTTTAAACAATGATTAAAACTAAGGGTGTGTATTGACTCCTTGCATCTCTCTCTCTCTCTCTCTCTCTCTCTCTCTCTCTCTCTATACATATATATATATATATATATATATATATATATATATATGCATGCACACATACAAATATACGCTAACGTGCACATGCTTGAAACAATCTGCACTGTTTATTTTTCACGTTTACACAGTTATGTACGTGTAGCTGAATGCCAAACATAAATACCTCACCATAATTTGATCTTCAAAAAAGTTACACCTCTTCGATGCTCACAGGTGAATACGTCATTAAATGTTGGCTATTGAGCCCTTTGCAGATCCATTAAATAGCAATAAACATATGCCACAAATAGGATGTGATATTAGGCAAGTTTACTTAGCAGACTAGTTAGTTGGGATAGAGAATATAATAAGCAATGAGTGTTCTTTATGCACCAAAATATGCTAAGCCTACTAAGTAACTCTTCATACGATTCCAAACTATTTTCTGTATACTAATCCACTAGTAAAGTGAGTTCAATCGTCAGTAAATACCATACCAGCGTGGCATAGTGCCAACCTAGCTTGAGCTCATTGAATAAGTTCTTCAATAAACCTGGTTGCCCTACCGAAATCCGATAAGAGGCTCGTCTTTTCGACTATTTCACTCATATGGAGAGTTCGAGTGTCACTGATAACCTAATAACCGCAGCCTTATACCAGACTTATTTAAACAGATTAAATAACGATTCCAGCTCTGGTACATACATAGGTGTACATCAAATTGTTATTTAAACTTTGCAGTTTCAGTAAAAGGGTTCCTTATTTTCAATGGGACATTTTCTTGCAATTTGCACACTGTAGACACTTGATTGTTTTGGCTTCAAGTCGACACTCAAATCTGACAGCAGTCGGCGGTGGAGTTAGCTTACTGACCAGAAACGAACAACAGTTGTGTTAATCTTAGCTTGTGAGGTCAAGTCAGACTAAGTAGCCACTACAATGACATGGAAACAATAAAAACCCTCCTCGAAACTCCTTCCAATTCTTTACATCT
The DNA here is from genome assembly GCA_963457665.1 of Thysanoteuthis rhombus. Taxonomy (NCBI): domain Eukaryota; kingdom Metazoa; phylum Mollusca; class Cephalopoda; order Oegopsida; family Thysanoteuthidae; genus Thysanoteuthis; species Thysanoteuthis major. Next base: position 20,941,789 of record OY735198.1, read on the forward strand.
CTATTTCTCCTCTTTTTCTCTCAATGTCGTGCACTGTCTATACATCTTCTTTTTATTAACTTTTTTTCATCGTCTTTCTTCGCCTTTTTCTATTTTTTATCCTTTAATATTGTTCGTCTGCAGCTCTAGCCTGTTTTTATTCCTTCATGTTTATTGATAGTTTCTTTTCTTTTTTTTTCATGCGATTTTCTTATTCTTTTCCTTTCATTCTTTAAATTATTCCTTTATCTCCATCTCTTTAAAACTTTCCTTCTTTTTCTCTCTTGATTCGTATTTTTCAATCACCCCATCTTTTTATTTTCTTCCCTCTTTTCTTCTCTCCCTTTTTTTTTCATCTAACCTCTTTTTCTTTGTTTACATTTCTCTTTTTTCAATGCAAGTTCACCTCACTTTCACTTTCAATATAATTTCGTCTCTCTCTATATCTTACTTCCATTTTTTTCCATCTTTACTCGCTTGCTAGCTTCTTTCTTTCTTTCTTTCTTCCTTTCTTTCTTTCTTTCTTTCTTTCTTTCATCATTTTGTCTCCTCTTCTTCTCAATGTTTTTTTTTCTTTATTTCTAATGTCTCCATTTCGAACACCTCTCTCTATACCCTTCCTCTTCTTTTTGGTCGTGATCTTTTCTTTCTGTCTCTCTCGCTACTTCTCTCTCTGCCCTCCTCTCCTCCAATCATATGCTTCCTCACTTAATTTGAAACAATGTGTTTTCTGTCTCTCTTCTACCTTCATCTTATTTTCCCTTTTTCCTCTCACCCAAATTTATATCTGTCTCTCTTTCCCTCTCCCTCTTTCTCTTTCCTCTCTTTTCACTCCTTAATATGCCTTTCTCTACTTATTCTCCCTGTAACACTCTTAATGTTTCTGTTTACTTTTTTCTACTCTCTATCTCTCATGTGGGTGTATGTATTAGACAGCATGTGAATACACGTACATACGCACTCTAATGCACATACACACACACAGTCCTCCGTCCACTCTGGAAGACTGGAACAGATAAGATATTTTAAAAATTGGTCAACAAAGACGCTAACAACAGACAGACGACATACGTGACTCCACTCCTTTGTATATCTTATTTCGAAGCTTGCATTAATGTATGAGCCTGTTGGCGATGCACTTCCCGGTGATTGTTGACCTTTCCCGCGTTATATTCAAAATATATGGACGACGTTAGCTATTTTACAGTGGCTAAACTAATACTGATTGTAGTACAACTACCTACCCTAAACACAAAATCTAAAGATAACTTATATCTTTTGTAATGAAACTGAAAAAATAGTTTTTAAAGGTCAAGTTATACGCTTTCATTTGAAGACGAATTTTTTTTGAATGGTATTGACAATCAAGGTTTCAAAAACTGTTGAAAAAATTGTTGTCAGGGAAAATCTTGAAATTTCCGGAGAAGAGACCGTTCTAAGGACTCCAGACAAACATAGACCATCGAAATATAACGGAAATGTTTTGAATTCAACGCGGAAATATATCGATTGCACACTTTCCTACGTGTGCAGCTTAATTGTGTCATAACAATTTATAAGTAGAGATGGCAGATAACTATTTACGTCTACAAATATCTGCACCTGCCGTTATATTTTGTTCCAATAAGAATATATAAGTTACATGTTTACTCTCTTCCAGCACCTAAGAGCTCGTAGATTTTGACAAGGTTTACAAGATTTTGCTCAATGTCGGGGTACCTGATAACGATCAGAATATGTACAGTAATTATTATTTTCATTATATTTGAATAGTTTTTTTCTTTCATCTTCATCTTTAGTTGATTATTATACAACTTTATATTTGGGCCAACAAATAACAGTAAGGCTGGAAATGATAAATTAACCATTGGATTCCATCCTCCATTACCAGAGTGAGTCTTCATCTGGCTGCCTCTTCTGGTCGGCCACAAAGGCAGAAAGTTCCCCACAGTAATGGATAAACCTTCAAACTATCGCTCCATAGCTCTGTGCTATTAATAAATTCATAGTGATAGTTATGCTTGTCTCTATAAAACTGATTTGTACATATAATTGTGAGTGTATTAACGTGAATTGTTTGCAAGTGGTGAGAGTATTAGGATACAGGCAGTTATCTAATGACAGCCATTTTCAATCGTTAAAGGTGATTTGATTTCTTTTTCAGGTGAATGTATTTAACTAAAGATTCTGTAAACGTCTCAAAGACTCATACTATATGTCAATTGCCAAACAAATTAAAGCAGCGAACTTTATTTATCACGATAATTGTTTCACCACTGACGAAAGTTTTGAATTTAACACGGGTAGCTTGAACTCTGACCAGTGAATGTAAAATATGAACGACCACATCAATCAATAATCTAAATGAAAAACGGTATCTCCAGACCGAGAACAAGGGCACTATTTTTAATGAGGCCTCTTCTAGTCGTGGCTGTAGTTAGAAAACTGTAAGTATCCAAAGATTGTCTAAATTTGTAGTCTTAATATTCGTGTCCCTATGTATGTTATTGGTGTGAAACATTCCCCTATTCTTTTAGTTAGGAATTTTATACGAAACTCTTCTTTTAGCTAGATATCGAAAACGTCACTTCCTCCACTGACCCCTATAAAACCCCTGGACGCACATTGTCGAATGCTTGTTTGCGCCAATACTCCAAGTTAGTTATGCTTTTGGCCCTGGCACTGGTTGTCAGCCATTCTCTCTATCTATCTCTTTCCTTATCCCTGAGATCGTTATCATTTCGCCGACCTTCCGGGCGATCCGATCTTCACAATTTTTCCACTGTGACTATCGGATAGTACAAAACATCGCCATTTCATTGACAAGAGTGAGGGGTGGTACGCATTTGGTGCACGTAGAGAAGACACGGCAGCATAGCTTTGCGTCGACATTGATGAAGTGAAATGGGCAAAGTTAGTACAGAGATAGGTCAGGGTGGAAAAATGGTCTAGATTGGATCGGCTGGGAGGTATGCGAAATGATAACAATCTAAGGGAGAAGGAAACAGAGAGAGAGAGTGTGTGTGGTCTGCAACAGTGCCGCGGCCAGAAGCGTAACCAGCTCGGAATACCAGTGGAAATGAGCATTGGACCATGTGCGTCCAGGTGTTTTATGGGGGTCGTCGGAGAGAGTGACGTTTTCGACATCTAGCTAAAAGAAGAGTTCCGTATATAATTCCCAACTAAAGGAATAGGGGGCGCTACAGGTTCTCATATTTGAATGTTTCCTTTTCTATATGAAGACAAGTCATGTGAATCGTTTGCGCGTCATGTGAAAGGTCATTCATTCAGATTGTTTTGTGATAATTTAAGTATCTTAATTTCAAGGAGTTTTTTTTTCAAGTCGCAACTCAACATTGAACTTTTCTTGCATTCACGTATGCACGCATTTCTTTTTTATTTCAATCTTCAAAAGAATCAGTTATTCTATGTCATTTTATCTAATGTTACGTAGTAACAGCAAATCTCATTCTAATACACATTCTTGATTTTTTAGCTGTGTTAATCTATTTCACATCAAACAATCAATCATTATTTTTAGGTTATAAGAAGCATTGTTAAAAACAGATGCGTACAACCGTAACATTATACAATAAAACATATTAATTTGCATGTATGGTGTTTATATGGATAGATTATTATACAAATGCTTGAGTATATGCAATGCCAAAGTCCTAATTTACATGTTTCTCTATTCTTATCTCTGTTTTACCTTATATTTGTGAATGTTCAATCATAAATCTATACATATACATATGAACGTGGAAAACATATGTACTCATGTATATTTACGTAAGAGATTGGATTCCAAATATTGCTTTAAATTCTATTTTCAACAGAAAACTTTTAACCATCGAGTGGTACACACACACACACACACACACAGAGCACACGCTACTGAAGATGGGAATACCTCCCGAAACATGTTTAGCTAACCAATTAATACATTTATTGATTAACTAAATAATAAACCTGGTTCCTTTCACGTTTTACTCCCGAGTCAGTCTCACTTTCTATTGTTTACACTATATATATATATGTGTGTGTGTGTGTGTGTGTGTGTGTTTGTGTGTGTGTGTGTGTATAAAAATAAATATATATATATATATAAATATATATACATATATATATATATGTATAAATATATATATATATATATATATATATATATATATATATATATATATATAAGTGTGTGTTTGTGTGTTAAGAGAATATATTCGTGTGTATATTCTCCTTTTGTATTATCTATAGAACATTGTACAGGACTTGTTAGCGTGTGTGTGTGTATTCGCTCGCGCGTGCACACGCTCACAGATGAGTGAGTGGACACTGTTCGGACAATTGTTAGTCTTAAAGTCTTGGTCAAGATCATTGAAGCATCTTTAATACGATGTCGCTTAATATACTTTAGAGAACAGAAATGACGGACGTGAATACTGCCTGTGGGCATCTCCTGACGAGGTGAATACAGTTTATTGTTTAATAGCAATAAGCACCGTCTGAACGACTCTCACGATCACTTCTTTTGCACGATTTCCCCTTATGAGAATCACAATATACACTCAATAAAGGACAGTATTTCCTATTCTGTAGTCTCCCTCCAAAAACTCTCCGTCTCTCAGAATGCTTTTGAATAACGGCTCACTTTAATTCTAGTAAGTGACGTACTTTTGTCTCTTTGACTAACTCTGTTGATACCAAAGCCAGTCTGCTTAGTCAACTAGTAGAGACCATCAAGTGAGTAATATCTCTTGAAGCTTGCTGTACTAGAGGTGATCAATTTGTACATTGAGAAAAAGGAGTGATCAATGATTAAGTTACTTATTTTGTTGGGTGGTGATCGCTACAAAATCTGAAGTTCCAAAAACTAAGTTGATAGAAAGTTTTGGTCGTAGTTTTTCATTGAGCCAAACCCTAATCTTTTGATATCTTGATAAAGATTTTAATCGTCATTACCGCATGTGTTTGTAGTTACTGTAATTTGGAACACAAAGGAAATTATACAAATAAGACAATGTTCGCCCTGTCTAATTGTTTATTATTGTTTTGTAGATAAGTGTGCGGACGAATGTGTACATCACGGTGTAATGTTATTTGATGTCTATGTTTATCGAGAGTTTTTGTTTCTCAACTATATGTGTGTTTATGCTCAGATAATATGCTTTCATATATCTCTCACTCTTCTCCTTTCATCCACATCCTCTCTCTCTCTGTCTCTCTCTCTCTCTCACTCACTCTCTCTCTCTCACTCACTCACTATATACATGGTCATTTGAGAGAGAGAGAGTGACAGAAAGAGAGTGAGCGATGCTCATAAAATCTCCTGTAAATTAGTATTTTTGCCTAATTTAATAACGTTTTTTCTTGTTGCATATGGTACATTTTACGATTTCATTTTACTTCTACATAATTCCGAATATAATTACAGTTGAATGAGTGCAATTCATGGTTAAGAATTGGGAAATGCACAAATATTATAGATTTGCAATCAGCAACAAATACGAAAAGTACTCACAAACGAATGCATACTTATAAATGCATACATATGTGTATCAATATCAGCTTGGACATTACGAGGAGATGAAACCAAATGAAATAGATGAAAAGTGTGGTTTAGATATATAAATTGATAGGCAAGTTACTCAATAGAAAACGTCATGTGACAACATCGTTTGTGTCGTGTTGAGGGTGATCAGTTTGAATAAAACGAAAATAGGGTTATCTATGGATAAGTTACTTCTCTCAAGTTAATTTTCCCTCCTAGCAACAGGATAAATTCTCATCAAGTTCAGGGGAGTAAATTCTTCACTGTTTGCCTATCCAGCCACGTTAAACCAAACCGATAAATAAAATATACATTCACCTATTGTGATTTGAAATCATAACTAAATTCTTAAGCAGTCGTTACTGAAAAGGTCTTAATTTTAGTTTTCACATTTTAGCCCTTTAGCTCTATTGGTGTGGCCAGTACAAGCAATAGAAGATAGGAAGCCTGCCATAGCGAACAAGCCAGACAAACTCAATCAAAAACTGGACGTATGCTCGATTTCCACGCCATTAAAAGCTGTGGCCCTCTTTTGCCCAGGAATATATATGTATACATTCATATGTCTATATATATATATATATATATATGCAATGCTCTTTCATAGGAATACAGAACGGGGAATTTAACTAATAACAATAATATCGCTTAAATTCAGCATTACTGATCGTCCAGTTCCGTAGTTCAGAGGTAGGATGTCGGTCTCTGTGTCTGCTGCGAAGGTTTCAATCCTGCCTCGTGGTACTGGATGGGAAAGTCTATAGCCATACTGAAAAGTTGAAATACAACGAAGCAACTGTCTGTGTAATTTTTTAATTTATATTTATATTTATAATTATATTTATATTTTTTATATATATATATATATATATATATATATATATATATATGTATATATATATATATATATATATATGTATGTATATATATTGAAATTCCCAATAGTTTTAGCATCTGTTTGGTTAATCATTTGAGATAAATTCCTCCGCTAATTTGAGTCACCTAATTGTTTAATTGATATAGTTTGGACAAGCTGGAAGGGTTTTTTTAATTAGTCATTTCTCACCCAAATCCGTCTGCTGATTACTTCCAATGAACAGATGTTTTGTGTCTTATCAAATTGTGCAAACTCCAGAAAGAACGATTCCGCCAAAGAATTGTTACTTTCTGACGAAATTGCTCTTCCAGAAGAAACATGAGAGAAAGGGAAAAACTGCTCAAAAGTCGAGTATAAAATAAGCGCTAAGACAACGCAGAACTTCTTTGTTGGTTTTGTCATGGGAAAACCAAATACGTCAATGAAAATGAAGCCATTATCAAGGTGCACCATAATGAAAACTGTAAATATTTTCCATGCACCGGTGATTGCGTTGATGTATATTCGAGGAAATGGCCTAATTGGGCAAAATTGTTCGGTAATTGCTTGAATGGTGTTTGCAAAAAAGTGACATTACAAGCATAGACGATATGCGGGATGAAAGTATAAAGCATATATCACGCAAACAATTTAGAACAAATGTTTTCTTCTGTTTTGCAAGAGTTGACGTAGAGAAATGCCGTTAGAAATGACTAAGAAAATTCTTTTAATAATTTTATGTTATCAATTTCAACACGTGAAATGGACATCAGGACTCATCTCGAAGACGAATTATAATTTTTTCTTTGAGGCGAATTAGCATAGAAATGAAAAAAATATTACGTGCGTTTTATTCTGTTCTTGCATAATAAAAAAATAAATTGATTTTCCTTGTAAGAGTTGTCTCATTCAACTGCAGTGCATAAATATATATGTATGTGTTTGTTGGATAAGAGGGAGAGAGAGAGAGAGATAGAAAGGAATGGGAAACTAGCAAAAGAAAGAGAAAGCAAGTGAGCGCGTACAAACGCATTTCATCTTTTACATAGACCACGATAACAGAAATGAAAAGGAAGTATACACCTTGGTTTTTGATTGATACTTTGCAATTCTTTCAGGAGAATTCCATGTTCATTTTTTTTTATGAAAACAGAATAAATAACAATACACAACTGAAATGAATTAAAGCGAGAGAAAATGAAAGAAACAAACAAATCGTATTTCTCTCGTCAGATTTCAAATAAAGAGTCCTAAAAAAAACCTATGTCTCAACATTTGTTCTTTTGATGTAATAAATGAACTGTTTACGCTTACTGCGTTTTTGACGTCGATATCAATTGCAGATAGCTTTAAACAGAAACCCCTTTTTTTTTCTCTCCGACAAGAATATGTGTAGTTTTAGAGCTTTTAACTGCGATGGAAGTCGACGGTTTTATGAATAGCAATAAAAACAATTGTTTTACACTTCTCTGAATTGGTTCATGGCGTGGCTAAAGATAGAAGAAAATACGACATAGAGAGTGGGCAAAGGAAGATGAATATTTATTCCTTTTTTACGTCACACTACGTCATATTATTACTTTTTCCGAATCAATTCACAAGAGAAAAAATAGATAGCACGATAAAGACAGAAAGAATGAGAAAAAAAGCAAATTATGTTGTATTTATAACTAGTGTGCTGAATATATATACATATATATATATATATATATATATATATATATATATATATATAGATAGATAGATAGATAGATAGATAGATAGATAGATAGAGAGAGAGAGAGAGAAAGAAAGAGACAGAGAGAGACGGACAGAAACAGAGACTCAGAGAGAGAGGGGGGGATAACTTTTCCATTTGTTGATTGAGTTGTATTGTATTTTGCACGATATATTTCGTTTTGTGTTATGAAAAGATGACTTTTGTCTGTTTCGAACGTTTCAACACGAATCAACTTGAAAAAATAATTCTAAAAAATTAATTTATTTCAGAAACATATGATGAGAAACGGTGCCGAATGCAATCAAAACTGTACATACAACGTTGCATGTTTCTAAAGGGGTTCGTTATTTTGTCTTGTTTTCCTCTATAGACCAAATAATGGCCGAAATTGGTTGGTTTAGAATGTTGCAGGAGACGAAAACTTATTCATAGAAACGTAAGGTCTAGTACCAATGAAACATTTATTGCCATTAGGAAAGCAATGTTTTGCCTTTACCGACATTCTTCTACCTCAAACAGTCACTATCAATAATACAATAACAAATACTACCTCACCTGCTATTAACGAAAGACATTATCAAATACGTCAAACCTTATTAACCAAAGAGATAAAACAAGGGCTCTATCTGGTTTCCGGTGCTGAACTCGAAATTAGATCCAGCCAGATAGTTCGTCTCCAATCTTGCCTCGTCTCATCATATTTGGGTCTTGCGGAGGCTAATAAAAACGCCTACTGTTAGTGTTTTGTTACAGAGTATGTCAAGCTTAGTAAAACAAGGGTATAATTTCAACTTTTAAACAAAGAAAAGATGTCATTATTTTAAAATCTTCTCGGACTGTTTTCTGCATTTTTGTCCATCTCTTAAAAACAACTTTCTAGTACTTTACGACCCTCTCCAAGTTGGTACCGAAAATGGGGAGGGTTTGAGATGCTGAAACAGATTGACACCAAAGCGTGGGGCGGGATGCCATCATTCCGCTGTATATTCTCAGATGGGTGAGATTCACAGGTCACCGCCTTGCTGTTGATCATTTTTTATGTTGTAATTATGCTGATGTCCGACACAGGTGTCAGTGGAGCACCTTCCCAGGGCTCTGTTTAGTAGTACGATTAGAAGCTGACTCAAAACAATGGTGTTTCTTTCTTTCTTTTTTTTCTTTTTTTTTTCTTCATTTACGATCCCTTTCCTTTGTTGTATTTTTTCTTTGTTTTTCTTTCCCTTTTCTTTAATTTTCCTCACTTTCCTCGTTTTTCCGTTGTCTTCCTTTTCTTGCATCTTTTTTGTTTCCTCTTCTATCTTCTATGTCATTTCTATCTTCTCTTTCCCTCTTTTTTTCTTTAAGCCTTAATTCGAATCAATCGATTCCATATTCTAAGATGTCATCCCCATTCAAGTCTTGGGGCTATACTTTTGGATCTTTTAATTTGCACTTCTCTTTTCCGGGTCACTTTCCTTCTTTTGCACTTCTCCGTTCTTTTCTCATTTTTCCCTTTCCCTTGTCATGTGGAACTTCTGCATTGCCGTTTTCCCCTTATTTGATTCTCCATGTCCTTCAAATCCTTTTATTCCCCTACCAAAAAAAAAAGATTCCTCATCTACAAGCTTTTCGTCTTCCAAACATCAAACAATTCACTTTGATATTGTAGCATTGAAAACAATTTCGATTGAATATTTGAAAAGTTATCCAAATGAAATTTTCATAGTTCCCAAATGAATTAGATTCTCGTATATTGAAATCCTGTATTTTTATTGAAACCGTATGTTAATCAGTTTTTGAGCTATGAATCAAATATCTGTTTTTAGAATATTCTGATTTTATGAAACTAATATGTTTGATTGATTGATTTTTTTCAACTTTTTTCTCCCAACATTTTTAATATTTTTGATAGATTTTAATTTCATTACCACAATTCAGCTTTTTGTATATTTAATTCAAATATGGTCGACATTTCCTTCTTTTATCGTTTTTTTTTTCGCTTGCATTGCCATCTATGAATTGACAACCGATTAGACTTGTATTTCTCTCGTCGGGAATTTACCGAGAAAAAAAGTTTTTTAAACATTTTCCTTGTTATTGGAACTATTCTCTTGAGTTCTATTTGTATGAGTGGTTTTCTACCAATGATAGCTACGAATATTGTCTCCCTTATCAGACTGCAACATAACCTGGTTAAAGATACGACGTGTCAAAGGATCACGTAACTGCGTACATGTATTGCAATGTGCTGATGTGGATTTAGACATGGAGCATGTATACTAAACAAAGGGTCAGCATTCCCCTTTAGCCCTTTTTCCCTGCCTTCAACATGGTCGGAAATGGTTGGGCGATCTTCCACTTTTCGACCAAAAAAAAAAAAAGAACTGCTGTGCCTGCTAGCCAAAACATACTGGGTGACGGCAGTCACAGTTCCAAATATCTACTGAGAAAAAACACAACTCTTGAAAAACACCCGCAAAACTTCATGAGATAATCAACAGAGACGGATAGCAGAAGAGAAAGGGGCGCTTTTTACCTCCAAACCTGTGATAAAATCTAGCCACAATGACATCAGCGTTAAAACAAGCCTAAACAGAAATTTACCATACAACTGCTGCCTCCAACGAATCGGCAGCTATCCTGAAGGCTAATATCTAGAACTACTGAAGATAGAAATGTATACGTGCACCAAATCACACAGCACCTACATATCAGGAAACGACTTATGAAGTGCAGTGATCAGAATAAAGATGGTTGATGGACATTTTGCAGGAAAATCGCTATGATTTGAACTGAATTTTATCTCTCGGAGACACATTTTGAGTAATCAGTCTAAGGTCCAAACATTTCATACTTCAGCTTTCAGATTTCTCTCAGCAACGTGAAAAACGATAACATAGCTGTCAATTGCAAATTGAAAGCCAACGAATGAACAGCCGAAAAGTTGTGAATAAATGGACATCTAGACGTGAAAAATATATGATACATAATTATATACACTCTGTCTAACAAAATTTAGACTAAAAAAATCCCATTTGCCAGAGTAGTATATTTGTGCCTCTTGTGTTTCGAGGAAAGGGGTAACTGCTATGTGCATTGGCAAAACACAGATTTACAGTATTTACACAACACTCGGTTTCATGTTGTGGCGCATAGAAACAACAAAGAAAATCGGTTTAGTTTGAGGAATTTCAAATTAAAGTAACAATTGTGTGAGTTAAGGAAAACCTACGACACTTCTGCATGTGAGTAAAATATAAATTCAATCGTACCATTATCGTTTTTGCAGCATGAAAATGGTCGTTGTCGTGAGATGTATTCAATGCTAGATTTCCTTGTTTCTGAAAAAGTACTTTCTGTTCAGATGCGACAATTAAACAAGCACAGTAATGTTGTACAGTAAGAGTTTGTCCAATTTCGGTTGATTTGTAATAAAGTATTTTCTCTCATACTCACCGAACCGAGAGAAGAACATTCTCCACGAGTAAATTATTTTTAGGCTTATATGTAACCACGATCTTTACGAAATATCGACCAAAGCTGTCAATAGAACTATTAGTATAATCTATCCAGTTTTCAAGCTGATATGACGGACTGGCTGGCTAGCTGGCTGGCTATCTCTCCAATGAGAGACACTTGCTCCTCAGCATGATGAGAAAAAAAAATGTTTTCTTTAAAAATCATATGAATTAAAATAACCTGCATGTAGGGATACAATTTGCACGGGAAGATTTCGTTAAAATGTCCCTTTAGTTTATTCCCATGCGTGTTCTTTGAAAATTAAGACCTTTCTTCCGATCATTGCCCAAGGAGAAAGAGAAACAACTACTTTAATCACCTTTTTTTAATTGATCAAGCCAAAAACGTCCGTTGTCTAAAAACGTCGGTCATGTAACGGCTTTTATCGAGTGACTATCCAGATCTGTTTTCCTTTTATATACTCGTAATAAATCAAGTTTTCATAGCAAGTGATAATTTCCTGTGTCGGACAAGAAGAGAATTTTTTTTTTAACAAAATGCTTCAATCAAACGAGGCAACCATTCTTTCGGCAGTAGCTGTTTGTCCAAACTCAATTAATCTTAGTATATAATTTGCAGAGGAAGTTTTTCTGCTAAATTTATCTTTATATTTATTTAGTTTATTTCCAGTAGCTTACACGTTTATTTTTTAAATATGAGGACATTGTTATTTATCACTACCCCGCAAAAGGCAAGAGAAGTATCTAATTCCATCATCATCATCATCATCATCATCATCAACAACAACAACAACAACAGTGTTTTAACGTACGTTGTTGGACGTAGACCTTCCCCAGGATTCGCCACAATTCTCAGTCATGGGCGTCGCGGAGCCAGTATATCCTGAACCTGTCTAGTTCATCTCTCCATCTTGTGTTCTGTCGGCCACGTTTTCTCATGTGATCTCTGGGGATCCATGTTGAGAGACGTGATGTCCATCGGTCGTCATTCATCCTTACAACATGGCCTGCCCATTGCCATCTGAGTTTTTTAATAGTTTGTATGATGTCACAGACACCCGTTTTCTTCCTTTCCACTCTTTGTAATAAATAAAGTTTTAATAGCCAGTGACAAGCAATAATAGAAATATAAGTTTTTGAGCACTGGCAGATATTTTTCCGGGAGATCATGTTAAAACCATTTTCTTAGCTTGAGAAATTATAGAAAGATTTGAAATAATAGACTAATTGGACACTCAATGGAGAACTGAGTAAACTTATAAGATGCTTCTAAGATTTTTCTATCATCGTGCAAAATATGACTGAATGTTTGTATGATTTAATTAATTCTGGGCAGTTATATTTTGTCAGTTGTTTTTATATCGATCGGTCTCAACAAAGTTTGTCTGGAGAAAAAATTCGAAGAAGTTTTGTGTAAATTCTAAATAAACAGGTAGATAATATTTCCAGCAAATATTTCTGGTGTTCCTCCTGAGTTTGGAATCGGTACATGAAATGAAAATTAGCTAGTTTATTCAAACAAAGCGCAGTTCACTATAATTATCAACAAAAAATCATACCTCTCAACTAGGAAGAGAATACTGTGAGATTCCTGTTGGAATTAGAGTGTTGAGATCAAGACGGAAGGTTTGTATTTTCGAGATTCATTAACACAGTACCTTTACTCGGTAGAAAAGAACCGGGGAGCTTTTGCTCGTTTTCTCCAGTGGTAATCAATTAAACCTGACGCTTTTCATGAACGTCTTCAGATTATAACAGTTACCACAAATTCATTTTTATGTGCATCAAAACTTGAGTGACCCTCAACCTCCACCTAAGAATGAAGCTTATCTAACGTTAGATGATTGGTTTTTATGAATTGTTGGACATCATTTCGGTTTGATAATTGTTGAGGAGCTAGCCAACTAGATCAGTACAACTATAAAGAGAGGTCGATGCTCACCGGGTGCTTCATAATTCTAGTCTTAAATCAAGCTTAATTGATCATAATAAACAATAATACATGTCAGTTTGCTTCAGGCTAGGAAGTATTCGGTTCTATTACATGTTTTGGGGACCAAGTTGTAAGCAAAGTATTTTCTATTAAACGATTGGTTATAAAACTTCCCAATATCTCAAAAGCTCGATAACATGTGCTTCAAAAAATAATTCAGGTTTCAAAAAAGACAACCCGACCTGGCCGTACTTGACTTGTTGTCATGATTGTTTTAAGATTTATCACGTCTGCAGCAAGTTGATTGCCGAATACAGCATACAGGCAACGTTATTCTACATAGGTATAAACAAAGATTTTCTTATTAAAGTGTATCTCAGGAACAGGTAATCACTCTCTAAATATAATTTCGCTGAACGATATAGTATGAAAACTGAAAGTTATAATGGTTTTAGATTGATCTTATTGGGAGATACAATTTGCAGTGGAAGGTTTTGTTTGATCGGTAATAATGCAGGGAATCGAGCTATGACGCCCAAATAGCATTTTAATAAACCATGTCTGACTTTTGCGCTCAATAAGTTTTTTGTTCCTGCCAATAAAGTTAAAACAGAGATCTGCTCTCAGCCGTTTGATTCCGGTTGTGCCAAAAGTATCCCCACAGATTCTCAATGAATTTCCCTGAAATTCTGTGAGAGTTTGGGCAACGGCCTATGGGAGAAATGCTTAATTTAGTTGGTGGATCCATCAGATTCGCCGGGCAGTTCTATCATTGACGTTGTTAACCTAGTGCTTTCTGATTTTGTCTAGTTAGTCACACCATTTTATTTCTATTGCCCACTATTTAGCATATGATCTCTAGGGATCCATGTTGTTGGTCATGATGTCAATCAGCCGTCTGACATTCTTGCATTATGTCCAGCCCGTTGTCATTTGTATTTCCTAATGTTTTTTGGGGGGATTATGATCTATCAGACTCCTGTCTTCCTGTAATATACTGTGCTATAGTATGATCTTTCAATGTGTAGTTGAACATGATCCTATGTGCACGTTGCATGGTACACAGTCTGAGGCTTAATTTTCAGGCTACGAACCATGTTTCTGCTCCATAGGTGATTATCAGGAGGATGCACTCGTCGGCGGATTGGCAATCATCTATTGAATTGGGGGGAGAGAAGAGATTCTTTCTCCCCTGCATCAAAACTAAATGTCTACACTACACAATATCTCCTGAAGATTTGGGTTATGATGATTGTTAGGCGACAACCTATTAAAACTAGAACCAACCCAAAGAAGGAACAAATCTAAACTGAAAGAGATTCAGTTTAGAAATTGTTATAATGTAGGAAAAGGAGTGACGGTGAAATATTCCCAAATTCGCTTGAAAATCCAAAAAGCTCTCTCTTAGCCTAAGGCTTATCCCCTGAAGAAGTGTCAACAGAGTTCATTGATAACTTTTGGAGATAATGTATTAACAAACATGAATGAATACCTAAATGTATGAAATAAAATGTAAAAATATCATTTAATTAAAAAGCATTTCCATGTTCTGCGTACAGATACTACCATTTTCTGTAGTCAATTGCACACCCTTTTCTGAAATGATCAAACCGTTGCATTTTGTATTCTGCTGTTTCCTCGTTCAGTCGATTCCCTGAATAGAGATGGTCATGTGGTTGAATAATTCTTTCCTAAGCCAGCCTGCTAACGTGGCTGATTTATTTTATAATTCATTTTATCATAACGCCTTCAAATTTTAAAAAAAATTAATACAATTACTGCTTGTGGTTCGGGTTTACTGTGATTAAAGAATGTGAATACCAAAAATCAAACCAGGGTTTCAGTGGCATGAATTCACACGAACACATGTATCTACTTCAGGTAGATAACTCATTCGACCTTTCTATGTGTGCATTGATTGTCAGTTCAAATTATATGCAATAGACGGGCTTTGATATAAACATTTTATCATTTGCCGTGTTATTTAATTTCAGTCTATGAGGAGCCTCCCAAACCTATATAAATAGGGAAGCCAGTGAACTATGAACACGCTAGCACTTTGGTCGACGCTTCTTTACAAAATTATATTTTCGTACACTAAAATCAATTTTATATTTCAATTAAATATTTCATTTTTTCTGCATATTTTATGTTTGTTGTCGCAATCTTTGTGACTTTCTATTGTTGGTCGAATTGTTTTTCTTAAAGTAATCACAGGAAAGATCAGCATTCCAAATCGGTAATTCTAAGACTTCTGCAAAATCTTCTAAAAAAAACTGGAATATTTTCAATATTCAAATGCAAATCATTTAATCAAGCTTCCAAAGTAAATTCATTATTTGTTTGTGATTCTCCTTTTTTTTTTTTCAATTTTCCTTTTTTGTTTTTTGTAGACTCTATCAACCAAAACTGTCACAAAAACTGTAAACATAGGTTTCAACCGTTTTCACGTATGTCCGCTGGCTGACTATGAATATATGTATCACACGCTCAGGCCATACCAATACAGCTATAGTACAGAAAATGTAAACTTTTACTCCGTACCATGTCTCGAAAAACTTTTTTTAGAAATTTTCATCCCCTAAAGAGGTTTTTGGAGACAATTCAATTTATAATGTAAGTTCATACTAAATTGCCTCCTTATTTTTATGCTGTACAGCGTCCACGGCTGTTTTATGGGTAATTCAAACTTTTTTATGATCATTAATGATTCATTCATCTCTCTTTCCAATTTATCAATTGATCATTCCCAACATACCATGCTGCCAAAAGACATCGGTCACGTGACTGTTTCTATTGAGTGAGCAGACCTGGCTTTTTCTACTTTTTTTTTTATCATTTGTTTAATTCATTTGTTAGGCGACGGACAATTTCTCTCGACTGTTTGTGGCGTTTTAATAATTATTTAGTTTTTGCCAACAAAGAGTAATCACAAATGCACAAACATTCATTTTCAAACAAAATTATGAACTCCGGACAATTCTTAATGCATAAAACTAATTAAAACTAACTAAAATATTTATGGTATTTCCTTCAACAAGCTCTCACTATTTCACTCTATGAACATTCAAATACTTATCAAGGTATAACAATCAGGATATATATATATATATATATATATATATATATATATATATATATATATATATATATATATATATATATGTGTGTGTGTGTGTGTGTGTGTGTGTGTGTGAATATAAATGTAGACAGGTTGACTGTGATTTTCATTTTCTGCCTCATCAAGATATATTCGTATATATATATATATGTGTGTGTGTGTGTGTATGTGTGTCTGTCTGTGTCTGTGTGTGTCTGTGCGTGTGTGTGTGTCTGTGTGTGTGTGTGTGTTAACAATATATACGTGTGTGTATGTGCGTATCTGAATATCTGTTTGCATGTTTGTTTCTTGGTGTATCTATGCTGATAGATGTGTTGCAGAATGTGGTATATACATCATTTCCCTAAAGAGAAATTGCAGTTTTCCTTAAGTTTATCAGATTCTGCATGCACCGACTGACCCTTATCTATTCATTTCCCCATTCAATGATCGGTTTTTTTCCTTCGTTGTATTACTAAATGCCAGCTGCATCGCCCAAACGACTGAGGCTCGCACATTTAAATATGTAGATTCTCTGAGCAATCACAAATGCATTTTATTCTAAAAAGTTCTTATGCACAGTTATTTAAATATTTTTTCTTTCTAAAGCTGGATAATTTTTTGATAATTGCATGTTTCGTGTTATCTTGAAAGTTTCTCATGTATTTGTAATGTTAGCAATTCAATAACTTCAATTAAATCAAGTTGTTTGATGTTACGTGATTTAATTGAAGTTATTGACATCAATGGTTGGCCTAGTAACATATGTATTTTCAATGAGTCATAGATTGAACGGTTTTCGTTTTAGCGCACATCGTAAAAATCTACATAATTTACGTCACCCAATTCTGAAGTCCTTTTTTTCTTCAATGTAAGCGAAAATTTTCACAATCGTGATGTACATTCGCTCATAAAAATTCAATTCAAAGATTTTTTTTCATCCTTTATGTATTGTTTTTTTTTGTTTTTGTTGCTGTGTTTTTTTAATTGAAGACGTTCAGAAGAGCAGCTTTCGCTTAAATGAATCTTCAAACTGAATCCCTTCAAGGCAGCTCCAAAATTAAATCAATACAATGCATTATCATCCGAAGTGTTCATCACCCATAAAAGTAAAAATGCTATTAAAAAAAAATATAACTTGAAAGAAAATGACATGCAGGGCTTGCAAAGGTAGAATTCCTTTGTGACATTGCCAGATAATTATATTTCTAAAATTGTGATTTAAGAACGATTTGACAGGTTTAAAAGATCAATAACTAGAAGTCACTTTGATTTTTTGCCATTTCCAATCTAATGGTTTAGGATGTATAAAATTGACTTGTTTTGAAATACTGACAGTTTTATTTATCATGATTGCAGCGTGACGGAATTTCGTCATGGAACAGTTTAATAGGAAAGAAAAACTTGCTAAATAGCGATGTAAATAACAGGATTCAATCATAGATATGACTTTGTTGTGTTCTTTTTTCCGTAAGAAAAACCTCTAAGATCTGTGAACATCTCTCTTGTCTATGGTCTGTTTTAATTATTCAACCTTTGGTTTATCGCTCTGTTTTATGTAGTACCAATTTCTTTCATCGGAGAGTTGACACAATGCTTTTCCCTTTTTTTTCTATTTCATTTTTTATTTCAATGTCATCTCTCCGGTCCAAAGCTACATGTATTACCATCAGTTTACCTGCTTTGTAGTCCAGTTTTTACAAATTCTTCTTTAGTTCTTCTTTTGTACATTTTAAGATGATTCTGAACACGACAGAAACTTTGCAAGCCTTTATTCCACTAATTGAATCTCTGCTTCGGATATTGATCTATATTTTTTTATAAGTCATTATTTGCTAACTTATCCTTCATGTCTTTCATTTCACCCCATCAGTTGTCATCTCTTCTTGCCAAGTCTCCTGCCCATCTCCATTCTGTGATCAAATATCCTACCCATAACATATGAAAACCAATAATATCTGCTAATTGAACACGTTATTGAACTGACAGTCGGTGATATTTGTCGGACAGAATCGTCTAGATACGCAGTTGAACAGACAGAAACGGGCCTTCAAAAATGGTCTTAAAGATGGACAGGTCATTGAAAGTTGTCTTGGCTCACTTACAAAATGTGATGAAACTGCTGAATACAACTTACGTAGGTGACTTATGTAGACCCTCCCCGATGAGATAATTGATGCAACACCTTCTACCAGTCAGTAAATGCATGTAATTTTTTTTTTAATCAACAAAAACCTTATAATATGAGTATATAACTATTTGAATCAATGGAGTTTCGGGAGACCTTACGGTTACAAAATGGAAAATTGAATCAGTGATTCAGTTCAAACTCAGGTTGAGACAGATAATGTTCAAATTGCACTTGTACCCTTTGGAAAAGCATGAATTCATCTCTTTTATATTTGGCAATAGATGAATAGCAAGTCAGACTTGGCCCCTAAGCCTTGGTTAACAACCAGTCGACGGGACAGACAACTCTTTGGCGTTCTAATAACTGGACGAATAAATTGTTGCACGTATCCACATATTTTACAAATATACCAGAGTACTGTTCGGCTGATTCTCGTTATCTGAGAAATATTGCTCAATAATGCACACAGATGATTAAATCATTTTCACAAATTAATTGGAGTCGGTTTGTTTTCATAAGTATTCTTACTTACATTCATTGGTTATACTTTTTTATGCCCACCATGTCTACATTTAAGGAAACCAATGCTTTGATGTAAATCTATTCAAGGTAATAGTTTTATGCACGCCAGACGTGAATAGAAACTGGTTATGTTTGTTTGAAAATAAAATGTCAAATTAAAATATTTTCCTATCAAATTGCAACGATTAGTTGAGCTGAATATGCACGCCATGAAGCCATTATTTAATTGAATGTTTCTCTACACGCAAGAAACGTGAAATATATGCAGATAAAAGATATTCAAATAAATTTCCGTTTTCACAAAGTTTTTTTCTATTTCGATTTTCACAAATAATTGATCGAGATATTTTCAAAAAATTATCAATGAAAAAGTTAATGTGAATATTGGGGGGGATGCCCTTTCAAGTTAGCGAATCTAACTAAAAAGTTGCCAAGAACAGCTATATTTCACCTTCATTTTCCATTTTTCAATGTCTAAAAGGCTCTTAATTTGTTGACCTAAGGACGAACAGAATTTAAAATATGTAAAACTTAATCGGTTTTATAAGTTAAAAAATATTCAAATATATTAAATGTATTGAAACCACATGAAAGAATTGGCATTTTTGAATGTGAAATGGAGAATTCTTCCTTAAAATATTGCCTTTTTTTTTCAAAGTACCGAAGACTCTTCTTAAAATCCAATAATGAGCTTATTTCTCGTAGACCTTTTCGAAATCAATGTTTTTGCAGGAAAATCTTTTCAATTTCCAAATGGAAATTATCATTTCTTGTTAACATTGTTACACATTTTTACACAACCATTTTTCAGAAAATATCTCTGATTCTATAGAGTGCACTTAAATAATTGTTAGAACGCATCTTTCTCTTATTGTTTTTTCTTATGTATGAGACATATTTTGACGTTTAAATCAACTTTCAAACAATTTTTTTATTCGTCATATTCCGATTTTGTTGGAGCAACGGACATGTCATTTATGGCTATTTTGAAAATTCTGACCCAGCATCGATAGATAGATAGATAGATAGATAGATAGATAGATAGATACATACATACATACATACATACATAGATCACTTATTTTCATATTTAAATCCAGTTTAGAAATTGATGAATTCACCGAACGTGGATATCATACCAAGAAATAGCTCCAAACTAGCAAGAACTTGGGGAAAATTTTTTTTTTCAAATCTTAGTCTTACATTAGATATTACATGAGATGAATCCCGGGAAATGCATTTTTTCCTCTCAATATTCCCCGTTGAAATAAGCGAGAGGCTTATGTGCCCACAAATACGGGAATATATTAATCCAAATTATTGCTTTGGTGGTTATACAGGTAAATGAACATGTACAAGCATAGGCAAAAAGAAGGAACAATAACTATATTTGAAGAAAGAAGCAGAGATAGTGACTATTACTGGTTTTATGCATCAAATCGAATTCATTTTTGACAATAAATAAGAATTCGTTGTATCAACTGAAGCTTATTAAAAAAAAAACGAAACCCCGTTGAACATTCAAATATGGATAAAAACAATATATCCTAAAATGTTTATTGGATTTCATCCAAAGCTAAATCAAAGAATTAGAAATATATTCTGAATAAAAAAGACGTTTCATTAAATTTCCATATTATGTGATTGAATTAGGCTAGAAGTCACCTGAGGGCTTTGCGTTTATTGAAAGATTTTGATATATTGCCCTGGATGCTATTCAGCAGATATGAACAGCGTAACGGTATATTCGATTATTTTAATATATTCCTTCTAATAAATACCAAATTGTACAACCTGCACTATCCTCCTTTTTTTCCTTTCGGTTGTGAATACCTATTTTTACAATTTTCACGTCTACATTAAATGATAAGACAAGTAATCATAAGGCCGAAATACTATCCTAACAGGTCCCAAAGATATCAGCTAAAGCGTGGTAAATACTGAATCTGACTAGTATTTTTATCAACTCGGCTGCATCATGACCTTTCAGCCAATGCGTAGTCTTGCCTTCGTACTGTTCCTGATAGGTCTACGATGAAATATTCTCCTCATTCAGAGTTGTATTCATTGCTTTACCACCATGTTTAAGCTGATGCATCCTCTGGGCTTCATTTCTTTTCATTAAATTCTGAGAGAAGCTTTGGTATTATTCCAAAGACTTGTCGGGCTAAGATTCTAATTTCTATCGTTTCTAAGACGATTGTCTTTTTCTCGGTGTCGTCAATTATTTGTGCCTAATTTTACACTCCGCCTAAATTTAATTATAAATTGTTTCGTTAACACTTCTAGCACGAGTTTTCGATGATTGAATGTTTGGATAATTTTTATTGAAGATGTATCAACAAATACGGCAAATGACACTTAAAAAATACCAGATGCGACTTACCACAGGGCTATGAGTGAATGAAAATCACCCTGATATCACTGGTACTTAAAAGTGGATTTGGATTATTTAAATGTAACCCACAGGTTTTTCGAACTTTCAATCAAAATTTGTTCGAGCAAGTTTAATCACTCATCTCCCGTGTTGTAGATTACAAATCGTGGAGAGTGGTATTTTCACTGCTCAAAGCGCAATGCAAATGTTACTGTCAGGACAGGGTTGTTCTCCACATGATATAAGTTATTAATTCTCAAATTGCGATGATACACCATGAAATATCCTTGTTGATCAATGTTTGATGCACTTATATATGTAGGCATTTGTATTGTTAACTAACGAGTTTGAAAGATGCCAAAATAGTGTGTGCCATCAAATAAATGTAACTATGAAACACCGCTAGTGTTGGAGACGGAAAATATGCATGACATTCTGCTGATATGATAAACATTTGTGCGTTAAGACTGGTAAGTTACAGGAAGAGCAGTTGATTGCGTAACAATTCTTAAATGGCTAAACTATATGAGTGTAATTTTGATACTAGAAGACAGGTTGTCTGTGGTTTGGTTTAAGTAGCTTCATTCAAGAGAAAAGGTATTTCCTACCTCCAATTTGAACCTCATCGTTATTTATCCTTCTTGAGTGAGAAATCGATGAAATGAAATACCCATCCATGCTACAAGAGTAGTTCTTATAGATCATCTGCACTTCAACGTCCGTCGTTGGACATAGATCTCCCAAAAGTTTCGCCAAACCTCTCTCATGGGCATTGAGCTGGTACTTTTTAAAATTGTCTGACTCGACACGCCATCTTACTTTCTATCGTCTACAATGACACATATGATCTCTGGGGATCTATATAGTGAGACGTGATGTCCAGCGGTTTTTTTTGACATTCTTGAAACATGTCCAGGAATAAGGTAAGTCTTCTTTTTCTTTTCGTTGCGCCTAAATTGCTGCCTCGACATTCGAGCAAAATAAATACTGGTAGCTACAGAGTATTCATTCTTTTCTCTTGAATGATTAACATGATGACATTGAGTGTAAAAACATTAAATTCAATGAGACTAGGACCATCATTAAAAAAGAAATTTTTTTTAAAAACTAGAATTGAAAAACTTTCAGAATTAGTTTCTTCCTCAAGGGACGTTTCGAAGGATCAGACCGTGAATAATTTATTTCATATTTCAAACGTGTTTATCTCATAACATAGAATTTCTTCTCTAAAGAAATATTTCACTAATGACAGTGTCAAACATAGAAGTATGCTACCTTTTCGAATGAATTTTGAAGAGTTGGATAAGTTCATCAAAGTGATGCCCTTAATTGATAAATATATCAATTGATAATCATGACTAATACCCATAACAGACGCTCTAATCCTTTTACTTAAAAGGATTAAATCTGTGTATGTATCCAAGGAAAGTAAATTAGCAAGCGATCAATCAGTTATGCGTCAATCAATCATTTTAGTATTGTCATTCGAGCGTTATAGGTAACCAAAAGACAGATCAGCAAACCTAGAAGCCTGCAACACGCACATGAATCATGCTCAATCTCAAATGGAGAGATCACAAGACAGCACAGTATAACTGGGGTTCTAAGACATCAAAGAATCTATTAAAAAATCAAATGGCAATGGGCAGGTCATGTTGCAAGAATGGCAGACAACTAATGGACCCCATGACTCACAACATAGATCCCCAGTGATCACATGCGAAACCAAAGCCAACGAAATACAAGATGAAGAGACGAACTAGACAAATTCAGAAAATACTGGCCCTACCACGCCCATGGGAGAGGGATATGGCGAATCCCGGGGAAGGTTTATGTCCAACGACGGACGATTAAAAACTGATGATGGGTGACTTAGCCTTGCTTGATTTGGTAGAAGGTAAAAGGTGTCATATACCAAGTAAGGACTCTGAACATTACAGTTATTACAGTCTACGAGGCTAGTTTGCTGAGCATTGCTGTAAAGCAAGCGCATGAACTTCGGTAAAACAAACACCATGTGCAACAAATATGCTGAGGATAAAAAACACAACGATCAAGATCGAAGACGTCGAGCTAAAGAAAGTAGACCACTATATCTAAATAGGAAAACTAACATATATTAAATACTCACTCTAACTAAGTGATCAAGCGAAGAATTAATCTAGTGAAGATCGCAGATACTGCAGTAGTAATGATTCTAGATTATTAAGCATTGTTGTACAAAGCTCCTAAACGCATTCAAATAAGTATTTATTAAGCTTAGTTTAGTCAGAGACCAGGTCACAAATGTGAAGTATCCAGTGAAGACTGAGCTCTTTAGAGTATTAATGGTCTGAGGAATCAGCTTGCTGATTATTACTGTTCAGCGAGGCGCCATTTCGAGCTTTATACGATAACCATAACTGTTATCGTGTCGCTCCATTGAATTGAATAGTGATTCACTAACAACGTATGCTGCCTTTGCTGTCAGCGACCAATGCATTTAATTGAATTAAAAGGAGAGGCATATGATTACATTTGGAGTGTGAGGTTTGGCCAATTTTCATGGACTAAACTCATTCCACTTTGTTCTGTTGGTACACGTCAGTATCGGGATTTCAGGACTTACTCTCAGTTGACAGTTGCAAAGCATCAATACCTTTTTTATCCAGGATTTGTATTACGAACACACATCAGTAATGAAGTTGAAGGAGAGTGTTAAGGTATTAAATGATGTCCAGACACTGACTGGAGTATCACCTGCCTCAAACAGTTTTGATATTCATTTATGTTAAATCTATTCCCTTGGTTTCCCGTACCAACCAATGTTTTCTGCTAATGGTTTTTTCTTATCATTATCATCCATTTATCATCATAAGTTTTTCATCATCCATCGTTAGACATAAAACATCCCCAGGATTTGCCACACTTTTCTATTCTGGGCGTTGCAGAGCCAGTAATTTCTAGATTTGTCCAGTTCATATCCCCGACTTGTATTCTGTCAGTCGTGGTTTCACATGTGATCTCTGGGCATCCATATTGTGAGTCATGATGTCCATCGGTTGTCTGTCATTCTTGAAACATGGCCTGCCCATGGCCATTTAAGTTTTCTATTAGATTCTATGATGTCTCAGAGCCCCTGTTTTCTTCCTTATATACTGTGCTGTCTTGTGATCTCTCCATGTGAAACTGAGCACGATTTTCTCATGTGCGCGTTGCATGCTTCTCAGTTTGCAAGTCCGTCTCTAGGTTGGATTCCATGTTTCAGCTCCATGAGTGACTATTGGGAGGATACATCGGTTTTATACTCAGGATCTTTGATTGGATTTCAGGATCATTGGGATCGTCTTGTTTTCGAAGGTTGAGCTTACTCTGCCGAAGGTTTGCCATCCTAGGGTGATTTTTTGCTTGATCTCCTCGTATTTTGTGGTTTTCACTGATATTCATTGTCCCAGGTTGATATAGTGATCTACTTTCCCAAGTTTTGCATCTTCAATTTTGACAGTTATTTCCTGATCCTCAATGTTATCGTTGCACATGATTTTTGTTCAACTGAAGTCCATGCGTAGGCCAACTCCTTTGCTTTCTTTAATTTGTTCAACTAGCATTAGTTGGACGTCATGTACGTTTTCTGCTAAAAGAACGATCATCTCAAGGCAGGCCGTGAAGAGTTTGGGTGAGCTGATATCACCTTGTCTTACTCCTTTTTGGATTTGGAAGGGTTCAGAGTCCTTCTGTAGCCTGAGAATAGAGTTGCTGTGATTGTATATATGTTGTAGTACATTGACGTATAAAGGGTCAACACCTTGTAGAATGATGGCCTTCGTGTCCGTTGGAATTTTTATAGAATCAAATGCCTTCTTGAAGTCTATAAATGCTACAGCAAGTGGCATTATATATTCCGCTGCTTTTTTTTAGCTGATTTATTGATCGGAGATGGTCCATGGTCGAATAGTTTCTCCTAAATCTAGCCTGCTCCTCTGGTCGGTTTTCATCTAGTATTTTAGTGATCTGGTCGGTGATGATTTCTGTGAAAAGTTTATGTATTGATTTTTTTGTATTGAAGCATTATGATTGCTGTGTTCCAGTTTTTCGGGACTTTACTCTGTTTTTGGACATAAGTTGAATAGAATGACTAATTTTTTGTTGATTCTCCTACCAACTTTTTGAGTAGATCCATGGTGATGCTATCCGGTCCTCGAACTAATTGTCTGTGTCTGGCGTATCTTGGTCATTGTTTTACCTCCCGTGACTTGAAGAGTAAGTTGCTGTTAGAGTTCTTAAGTGCGTTCGACAATTCTGTGTCTGTCTTTTGTTTTGTTTAGGTTTTCTTTGAGTATGCTAACTATTTGTTTCTGTCCTATATTGAGAGCTTTATTTATTGCTTTACAACCCAAACGTTTCTCGAGAGCGGTTTCGATGGTTGATGTTGTGTATTTTCTTTTTTTGTTTCTTCTTAGTTTCTTTTTTATTGTTTTGTTTAATTCGGTCTCCACAATTTTTCCCTTGTTCTTGTTGGTTATTTAAGGTTTCTGCGTTTTCCAAAGAGTTCCCTGGTTTCTTTAGAGATTTTATTAAGGGTCTATGAGCTTCTTGATTTGAACATAGTGGCAGCTTCTATTAGAGAGGTTGTAATTTAGCTGTAGAATTCGCTGATGTAGTTTTCATCGGTGAGTATTTCAAACCTGTTCTTTGATTCTAACTTGAAGGATTGGATGAGTTCCTTTGGTACGTTCCGTGATTGCAGTTTGGTGTGGAACATTTTTCTACGCTCTTTATTAGTGTTTACCTGCATCCTACATCTCACCATTCAATGGTCGCTTCCTATGTTTATTTGGTTTACAATTTGTAATCCAAATTTTCCAACGCTCCTTACGTCTCCTTGTTTTACCTGTGCGTTAAAATCTCCCATGATGATATTGAAGTTTCATTTGGTATCTTGTAATAGGGAGTTCAAGTCATCATAACAGTTATCTATCTCTTTTTTGGATAATAGCTAAGTGGGAGCGTAGACTTGGATGACATTTAGCTTGTATCTCTTTGAGAGTTGCATGGTGACGCTGGCTATACGGTCTGAGATAGCTTTGAAGCCTACCACATTGTCTTTGAGGTCCTTATTGATGAGGAAGCCAACTCCACTTTTTTTACTTTCTCTCTTCGTGGTTGTAGAGAAAGTGTTTGCTCTTTGGTTCAATAAGTTTATCTCCCGGTCGTTTCATTTTTAGCTAAAACTGATGATGTCCCACTTGCCTAAGAGAGCAAAGCAACGTTCATGAATCTGTCTTTTCAAAAGACATTTCTATTTGGTGTGTGTGCCATGAAAATCCAGGAATATGGTGGCCAGAAAAGAGTTATGTAATCTTTTGATGTGTTGGCACTATTCAATAAGAAACTGTCGACGAAATTAGTCACTAAAACGAGGTTTCTGCAATTTCTTTTAAACTGATCGAGATTCCAGACTAGTTGGCTGTTTATAATGTATCGCACGTACAAGCCACATCAATGGAGCTAGATGGCTTGAAATAGAAACATTCACTCCTTATTACATCGAATCCTGCCCCCCTCTTAAGACGTTTTTAGAGAGCTGGGTTCAATTTGTGATGTGATGTAATGTGAATTCACGCTGGTTATCTGGAAGTTCGAATATTTTAGTGACCTCTTCCCATTAAAAGCCAAGTGAAATAATCTATCCATTAATCACCCCCTTTTCCAATTTTTTTAATTGATCATCCTGCGTGTTCTCTTCTATGGCTTTTCAACAGATTAAGACGTGCTTAGTATTTGAATATATTTGATGCCTTCCACACCGTAATTCATGTATTGTTGATTTAGTAGCCGATGTAGTGAGTTTGATCCTTACTGGATAAACTCGTGGCCAGTGAAAAACAATTGTCATTATTGTGAGTTTTGTCACTTTAAACTGAACTTGTGGTTAGTAAGTTAGAAAAATAAATTGTCTAAAATATAATTCTTCTCTGAATCGAGTGTAGCTTATATGTTTTTGTTCATGTACTTGAAAGTGCCAAAATTTATGATGGAAGATTACCAAGAATCCATAATAAAGAATCGTGTTTATATTGCAAAGAACGATCAAGAAAACAGCTTTTTATTTTATTCAATAAACAGTACAAAACTCCGGTAAAACATAATGGATAATACATTATCTGTGAACAGCGTAGTTGGTATTTATGGAGTTTGCAAAGTATACATTTGATTCTATTGGTAATCATTTTTTATGACAAAATGCAATGGAAATGATTGACCATTCTACGATTCCATGTCCTGACTTGCTTTCATAGAGGACAGGAGATATGTTCATCTCTTTAATTATTTTGGGTGAGTCCGCTTGGAATTTGCCCCCAAATGATTTCTGCTAGAAGAATGATAATAGAAATTTTGATTTTTAACAGAACTCAAACACTTGAGGCAATGATGTTAGGATTCTTGATTTTCTGCACATTTACTTGGAAATAAGTAAATAAATAAATTGAATTGTTGATATGAAACTACCAGTTGATAACAAACATGGCGCAGAACACATCGAGATAGGGTATGAGTTTAAAGGTTTGATATGGACTTACGCGTGCCACTGGTTCCAATAGTTCAAGGGTAAGACTGGTCTAACGTTACTCGAGTCATCCTTTGGCATAGAGGTTCATGAGTCAAATCCTCATCAGGAACTTATTATCGGTTCCGATCCGTGCTGTTTTATTCACGCAAAGCCGGAAAGAAACTGGACTGAGTCAAGTCGCAATCAAAAGGCAAATCAATTTGAAACGAAATATAACAAAATTATATTAATGATAATGATTTATTATATTTTATGTAATAATATAGATGGATAAGTATTTCATAGATATACTTTGACGGACGGGAATTCGTTGGTCGCCGAAAAAATAGCAAATCTTCAGCTCTTTAAAACTTCTTAGTTCTGACAACCTGAACATATTTGTGTAAAGAAATCTATTGACATAAAAACACTTATATATACTTCATAACACTAAACCTTTGAATTTAAGATACAAGCAATCGAATTTCTGTATAAGCGTATATTCGTTGACATAATGCTTGACGTTGTGCACATGGACTTATCTCTGTTCAATCGCAGGAGACGTGTTTTAGATCTTTTATTCATAGCCCTTACAAACATAAGACCTGATAAAAAAAAGTCATTTACTAATCCAAATACTATTTAGATTGTGTTATAAACGGGAAGAAAACCTTTGTACTTTGTGAGGTTTCAAATACTCTGATCAGATCATAATCCCTAGCGAATAAATTGGATTAATATGGATTTGTTTTTGGTTGGCCCTGTTTTGCATTGTTTTGCAAATGTTTTTTTGTAATCTTGATGTTTACAGGAAAATCGTCTTGTTTTGTTCGTGTAATGGATAGAAAATGTTACTTCTGAGAATTGATAAAGGAATGGTTTGTGACGTATGAGATTAGCAAATCTAGATTTTGTTTGCTGATTTCGTGACGTGCCAGCGCGAGAAAACGACAGAGATTCGCATCGATTAATCGAGAGAAGTAAAACAACATTCATACAGTTTATTCATAGTTAGATATGTATCCAGAGAATGGGGAAATAGATGGATAGACATATAGGAAGGAATTACATTGATGTGAATACATAACATGGATGTATACTTATGGACAACTTTTTGCTATATCGAAATGATATTTCGTATATATTTCCATTAGAGTTTAGGAATACAAAATTTACAATAAATCTAGTGTGAGCGTAAAAATATCTTTTTGCAATGTCATAACAAGATAGCTATTAAAATAAGCTCACACATAAAGAATAAAGATAGAAAGCTAACATAGATAGTTAACCATTTCTAGCTCAGTACTCTCCCTCTGTCCTACGTGGGCGTCTTGCGTATAAAAGTAAGCCAGTCAATGTTCAAATACGCACTAAGCGTCACCTGTAGGCAGACGTAAAACTACTTTTTTTAATCTTTCAATAATCTCCTTTTGAGGACCTCTCTTCGGACTCTTCTTTATCAACTCTTCATTTTACGTGTTTTCATAACATATGTTCATTATTGTGTTTACTATATCAGTTATTTTGTATTATCAATGTTCAGTAACATGCATGTTTCTTTTATATCTGCCTTTGTTTGTATTTCCAAAGTTTATATTCAAACAGAACTGAATAAATATCTCCGTTCATGTCTCTACAAACAACGATTCATTTCAATGGTGTCCTAAACTATTCTCTTTCTACAAATAAATATTTCCCAGGGAATTCATCTTAGAAAGGCCAAACTGAAACATTATAAAGAGATACTGAGGAACTGGACGGACATAGAGAGTCAGATACAAAGAAAATATATAAAGACAAACGGATATGGACGAACTACACAGGCATAGAAAGACAGATATGAATGGATTATATAGATAGAGAGACAGACTGATACATAAGAACTGGACTGACATAGATTGATAAATACAAACACAGACGGATACATAGAGACAGATAAAAGGGAACCACACAGACCGACGGACAGATTCGAAGGAACTACAAATCTAGCCAGAGAGAGAGAGAGAGAGAGAGAGAGACGGGGGGTGGATGTTCGGATTGGAGGAAGAAGTTTGCAGTGAGAAAGAGAAGAAAACTGATTAAAGGTTGGTATGGACATAAACAAACCATAACAAAAGCAACCGTCTTATTGTTGACTAAATAACCAGAGCAAAACGCCACCTATTTAAAGGAGAATAGATGGGAGAGGAGAAAAAGGATTAGTCAATGGAATTAGTTTTTAAAATCTGTTTATTAAAATCATACTTCTTTGATTTCTGACATATTATTCAGAATAGACGCTTAAAAGAATAAAGAAGCATTTAGTTGTATGACAACAGAAGAGTTAACGAAAATACGAATAAATACATAAACAGGTTTGGTTAATCACTCAGTAGTAATTATCACATGACCAACGTCCTTTGGCAGCATGTCATATTTGGGGATGATCATTTAAAAGATTGGAAAAGGTGGTGATCGATGATTAGGTTACTGCCCCCACCTTTTGTTGGTCGTTGGTCAGTAAATATGTCTGAATTTTGTTTTCAACAAGCCGACACAAACTGAAGATTCAATTTATCATTAAATTAAATTGAGAATTGTACCATCCATTGAAAAAAAATTCCGGGGGTGATGCAAAAAAACTTCATTTTCGACATAATAAGGGATGAAATATTTAAATTTCAGCCAACTAGCTCCATCAGTGCAACCTGTGAGCGAGATGTACACATACATAGCCGGCCAGAGGGACAGACAGACCATATCAAAAACTGAAGAAACCTATATTGAAACTTTTGTTTGACGGTTCCTAATAAAATGATATAACATGATTCCCCAGACTTATCTAACCAAAGGAAGAAATGTGATATGTTTAAACAAACATTATATCTTTGGAGTTAGTCAGTCATCATATGAAAGAGACTCTTCCTACTCTATCTATCCTTTTGGGAGAGACCTGAAATGTATTGCTCCGCATCGACACAAAGAGCTAAGGCGTCTTATTGTTTTTAAATTCAATCATTCGTATACCTGGAAGCTGAAACAATGCTAACAAAAAATCACTCATCGGTTATGGTTCCGTGTTTGTAGTAGAAAGAGGGTTGCTCTGTGAAAAACATTCTTCTTACATAGAAATCAGATCTCAATATCAAAATGTTACGATGAAGATAGCATCAGCGAGACCATTCTAAATATCACGTGGAGAGACCATAGTTTATTAGAGAAAAACTGAAGTCAGAGATATCATAGAATCCATTAGAAAACTCAAAAGGCATGGACGGGCCATGGCTCAACGATGTCAGACAATCACTGAATCCCAAGAGATCAAATGCAAAATTTTGGTCTGCAGACAACAAGAACACACAGCGATTTGGACATCAAGATCGAGATATCTGCTGATTCTTGGGGCAGGTCTCTATCCAACAACGAACAAAGGATGATTGAAATCTTTACAGGGTTCAAACTTGAAATAATCAGACGCTGCTTTCATTTGTGATGTCATCAATAGCACTATTCAAAAACAACTATCATCGTTATACGTAATGACAACTAAAAGATGTTTTTTTTTTTAATAAATTGCCTTTACGTCATTTGACTATGATTTGATTAAATATCGTTCAATGGAAAGATTATGTAGAAAAATTACTCTCTCTCTCTCTCTCTCTCTCACACACGCACACACTCTCTCATTCTGAATCAAATTTTAAATGATTTGAGACACAGCATTAGTAAAATGTGTTTATTTCAATATAATAATTTATTGTGAATCGAGAATTGGAATGATATAATCAAATATCTGGGAAAGAAAGAGTCAACAGATTAATATCAAATACATGCTTACACACATAGGCAAGTATAGGAAGGGCCCCTAACACAAAAACATTTACAATAAAAAAAATACACACACACACGCAAACACACACGCAAACACACACACACATACACACACACACACACACACACATATATATATATATATATATATATTCTTATATATGTGTGTGTGTGAGCACGCTTGTGCGTGTGTGGAAGGCTTGCTCTTCAATGGTGGCGTTCTGACTAAGTTACCCTCAGAAAATACCTATCTATATCTGAAAGAATTTTTATGTACGTATGCATGTATACACTAAAAGATAAGCATACAAACATACATATCAATACATGTTTCAAAGAGGCCCTAAAATAAAATTATAAATTGAACATTTCATGTTCTTGAATGCATATATGCCGACACAGAAATCGATGAAACCTGTTCTGTTGATATTTCTATCCAATAACGATCAGAATCCAATGAAAATCACTCTTGACAATTCTTCGCTACGTTTTATTTCCTTCTTTAAAATTGATTTTTCAGCATTTTTTCAGCTCTTAGTGAATTTTTATTTCAAAGGAAGTTGATGTACTTGTTTATTGATCCTATACCATAGCCAATTCGCCAACGCACAAAGAGACATTATTGTAAAATGATAGCACCAAACGTTGGATGCTGTTTCAAAAGCGATCGTTCATTATTTTTTAACTATAAAATAACAGTATATGTGCAAAAAATAATTCAAAATCGTTAATGATCTTAACAAATTGTCAACATTAAAAGCCATTTTATAGTAAAAAAAAAACCTGCTTACGTTTTAAAATAGTTGTTCCTGTTTTCAATAGTTTTTCATTACAGAAAATTACGTAACACTGTTGCACTGCTAACAAGTGTAGCGCCACCTATACTTTTAGTTAGGAATTAAATTCGAAACCTTTTTTTTAGGTAGATATCAAAAACGTCACTCCATCCGATGACCCCTATAAAAGCCCTGGACACATATGATCTAATGCTCATTAACACCAGCACCCACGCCTTTTGCCCCAGCACTCGTTGCCGGCAACTTTTTCTCTCTCTCTCTTTCCTTCTCCCTAAAATCGTTATCATTCCACCGACCTCCTGGCTATCCGATCTTAACCATTTTTCCACCGTGACCTATCTGAACTAACTTTGCCAATTTCACTCCACCGATGTCGAGGCTTCACACATATGCACAGCTACGCCACCGTGTTTTCAATTCGTGCTCTGAACGCGTATAGACCTCCCACTCTCATGAATGACAATGCTTTTTACCATTACCAGACTTTCATAGTCTGTTCGTCAAGTGTCTAACCTCGTCAGAGAATAGCCCCTAGTTCATGCATAACTTGGAAAGCTGGATTTTCATGAAAATCTAGTTCGTTTCGTTCGATTAGCTTATACTGTGGACAGACCGTAAATGCAAAAAAATGAAAATACACTGAAATATGTAGCAGCCAAAATATCCTAATCTCAAATATTGAACAATTCTTTAGGGATTGAATATCATCGTAATACAACAGCTACATTTACCTGACATTGAGGGTTGCTCCCAGGCTTTCTAATCATGAATGGTTTTCATCGAAATTATTGTCCATCAACTAATATCCATAATTGGGTGGCCCTCCGGTATTAGCCTGAAAATATTGTCCAAAACCTCGACTTGTACATTTGCGTATACGGCATTCACTGTAATTTCTTTTTCCGCTTATTAGAAACCATCAAGGTAAATTATCAACATTGATTCATTCGGTTTTAAAATTGGTCTATCAGCTTATCTTCCTGTCTGGCTATGTATCATGTGTACAGGCCACATAAATCGCGATATGTTTACGAAAACGTCTTTTTTTTTTTTTTTTTAATCCTACCACTTGATTGAGAATCTTTTGATAGCATTAATGTTTTCATAGTAATTGTTGGCACATGTGGTGGTATTTCATAGTTAAGACATTATTAACGGTTGCTTTTCAAACACAGTCTAACGTTAGTTGATTTTTTGTTTGTTTTTTTGACAATAATGTCTCATTATACGTAGGCTAATTTGCTATGGTATGGGATCAATAAACAAGTGCATCAACTTCCTTTGAAATAAATATTTGCCAAGAGCAGAAACGAATTAAAATTTTAACTGAAAAATCAATTTTAAAGGAAGAATATAAAACGCACCAAAGAATTGTAAAGAGGAATTTTTATTGAATTCCGATCGTTGCTGAATAGAAATATCAACAGAACAGACTCCATTAACTGAATGTCGGTACTTTAGCTTTTTAAAAACATAAGATACTCAAATTATATCCTCTGTTTAGAGCATTCTTACAACATGAATGAATATATATGTATGTATGCATGTCACTCTCTTTTAATGTATACATGCATATATATAGAGATATATATATATATATATATATATATATATATATATATATATATATATATGCGTGTGTGTGTGTGTGTGTATGTGTGTGTATGTGTGGGAGGAGGTATTTGCTAATTTTAGCTTAATCTTGAGGCTACCAAGAACGAGCAAGCTCCCCATACATACATGCAAGCAAACAGTTCGTTTAATTGATTCCCAGTTTCTACAATATAGCATCTGTGCGTGTTTTTCGAAAATTCACATTTTCCTAGTGATCACTGACCAACAAAATGTGAGCGAATTATTTCATTGATCGCCTCTTTTTCAATGTCCCTATTGATCATCCCGAACACGATGTAGCGTCAAAAGATATCGGTCATGTGACAGTGTCCATTGAGTTACTGACAAGACCTGTCCCTCTTACACTCCCGCCCTCTCTCTCTCTCTCTCTCTCTCTCTTTCTCTCTCTCTTTGACAGAATCTCTTTGCTTCCAAAGGTCATCATAAAAGTTAATGGCTTTTTTCGACTTTACATCTATGCAATCTACTAAAGCAAAGTAAGTGCACACATATGTAAATGTCTTCCAACAGACAGAAGGAACGGGAAGGGCTAGTCGTTCGAAAGGTTCTTGCGCTTTTTATAGTATATACTAGGAAATTAATGAGGTGAGCGTTTCATAGCCTGCGGCTAACGTTTTATAACTTGACTACTGGCTGATTGATAGATTGGCTCAATAGGTTGGTTTAAAGGCGGGTCTGTCTGAATGACCCTGAAAGAAAACAGATCAAAATGATATGATAAAAAAAATAGGTCTAGTTAGTCATTCAATAGAAAATGTCATGCTTCTAGCGTCTTTTGGTAGCAGGCCATGTTGGGGGAAATCAATTTAAAAATGGTTGATGAATCGATCGGTCATTTCTATTGTCTTGTGCTTGTCATAAATAGAAACGCCTGAATTTTTCCAAAAAAAATCAAAAGCAAGCGTGAACACTGTCATATATAAACTAAGGAACCAGATTAACATGAGTTTACATTTCAAACTGAATCCCACACTAAAAAAAACACTGAGGAGAGTATAAACACACAAAAACTTTTCTCTGGACATTTTCACGAGTGAATGTTTATATTTTCAGTCCCTTACTCCATTGATGCGGCGTGTACGCTCGAGCCCGATACATACATACATAGTCAGCAAGCCAAAATAACTTGAAAATTGAAGAAATTTTTGTAGATGTTGACAATGTTGATATTGATAGTATTGCTTTACGGTTTCTAATGTATCCATTTGTAATCATTTTCATTTTCAAACATGCAACTCTTGACAAGCAGATTTTGAAGGAACAAACGGATTATGGAAAGAAATATGGGTTCCTGACACATCGAGTGCTATTTGATGGTCATGCAATGAAATTAACTCGCTTCTCTAAAATAATTATCTGTTACATATGTTTGTCTTTTAATTCAATAACAGGACCTTTTGAACATTCGCTGCTGGATTGCAACAAAAAATGATATTAGGTAGTGAAACTTGCCCAACAGGATCGTGGAAAAGCTCAAAGCAGGAACTATTCAAAAGGTATTTCGTTTGTTCCAAGGAAACACGTAATACGCGTCAGATCAGGAACGTGAGCCCTGGATTATGCAATATAGATAGGTAGCAGCCCCTAATTTTGTTTTAATCGTGAACAACCAACATAAATGTTTGAGTAGCACGTCTGACTAACTTATACAATATATCATCACATATAATACCATTGGAAAATTTGAAATTCATACTTTATTCAAATTGAAAGAAGATTGCCATCAAAGTCAATAATTAAACAACTGAAAATTCCAAGTCATGTAGAAAAATTCTATCCAAAAATAAATACGGCCAGAATTAATTTTATTCATGACATAACTATTGTGGTCCCCTGGAAAAAGTCTAAAACAGAGAAAAAATCTAAAAAACATGGAGATTCTGTGAAATCTGGATGTTTTTAATAAACCCGAAAAGTAAGGCCCCAAAGTGGTAAGAAAGGGTTTGTTTTGTTTTTTAAATCGGAAACGTTTTTTTAGAAAGGGTATACCGGAGTACTGATGCCAATGATCAAGTCTGCACACAAAAGGGTATGGCCAGAAGCGGTGGAACAAATGAACCAACCAAAAGACACACACGTACAGAAAAAAGGATAAAATACTTTGCCGCCTTTGGTGAATAAGATTGTTTCAATATCTGGCCTTTTTCATTAAGATTTTCCACCGTCTTGCCCATGTAATAGCTAGAACAAGAAAAAAAGATACATCCTGTTCTCAATCACATAGTTCATCACTGAGCATAGTCTAGTTCGAATCAAAATCATACAATTGAGGTGCCCGTGAGGATTGAACTCACTACAACTGGACAAAAGCAAATAGGAACTCTTTGATAGAGAGACTGATTTTATATGATTTTCCCAAATTTCACACCGGCTCATACACAATATACGCTTCATGACAGCACTCCGTTCCCAACGATATAATGCGGACTTGAATGGTTGTACTAAAGACTTTTAATTCAGTTCACACCATCTAGAAATTACGTCTGATGTCATTAGTTGAGAAGAAAACCATACCGTGCACTGCCACGGTCTTTATTTCAAAATGCTGGCGCTCGTTGAAATAACGACTTGCTAGTAACTCAATAAGACATTTCACTTTCGTCTTTTTGAATCTTCTTTTCTATTTCTAACTGATCTAATTTTACCAAACACATACTTGGAAAAAGAAAAAAAAATAGAGAAGAAGAAGCAAGTAAGAAGCACTTTTGATTCCACTATGTAGCAGCGTCTTCAAGTCTATTTAATACATATAAGTTCCGGCAAGAAGCACCACTGATTTTGTTCCCTCCGCCTAGCTCCACAAACTGAACCGACAATAGATTCGCACTTCGAACACTGTCTCGGGTTAAATAAACGACCATCTACTCAATGGTGCAGACATTTCGGAATTATAGCAACGGTGTGTATGTTAAGAGACTACCTTTATAAATCAATTAACGTCTGAGAAAAAATACTCATGGAAACTGTGTTGTCTCCCTTGACAAACGGACATTTTATTGTAATGGCAAAAGTAACTTGAGTAATCATTTCCCGTTCAATTATTGGGACCAAGGGGGTGCTAATAACAAGAAATAAAAAGAAAAACAAACAAGAAAGAAAAGAATAAGAATGAAAATGATGATAATAAAAAAAGTGCTGACACCAAAAATGTGCTAACAAGGAAGGAAGGAAGGAAGGAAGGACGAAAGAAGAAAAATGAAAGAAAAGAAAAAAAGAAGAAAAATACCAATAAAACCATTCAAAAAGCAAATAACAAATAGAAAAAAGAGGTTCGAATAAATAGAAAGAAATATGAGATAAAGAAAGAGAGTGCTTAAAACAAAGAGATAATATGAATAAAAACGGAATACAGTTTTAATAACACGAAACCAAAGGAAAAAAAAAGCAATTATCACAAAATAGAAAAAGAGAGAAATATAAGAAACTTGTTATCAACATCTGCGAATATCAAGGTTTAAAATGTTTCTGTATTTTGACACGAGAGAGTTCGAGGCGTCGAGTGTTCAATCAAAAGACTTGTCCGTTGAAGCGGGAAAAAACGGATCAACATGGCTGATTCGAACATCATCAAACGGGAAGTTGACTCAGCAGTAGAATGACCAAAGGAAGCGATCACGACAGAGTGAAATAGAAATTCGTTATTTCCCGATCTTTTTTTCAATGGACTGTGGTGTGGCTTTGTGTCTACAGCGCTAAGTAAACCCACAGACATACATAAATACATTCATACATACGTACATACATAGATATATCCTTGAAATCATGAATGTTCGCAATACATCATTTCGTTCCTACGGAAGATCTCAAGCAGTCATAGCTTTGAACTGTGTCCATGGGTATCTGTGTTTCACCTCGATTTATTTTGTGCATCTATTCATGAGATATGTCCTAAGGTATAAGAAAAGCCTGGGTGGGTTCGTAAACGTGTTATGCTTAGCATAAAACTTGCAGACACAAAAGAATATTATTTTGCGGTCTGGAAGCTTCAAACATTTTCACATATAAATTAATAGTTACTGTCTCTTCGCTTCACAGACGTTGCTCCAAAGTTTCGGTTCTGTGCAGAACTGTAATCTTAGAGAATATCCTGAACTTGAGTTAAACTTGGTTAGCTCATAAAATACACACACTCACTCACTCATACACACACACACATTCTTAACTTGGTAAAAAAAAACACATTCGATTAGCACAAGAGATTGAATGTAGCAGCATTTTAAGGGTCAAAAGAAACACAGAATTGTTAGCAAACATAGTGCGAAAAATCTTTACAATTCCCAATTACTGAGACCCTGTGCCAGACTTACCAAAGCTAAGTAAAATTTTTACATGGAATTGATGTAAAGCGATGATTAGTAAGATGGTCCCACTAGATAGACGCGAATGCTGTGTTTGCTATCCTAAATGGTTATCCCACTTAATTTTGTCCAAGGGCAGTACAGTTTCTTCCATCGTGTGTCAGGTCTTTCCCTACTGCGTTTACTGCCCAGTGAGTATCAATCGTTTGACCATCTACTGCTCCACCTATCTTGATTTTTTCTAGCTAAAATCCACCTTAATTTCCCTTACTTCTTTACGGTAGTCCCCTATCTGACCCATGTGGATAGTATTGCATATCTTAAAGTTGTATATAGCATTGATTTTTTCATGGCTCTCTGAGTGATTTTGATTTAATTCTCAATTGATTTTGTTTATTTGATTAGTTCGTATCCGTAAAACATAGCTATCATAGCAAGTCATTGGCAAGGTGCACTTCTTTTTGTCTCAATCCTTACCGAACGCTTCCCAGAGAATCGTTATGTGTCATTTTATTTCACATTTACTGTATTTCTCGAACTTTACATGTGTATTTCAGTACTCAGGAATAATTGAGTATATGAACCGATCGATACAGATACATAAATTTCACAAGAGTTATATTCGTATAGATGATTACAATTGTTGATATATATGCATGTATACACACACACAAACACACATATACACACACACACACACACATATATATATATATATATATATATATATATATATATATATATATATATAAGTATATATATATATATATATTATCCACTTTTATCCATTTTAATACTCTAAATTCTAGTAGGTTACGAAGAAGTTTATGAGGATTAGAATGTACAAATAACGCGTGATGAAACGTATCTAAGGATAGTTTGAAGTCCTTTTGCTCACAAGTGCGCTGGTGCCTTAATATCTTGAAATATAGTCCAATGATCGTCGCACGGATCGCTGACTGGAGACCAACTTATTCAGAAACTTATTCATATTTGCATTTGTCTTTCTCCAATGTTATAAGTTAGCTTTATGCCTCCTATACATTGAAATTCATGTTAATGAACCAAAGTTTACAATGCTCATGACCATGCAGCCGTGTAATGTGCAGTAATGCAATGTTTGTAGTCAAGCATATTAAAAGACACACTTTTATTATGCTGCAACTAGCGATACAATATGGCGCTAATGAGAGAAGTGAACAAAGATCATAAAATGAAAACAGGAGTAATGGCAGGGACTGGGGGCTATATTCCATGGTCAGCAATCATGTGAGCCCCCAATATGAACGGTTTAAGGCGTACTGTCCTAGAAAGACGCAGTTATTGAGGTAGAAGCACTTAGGTGCTCGATTGAAGATTGCAAATGTCTCCACGAAGAAGCCTAAATGGTTCTGCATCCTATTCTGTTGTCAGACGGAACAAAAATCTGATTATTTGATCAATTCTTCTTTTTTTTTTTCAAATGTGGATGAAAAGGTCGGTGTACGATCCATAGAATGCCATCCTTACTGTCAAAAATGGTAGGAGTTGCAGGTTATTGTGGAGTTGCTACTCTGCTGGAGACACTGGGGAATAGGCTGGTATGGAAGGGACAATTAAAAAAAGATAAATGTCTCGATATTTTTTATAGTAAACCTAATACCGTCAGTGAATCGATTTGGACTTCATACGGAGCGATAATCTCAAATACGCATCCATTTTTATCATAGATTTGCAAGAAAATAATCGGTTACTCAGTAAACACTGCCGTGTCACCAACGTTCTTTCGCAAGAAGGTGTGTTTGGAACAATCAGTTATAGGTTTTTTGGGGTTTTTTCGAAAAACCCGCTACAATACTGCCTGACACGAACCATGGAGCTGATTAACTTGCATTGCAAATCGAGCCCGTACAGTGTGAAAACTTTTGAGGATTTTTAAAAAGTTTTTTTCAAGACGTAATAGGGAGGAGATTTCAGCCGACGAGTCCCATCGGTGCAGCCTGTGCGCGTAACACATTAATAGCAACTTGAACTTTCGAGAAATCTATGTTGATTGTATTGGTTATGCTTATGGTTGACGTTTTCCCATGGCTGACTGAAAGTCGTACCTTGAATCAGTTCGAGAATTTATAACGGGGGCTAGAGATAAGAATGAATGTGACAAGACCATCTATTTTGTAGCAGACAGATATTCGATTGGACAATAATGTGAAATATCTTCTGATCCGTGACTGAAGCTCATTGAAACTACCATCAATAATTGAAAGAGGTTATTTGTCAGAATTGTAGAGGAGCCAAAAAATTTGAACGATCCGGTTATTTTGTTTTCCTATACTGCTCGTTATGAATAGATTGTTTTGTAAATTGTCCTTTGGTGCGCCTATAATACTTATATCGACCAAAATATATATCTCATAGGTATTGGTTCTTGCGAGAATCTAGTAAATCGTCTTTTTAGGGCGAATGTGTCATTGATCTTGCGCAAAAGGGTATCTTTTAAGAAACATTTGATTTTCTATAATGTATTATATTGCCATGATTTCTGGATATGACCGTGTATATTTCTGGATGTATTTGTCCAAATATTCAAATTTCTTAGTATTATATTAATTCACTGAGCTTAACTTAGTTTTGTCTCAAGATCATCCGTATGAAGGTATCCATTGAGGATGGAACCAACTCGCCATTAGACCATAAATAGGCATCAAAGTGCTTATATCTATGTGGGGGTTTAGAAAACAAAGTGTCACCAAAACTATCAACAAAGGTTTTTCCATTTTGTAAGGTAGTCTGGCTAGCTATATGTACATTACATGCTCTGGCTACCCCAACGGAGATATCGGGCTAAAAATTCAAATATTCACTTTTTATTTCTTGAAAATACCTTTTTCCTCTCCTCAGAATAGGTTTTCTGTGGGGTTGGGATTTATTTTGCAATGTAAGTTCATGCTAAATTGGATTTAGATTGTTTACAACTGCGTTTGTACTTGTCCTTTTAAAATTCAGACATTTTAGTGTCCAACAAGAAAAGACGTACTCATTGATCATCCCTTTTCGAAAATTTTAATTAATCACCCACAACACAACATGTTTCTATTGAGTGACTGACCAGACCTGTCTCTGTTACCAAGCAGCCAATGTGTGACTACGCGAGTATGAAAGGGCAGATAGTTCGAATGTCCGTGTGTCTATGTCTGCAACTGTGATAGTTTTGAACTCTTCTCAAAGAATCTTCGGCAAACGTATGATATATTTCTTATAATATTTTTTCCTATTCCTACCACAAAAATCATTGAAAATACAATCTTATTAGTCAACTTTCCACTTCACCAACGGCAAATTCCTGACGAAAAGCTGTGTAGAAAAAAGATAAGAATGAAATCAAAGGACATCGCTTTTTATTTTAGTCTTTTTTTATCCAGTTTTCGACAGGAATTTGCCGTCGGTAAAGAGAATAGATAGTTAACAGGATTGGATTTTTTTTTCATGCTTTCGTACTTTAAGCATTTATATAACGCAGATGTTTGTCGTGTATTCAAGAGTCTTATTCAGATTTCATCAAATGGAATTGGTGATTTACTTCTTTTCTTTTGCACTAAATAAATCCTGTGGTTTTCGCATGGTTTTGCCAGAGGTAGCAATTTTTTGTTGTTGTTGTTATTTTGGCTTCTTCTCTCTGCAAACCGTTTAATGATTCAAGATAAATTGTTGATAATGATGATGATGAATGTAGAAGAAGCAATGATTGTCCTGAAGCGGCTGACGAGATATTTAACGGGATTTTTCAGTCCTGAGTTTCATTTGAGGGCAATGGTGGCAGTGACAGCCACAACTATACTGCAGCAGCTGACGAGATGTTTCATAGATGTGAAGTCTCATTAAAAATGCCCCATTCCCGAGTTGTTTACAAAAGGCTTGTAAAATCCATGGTCATTCGCTGTATGTGGTGGGAACATCAACATTCTGACAATCTCCAACAGGTAAATGTCTGTCATGCACACACACACACACACACACACACATATATATATATATACATATATATATATATATATATATATATATATATATATATATATATATATATATATATCGATCTATCTATGGACTAAAATAAAAAGAGGAAATTGTTGTGCTTTTCGCTCCAGCTG
This sequence comes from Thysanoteuthis rhombus, assembly GCA_963457665.1. NCBI lineage: Eukaryota > Metazoa > Mollusca > Cephalopoda > Oegopsida > Thysanoteuthidae > Thysanoteuthis > Thysanoteuthis major. Next base: position 20,984,612 of record OY735198.1, read on the forward strand.
ATACATCTGGTGATCAATCACAGATCATGCCCATGAACATGATTGATATAATGTAATATTTCAAGGGTTTATTGCATTCAGACGTATGTTAGCCAATACACTGAAGTCTGTTGTCGAAGAAAACTTCACTTTACACACCAAACATTTATTTTTCAGCACAACACATTTCCTTTCCAATGCTATAAACCCAAAGCTCTTCCATTAATCACATAGGATGAACGTTATGCAATGGAAATATACGATTAAAATTTTGCAGATAACTTCTTTTCATGGATTTATTGATCCCCATTTGTACATAGGTGTGTCATTAAACCTGTAGCCTAATGACATGATATTTATCCCACGGAGCAAATATTCATTTTAAAATAAAATCTCCTTCCTGGTCAATGCGCATGTATCAACGAAACTTTCAGCTTTCACATACATTAAACATTATTCAGAGAAAATTTCAGATTGAAATTCAGCTATTTAATGTATCAGGCTATGAACTTACTGATACACTCCCTTAAACATTCAAAGGTGTGTATACTGAGTAGATAATACCTTTTGCAATTGATTCGTATATATATATCAATAATCAATAATTGTGTCATCCACAGACAGCTGTTTCGTTGTATTACAACAATTCAGGGAGGCTGTAGACTACCCAATATCCCATCCAGTACCACGAGGTAGGATCGAAACCTTCGCTTCAGAATTACCCCTACTCAACGCAGAGCTGGAAGGTCAGTAAGACCGAAGTTAAGTGTTGTATTTACTTACGCACAATTCCCCATCGAGTGTGCTCAATTCCTGAGTTGGAAAAGCTTTGGTACGTAACTTATAATGGACGAATCTCCCTACTTAAAGAGTGCTCAACCCTAAAGAAGGGGCGTTAATTATAATAATGATTAATTATTCTGTCATCCACAGGCAGCAGTTTCGTTATATTACAACTCTTCAGTTTGGGTGTAGACTATCCAAAACCCAATCCACCATATATATATATATATATATATATATATATATATATATATATATATATATATATATATATATATATATATATAGTTTGGAGAGTTTTAGAGCTTTAAACAACAAATACACATTTTTTTAGTTCATTTCTTTTCCCTGGTAATTTCCCAATATTGGTCAATGTAATTATTTTTTTCCGGTAGGTTTCACTTTTTACACGAACTACATATTATTGTTCTAAGCATGATTTTTTCCTTTTAATATGGATCCTCAGTTGTTCATCACGTAAACGTTATTTCAAAATAGTTATATCAACACACTCAGACATTCTGGAGGGGGTTAGAAATTGACAATGCAGAAAGGGAAAAAGGCTCGAGACTAATTGTACATCGAAAATCTCTCTTAAAATGTAATTGTTTGCAAACTTTTCACCCGTATAAGACTTCTTCGGAGCTTAGAATCGAGATGATTTTGGATAAAAATGGTGGAAACTTCTGGAATACCCATATGGTAAGGGAATAGAGAAAGATGGTGTGCACTAATTATTTCCGAGGTTTTTTTTTTTTTTCCTTTTTCCGCATTTACAACTTTTCCATAGCTTTCCGCCGGATGTACTTCTTTACACACATACACACACATTCATATATATATATATATATATATATATATATATATATATATATATATATATACGTATGTATGTATGTATATATGTATATATAAATATATACGTATATGTATATATATATATATATATATAAATATTATACATACATTATCATTTTCATTCTAGCTATAAATGAGTTCATTTATTCATAAATCATACCGACACACACACATAGATACAGACAGACACATATGTGTATGTACGTGTGCAGGTGTGTCTGTTTTCTCCATATATTCTCACACATAAGCAAGCACTATGTTGTATTCATTTTTATCGCAGTCTTTTATATCCATTCAAACGATAATAATGAGCTACATAATGCTAGACGAAGAAGGATAGAAAGTTGGCTTCCACATGAAGTACAGTAAACCAAATGTCATGCACAACAAACATTTTGTAAAAAAAGTCGTTACAATAAAAAAAAATCGTAAGCACAGAACTGGAGATAGAAAACAATTTTAATTACCTTGGACAACGAATCTCCAGAAATCTTTAAAAAAAGAAAAAAAAATAGGTATATAATCACTTCAAATTGGCGAGCCTTCGGCAGTTCAAGCCTAACTCCCAAAATGAAGAAAATCCCTGTAATTCTAAAAGGAAGTCAGTACAACCAATGCATCCACACGATAGTTTCTTATAGAGCTGAAACATTGAATCTTACCAAAAGATTGAGTCTCGGACTGAGAATCATCAACGTGCATTTGGGAGAATCATGCTCAATCTCACACGGAGAGGTCAGAGTAGAGGACGGGATATTAGTAGAAAGGTAGGAACCATTGAGAAACTCAAATGCCAATGAGCTGGTCATGTGGAAAAAATTTCAGACAACCGTTGGACGTAACGACTCACAACGTGGATCCCCAATGTTTTGGCCTTTATGACGAGCTAGACAAATTCAGAAATTACTCACACTGCCACACCCATGATCGTGAGGTCTAGCAAATTCTGGGGAAGGTCTATGTCCAGCAATGAACACTTCGAGAATGATGATGATGATGAGGAGGAGGAGGAGGAGGAGGAGGTGGATGATGATGGTGGTGGTGGTGGTGGTGATGGTGGTGATGATGATGATGATGATGATGTATAACAAACTGTATAATCCATCAGGTTTTTTTCCGCAAACAGGATTTGAAAACTAACTTGTAAACATAGATATAGATGTATTTACCACACAATTGGTACTATTTACCTTTTGTTAGAAATGAATATCACCCATAACGAATGCTCGCTATTATTTGGCAAACTTGCCAACGTTCCAGACCAAATTCCTTTCTCTCATAATGCTTTTCTCTACTTTGAGGAAGAATTGGGAAGACTCAGAATCAAGGTTGGAATTGGGAGCTTAGGGTAAGCCAGTGGCTAAATATAACGATAATGTTCCGAGAATTCTTACTGCACGTCCTGAAAAGCTTGAACAATTGTAATCCACTTCTTTCTTTATCTGTTAGTCAAGGAATCTTGCCTGAAAATACCCTTATTTAATACAGTTCTTATACAGTTCTTCACGATACGAATAAAATATGTCGAATATCAGAGGAAGACAGTTCCAATAATAAATATAAATAGTGGTCTTTATTACTATTTTTCATATAGAGAGTTAATTCTCGCCGTTTCCTCAAAGACTTTTCAACTTCTCAGACAACCCCCCCCCCACACACACACACACACAGGTACATTTGAGTTTGAGTTATACCATATGAAATTTATCTGACTCAGTCTCCCATCTCTGGAGTATCAGTTTACGCCAGGTAAAATATTAAGGAGTACAAAGAAGAACAAAAGCTCCAAGACATGTGCAAAAAATTTCTCGTTTCATTTGACCCCTCATTGTAGAAAAAACGACTTCAATTCTGATCCCTCAAAGGTGAAAAAAACTCGCTCCACTCTAAATCCCTCAAAGCAAGAGGAAAGACTTCCGTCGTTTTGACCTTTCGAGGAGGGGTATCCCATTACTACTGACACCTGAAACGGTGTGATATTTAATCTGAGTGATGCTCTATCGCATGTGTCTTTATTATAACTCCGCTAGGAAGTATATTCTCATTGTCAGTATTCACCAGGTATTACACCTTCCGATTAACATTTATTCCAATCTTTATGGAATTCTCTCCATGAATAACATTAAAATCCCCTCGTAAATTGCGAAAGAAACTTTGAGATGTTCTTTGCCGAGAAAGACAAAGAGAGATATGGAAGGATGGAATTAGTTCATTGGAAGATTGCCAAAGATAGCGGTGAACCAGAAATAATGCTGACCAATAAAGGTGATTTTTTTCGAAAACGTCTTTTACTTTCGTTTCATGAACCAAACAGCTTTTTTTTGTTTACAAAAATGCAGGTCTTGTTAGTCACTCAATAGAAACTGTCACTGGACCAACGTGTCCCAGCATTATACCCTGTTGGATGTAATCTAATCAAAGAGAATAAATGTACAAAGAGGTGATCAATGATGAGTTACTTCTCTCAAATTCTGTTAGGCAGTGATTATTAAAATGTCAAAAATTCTTTCTAGAATCGATGGTTTGTAAAAAGAATTATTTGAGGAAAAATTACGTAATAGAGTTATTTTATAATAAAAACCAAATCATTAAGAGCACTCAGACAAAATATAGACTGGATAATCACCAAAGTAGAAACTTTCTCCCTCAGAAGTGAATAGGATGTATTCTTTATAATGAATATTTATTATACAGATCGAGAAACAAAACAACTATTGAAAGTCAATGATATGAAAGAATAAAGAACACAGGAAATGTCATTCATTCATAGTTCCTCGAGCGTGATATCAAAATGCTGAGAATGGATGGTCCATTATTGTTGTCGGAGATAATGATAATCATTATTCGTTTCGAAAATGTTATGGTCCACTAAAATGACTGACATAAACTTTTGTAAAAACATTTTTGCTCAAGATGATTTCCGTTACAGCTGCATTGTATGTGTGTGAGTAATTGCAGAATGATTATTGTATCATTAAGAAATCTTCATATCTTGATGTCAGCTTGTGTTCTGTTTCCAACTTCATTGCATTTGGCGTTTTTAACACCTACCTTTATCAGTTAAATGTCAGGAATTGGATGATTAACGTGAAATAATAGCAAAGAGCGCGCGGATGCTCTCCTGATACGCTCCTTGATTAAAGAATATTAGAGAGAAAAAAGGAAGGAAGAATGTGAAAAAGAAAGAAAAGAAAGAAAAGGGCAGACAAATACAAAATGGGGGAGAGGAAAGAACGAAAATAAGGAGAGAGAAAAATGGGAAGAAAGAAAAGAAAGAAGAAACAAACAAAGAAGAAACGAATGCAAGAGAGGAGAAGAGGAAAAAGAGAAAAGGAAAGACGAAAGAAAAGACAAAGAACTGAAGAAAGAAGAGTGGATGAATAGTAACGATAAAAATATTGTTTTTTCTATATGATGATAAACTACAATGTTCAATATACAAGATAAGTCAGCTTAGCAAGTAGTCAGCAACGTCATCCTAAAACTCCAACCTTCAGAATGATCTTGACGATTGACTCAATGTCTCCCTTTCCCAAGAGTCTCCCGATGGTGTGCTATTATATTGCGAGACGACAAAACCCTGCTAGAAAGTGTAAAGTATGTTTACAAAATGCAAAACAACGAGAGAATACATACATTAAAGTATGGAAGAATATACATTTCATCTCTGAAAACCACATAGTATGCACTATGATAGTGTTGTAAATCACGCTTCGAAAGGCCCTCGTTGGATATGGCATGAATATTTAGTAAGCTTAGTTTAGTAGTACTGTATGAGGTTGCAAGTGTTCGGAACCTAGTGGCAATCATACTATTGTAATTATGGTTATGGTTACGGATTATGCAGGACTAGCTTACTGATTAGTATTCCACAGTGATGCACATAAGACTAGTAATATTAATCTCCTAACGCATAACAGTTATCTTCAAAGGATAGAATAGATTCGGCACGAGATTAAGAGCATGAGGTATCCATTGAAGATCGAACTCACTTCAGTGGTAATGGCTTGCGAAAATATAAGCACTCAACGAAGAAGTGCCCCTTGACAATTCATAGTAAGCATTCTCAACGGGAACAATATCGCTTCTGAAAGGGGCAAAAGTTAAGATGGCCAGGTGCTGTTATTTTCATATACAAATTTATATGTTTAAAAAAATAATCAATCTTCTGCTTCCTGTCAATGAAATTGAGAAATATGGAGAACCTAGATCTATTTGGCTGATCGTAAAATATGTATTTTTGAATATTGTTTTGATTATGGATTCCTGATTCTGTTATCGTCTTCAATTTGATTATGGTAGCTCCCAATATCCGTTGTAAATATTTGTTTTATTGAATATACTTGGTAATTTAAGGCATAGCATAATAGAAATCAATGCTCTTTTGAAAGATGCAAAGTCAAGCTACCTGATGTGGGTATTTATTTGGCTAAAGGCATCATATGAAGCAGCACAATCAATTGCCTCGATGGGAGCCAAATTTGAGCTTGAGTGATTGTTCTTTAAATAACTAAACGAGGCTATGGGGGAAAAGGTTTACAAACCTTTATCGATAACATTTACTCTCAGAAAATGACTTTAGTCTATATTAACATGATTTAACATCATGAGAGATGGAGAACGAGAGGGAGAGAGATGGAGTAAGAGGTTGAAAGAGATAGTGTGTCACACAAAAAAATGCCTTAAAAACGGCATTCGAAACATTGTATTTTCCTTAACTGGAACAACGACTATTGATATCTATGAGGAATACATAATCATCTCAGTCACCGATTGGACCAATGTAGTTATTATAAAAAAAAGGGATGATAATTTAAAATACAGTATTGTTGCGGTAATTGGTCACGATTTCATAAGTTTGACGCCGGGTGTAGAATTTCGGATATCCATTGTTTATCTGTTAATGACTTTAACCTGTTAACTGCCAAAAACGAGGTAACACATCACCGCACGCCCAGCGCCATGAACGGGATAATTCGTCTTAGCAAGTTGTAGGTGTAGTACCATAGACGAGATAACTCGTCTTGAAAACTCGTATGTGTGTTTTTCTCTCACATGATAGCAAAACCCCACTAAAAAAAATGTAAGGTATGTTTACGAAATACAAAACGAAGAAAGAGTAGATGCATTACACTATCGGATATTTTATGATATCGCTTCTCTTAAAATCACAAAATTTGCTATTTTGATGACGGTCATGATAGTGTTTGCAAAATCTATGATACATCAAATATTTGTTCCGTCTATGGCTAATTTCGCCTTTCAGTCTCTATTTTTGCTGCTTACCCTATCTCACTCTACCCACTGATATTCTCTCGCCACTCTTTCTCTCCTTTTGCTTCTTCTATTCCTTTGTCTCTTTCAGTTTCTTGACACTTTTACCCTTTCTTCCTATTTTGTTCTTCTAATATTCATAATTCATCCTTATACGAGCATGTTCAACATCGCGAGGAAAATGTTTTTGAGTGTGTTGTCTTCGCTACCATCATCACAAGCTTTCTTTTGGTCTCCAGAATATTATCCAAATAATCACCATCTATCACCAATGTCGTCATTATTATATAACTGTTTCATCAGAAAAAAAAACTGCATTATTATAACTAACTGTAAGTTCTCTACGTTCGTCTTTGTTTTTATTGTCTTTATTAGCAGTAAAAACAAGGTTATAACTTGCATCAATTTCGTCTTCATAGCTGTCATCGTCGCCTGTATTTTAATAAGCCATGTTTATCATATTTATGTTATTGCCATTGTTACCATGAGAACCCTCGTTGGTTGTGTTAGTGTTTTGCTAACGTTTATAATGCCTATCAAGACAAAAGAGAAGATATACAACGAACAGTATCATTCGGTTAGAAACCATCAACCAAAACTGTCACCAAATTTCCAAAATTGGTTTCGTCATTTTTTCGCGTTGCTTTGGCTGTTTGGCTGACATGCTATGTATGCATATACCACGTGTACATGCCATACCAAGTGATCTACAGGGCTGAAAGTGTAAATATTAATACATCTAAAAGTAACAATATTTTATTTTTTGAGAATGCCTCAAAAATCTTTTAAGAAGGGGGTATCAATTTACAATGTAGTTTTTTGGCAAATTGATCCCTTTTTCGTGCGCATAGGTTTGTTTTGAGTTTTTTTTCCGAAAACCCACTCTTTTTTTGTGATCACTGACCAACAAAAAGCGAGATAAGTAACTTATTCATTGATCACCCCTTTTTTCCAATTTTTTTAATTGATCACCATCAACCCAACGTGCTGCAAAAAGACGTTGGTAAAGTGACAGTTTCTACTGAGAGACTAACCAGATCTGTTTACCTATTTATAATGGTGTCAGCTTGAAAACATTCTTTGTACGAGATCATTTTTTCTTCTTTTCAAAGATGTAACACATCGGATTACGGCTGACTATTTTAGTCATTTTCCTTTTATACTAATCAAGTCACGATTTAGAGAGATCCCGAGAAATGGCGTCTGTAAAAATTGACTGAAAATACGTGTTATAGAGAATTCAAACAAATAAGAAGTGTGAATGCAGAGATATGGTAAAAATAAGTATTGAACGTCAGACGTTAATATGCTTTATCTCCACACCGTACTTGATATCATTGACGCCACTATCATTTTCATCTCAGTGTTTTATCATCAAGTTTAACATTCCCACCTTCAGAATGATCTCAAATATTCTGTCTGCTTCTGGAATTGGGGGAGAAACATGAAAACAAAACTAAAACCTAAAGTCTTCGATCAGATAAGCACGACTTTTAAAACCTACACAAATAAAGATGCTGTATAACGAACTTCTGCCATGAATATTAATGATGATCTGGCACTAACAGTAAAACTACGGTCAGCAATTTCGTCTGGTAGATGAATTTACTAGTATATCAAGTTCTTTCTCCCGCTTAATGCCTAACTACTGAGGCCTTATGTTCACTTACCTTGATAAACAATTGACAGGTCTGCTTCATAGTAGACGTAGTTCCGTATTTTCTGATGGGGAGCTTTGGTCACCGTATGAGCTCAGATGAAAGTTAGAATTTCAAATGCTGATTTTCAAAGTAAGCAAATCCTCCCTTCATATATATATATATATATATATATATATATATATATATATATATATATATATATATTAGAAGAAGCAGAAATATCATCATTTTAGGACCTTTTTTTATCATATATAGGGTATTTGGACGTTTCTGGCCCGAAGACGATCTAGCTGTGTGATATATCCGATAGCGTGGCTTGACCGTATAGGGTAGGTCAAAATTGAACTTGCACGAATAGAAGAACCACGTTGGGTCACGAGACCTATGTATACGTGTGAAGAACGAGGCCTTGGCAATGGATATGAATAAAAAATTTAAAAAAAAGAAAACCAGTAAGCGATGGAGGGAGGAACTAGCACGCTGAAGCGAGAGGAGTCACATTTTGCTTCTCCCTTGCCGTCAAGAGTGTTCAGAATACTTTAGAGAAAGAAAATTTCATCCCTCGCTCGTGCTCTCATTTGATCCCCAAAGGTATTTCAGTAAAGTGGGAAATAACAAAGGGAAATCCTTGTCACGATCTTTCTACATCTTTTTATAAGAAAAAGGAGGCGAATTGAGCGAACTTCAAATTTATTTTATTACAGTAGACATGAAATGCAATGGATTTTCTCGGGGACTAGAAACAAAGTAGTTTAGTTTCATTAATTGCTTCTCTGATATACAAGCTTCATGATTATGCTAGAAGTTCATAAGTCAGAGAATGTTAACATGACGTGATCCCCAATAAATATACCTGCGAGGAAAAAACGGTCAATTTGCTACCTACTCTTTTGCAAGATTGTCCTCTAATATTACAGAGTATTTATCTCACTTCAAATAGGCAGTGAGCTGACAGTTCTCTTCACCAGATCACAGCTCAGACTCAAATACTAGGCGACAACAAGTTCACCAACGTAATTAGTGGCTCTGTTCGTAAATGAGGGAAGCAGAGACCACGGTGGGTAAAAAGCAAATATAGAGCGGATTCGGACAAAAAAATGGATGGAACAAGAGGGGAAAAAAAGTGTGTTAATAACATAAGAATAACGAACGGATAAGAAATCAATTCACTTCCTTCAATCAGTCGTCTAAAAATGACGGGACGATCAGTAAAATAACAAAGAATCGTCAATCGAACTTTTCGCTAACGATGCACCGGTGGGTGTTGATGTGTCGATTGGATGTTTGTTGTTTAATGGGCAGGGAGAGAGCTAGAAATACAAATACAGACCAATTACGACTAAAATAGAGGACAAAGAAAAATCGTCTACGCTCGTACGATGATGAGATATATTTTATCAATTTTTTTCTTGTCTTTGTAATATCCAATGAATGAAAGTTATAGAAAAATCAAGGGTTGGTTTTTCTCTGTATTCTCAATTAGTGACGAAATCGCTTTCTTCAATACTGATTTTCAAATGCTGGTTTTGTGTTGATTTTTATAGATAATTAGAAAACCTCCATTTTATTTTCAAAATTGAGCGTTTGGAGGAAAAGTAGGAAAAACCTTCAGAAAAAAGTCAATCGCACAGGGAGGATCTTTATACAATATCATTTTTAATTAGTGAGTTTTGGTATTCTTATATGTGTATACATATATCGACACAGAAAAATATATATATGAGTGTGTGTGTGTGGTCGTGTATACGTGTGTGTCTGTCTGATCGCTTTTGATTCGTTCTATATATATACTTCCATGTATTTAAGAAATGGATATATTTGGTCCGACAGAATGAATCATAAATTGTGTTAAAAAGAAACGTATCTCGAATGATTTTCCGTAGTAACACGGCCATTACATCATTTAAATTCGACCACATCAATAGAAAAAAAACAATTAAGCTGCTGCAGGGATCGAACCTGCCACCGATAGATAGCTGCTTCAACTTACCGATGTACTTACCATTGACTAAGGGTTATGCCTAACAATGCTTCATACATCGTCTTCCAGTATGGTTTTTTTACGAAATATCCCTCCCAGTTACCGTTCAATTCAATAATGTGTGATGAATCTAATACATCGTGCCCAATCCATTCAACATGGAGTCAAATTAAAGTAGAGTTTAAAATATGATGAAATAATGTATTGTTGATCCATCGGCTTTTTTTCTTCTTTACAGGAAGTAATTTTTCCTGGAAAAAAAGATGGTAGTTTTTCACCCTGAAGAATAGACCTTCCAATAATTTTTAAGATATGGATGCGAATGAATCGAATCGAATCTAATAATTCAACAGAAAACATGAAGTGTTTATGCAGTGAATCGATGATATGTATATATGTATATATGTATATATGTATATATGTATATATATATATATATATATATATATATATATATATATATATATATATATATATATATATATATATATATATATATATATATATATATATATATATATACGTGTTTCTTGGTTGAACCATTCATCAAGAATGGTGTTTCATTTAGTTTGGGGAAGGGGTAGGTCTTATGTTGACTACCTACTCTTGAGTAGATATTTTCGTGGCCCATTCATTTTACAATTTCCTTTCACCATAAGAATTCATCTTTCTCTTCAAGGCCTTACATTTACCTCATTTGCTCTTTGGGCCTGAACTACTTATTAATATCCCCAGATGAATGTGTTCATATTCATGATTACATGATGATGGAGAAGGGTGGACAATTATCATGTGAAACTGAACAAAATAATGAATGAGTTAGTATGAGACCCTCACTACCAGCACTTTTGGGAAGACCACCCATTGTTGTTTTGATGTTTTATTTTTGTCTTTTGTTTTTTGCATTTTCCCCAGAAACATGAAGGTCGACCGCTAAGGGAGAAATGAGGATGAATGGTAGAGAAAAAAATACTGATGAGGTCTCGGAGAAAAGGTCTTGTAAAAAAAGAAGTTGATGAGGAAAGATTACGGGGACGGGTTTCCCGAAAAAGTGAATCAACTCTAATTGGGTCTGAACGTTGCATTCATTCCTTTAGCTGAGAACACTTATCTTGACCGGGGACAATGAGAACCCAGATTTCATACAACATGTATGGGGAAATACGAGATCTCGCGTTTGCTCAGTGCCTGGAGACACTTGCTAAAGAACTGCGCCCCCTTGGTTCTATGACAGCCTCCGACCCGGGGGGGGGTAAGGTGGAGATTTTGGAAGGCCTCCCTGATCTTTCACTCCCACGCAGGCTCCACCGTTAAAATGCGGTTCAGGAATGCCAACCTTTTGGTGACCTGCCAATCTGGCACCCCGTGGCTTGCCTCCCTTCCGCAAGAATGAGAGGGGAAGGCACTTGAATGCCAACATATGCTTTGCAGTTAGGGAGAGAGCAGCCGGACGGTAAAGGAAGGGTGATGGATTTAGTTTTGATCTAACTACTTTTAAAATTTCCGTTGAGACGGAGTATTTCAAAGATTAATCTGAATAGATTTAATTACTTGGTTTTTCGCTCATGAAATGGGTGACAAAACGATATCATCACAAGAATGACAAAATTATTCTTGAATCATTCAATGTTTTTAATTTTGGAAAACAAGTGTTATTTTGTCATTCTCATGATGTAATTCTCAAATTCATATGATAAAACCTAATCATTAATAAATGACATGGTTAATATTATGATGCATTAATTTTTGAAACCTTGATATATATTTTTCATTAGATAAATAAATTAATGGTAATCCCTATATTACTATTAAATAAATTCTACAATGAAGAACAAACATTATTATACAATATGTATGATAAAGCGATTGAAATATTTCCATTATGATTATTATCGCTGGTACTTAAAATGTACGTGATACTAATACTAATAATAATATCATAAAAGTGAAACTATTTGATAGATAGGTAAATCAATATTTCATTTCATAATGCCAATCTTCTAAATGATTGGTTTTGAATTTGAATTTTTCAATGTGACAGCATTTAGAGAGCTTTTCACTTGAGTAAATTGTCTAAAGAAAATCTTTTTTTTTTTTTCACAACATAACTGAAATCTATCATTATGATTACAAAAAGGTTATCTAAATCCAGTGCTGTGTTGTTTGGGGGGGGGGGTCGAGGCGAAGAGGGAGTTTATATGAAAAGATTTTTGTGGTTGTAATACCTAGATTTCCAACTGCCCATTTATGCTCCAAAGAATACTTCTGTTATGTTGACTAATTTACAAAATGGAATGTTAAGCAATATAAGTTCCCTGATGTATGATAAAGTCAATCAGATTCTGATTGGAAACTGATTCATTCCTACGATTGCTTCTTTAGATTTTCCCTTTAAGCATGTATTAATTATTATTTCCATTATTATTCGGACTATCCTCATCTTTGTTGTTTTTCATACAACGTTTCGGCCGTTGCACTCTACGGCCTTTGTCAGGTAACATCTGGGAGATTTTTGGGAAGTAACATAGCGCAGTGGTTACAGCATCAGACAAATTACTGTTAAGTAATCTGATGGTACTAGGTTCGATCCTAGTGTGAGGCAGTATAACAATACTACTAACGCTGAAAGAGGGGAGTACAGTCAATATACCCCCGTCGGATAAATAAAGGGTTCGGTTCGTTACTTCCCAAAAATCTCCCAGATGTTACCTGACGAAGGCCGTAGAGTGCAACGGCCGAAACGTTGTATGAAAAACAACAAAGATGAGGATAGTCCGAATAATAATGGAAATAATAATAATACCTCATCTCAAAAATTCCGAGATATGTATTAATTACTTTCCCTTATCCCTTTCTTACTTTTGGTCATCCAAAGCAAAGTCTTCCAGCCACTTTTCTTACTGAAGGTTTAATTGATAAAAGAAAGGTAATTTTGTCATGGAACAAAACCGAAAAATAAATACCTAAATAGTATGTTGTTTTAAGGATTAGAAAGATAGGAAATACTAAACATGACATGTCTAAAATGAAGACTAAGAGAAGTAAAAATCAACTAGAAAGTTGAAATAACATATACGAGTTAAAAACACTTAAATGAAGAGCAAAAGAAAAACGCCAATAGTTGTTTGGTATATATAAGAGAGAGATTCTCACTAGTATACTCGCTCATTTCTGAGGAAGACAGATCGCACAAACAAAACATGTCAATTGAATAATTGATAGATATGTAGGTAGATAGATGTAAACAGGCAATCAGATAACTTGTTAGATGCTGCAGACGACATCTACAGGAACGACAACGATATGACAACGATCAGATTTCAGTGGATAATTTATGTTTGAAATGAACTCTTGCTGTTCAATCATAGTCCGAGGAAGCCAACAATTGGCAACCCCTTCCAACATAAGGTCAGTCGTCTTCAAGACATTCAATATCCGTCAACTTACCACGCATTTGACTGTACATCAAGAAGAAAAAGCTGACAAAACCAATTTGAACATTTCTTTGGTAAGTTATATCTATCACTGGATTGGAAAAACCCCGAACTGATCGCGTACAATATCTCAAGAGCGAGAGAAATAACACATTCATTGATTCCCTTTTTTTCCAAATTCTTACTGATCATCCCCAACATGGCATGCTGACGGAGGTCGCTGGTCGTATGGCGGTTTCTATATCGCGTGATTCATTATTCAAAAAATTCTGAATTTCCAAAAAACATGGCTGGCTGGCTGGCTTGTTGGCCGGCTATATATGTATCACCCGTCCGGGCCCACCAGAGGAATTAAATGGTTAAAATTATTTAAGAAAGTCTCTCCTTATTATATCAAGAAAAAATATTTGCTTTTTTTGTTGGTCACATGACAATTTCCAATGAGTGACTAACCAGACCTGTCTGTTAGAACAAAGATGTTAATTTACAATCTTGTCTCCTTCTCCACGAAACCATATTTGTGTTCTCTGTCTCTTTCTCTTTCTTTGTGTGTGTTTATGTTTCTTTTGTATGTCTGTGTAAATGTGTTGTCTATTTTTGCATTGACACCATAAGTCCCAACGCCTTTGTCATGGCCTGCAATGATAAGAGATTACGGCCATCTTTTCAGGTGTCCCTCGCGTAATCACGTCAATGACTGTCTGTCCGCAATAGTTACTCAATACCTTTCGGATTCTCCGTGGAGAGTCTTCTTCAATCATTTTTCTTTCTTTGTTGTGTTTCTCACTCTTCCAACGCTTTTTGTTATCTTTCCATCATTGTTGTTGTTCTTGCTTTACACCAAACTATTTATTACATGTATTAGAAAGCAAAATTGTCAGATGATAGATTTTTTTTCTTTCGTTTTGTTTTAGTTTTTGTTTTTGAAAAACCATTATAGAATATCATAGTCAACTTTCAAATGTGTGCGAGCTTGCAGCGATAAGGACACTTGAGACAAGCTGTCAGCGAGTCATCTTACAAACAAAACTTGAATAAGCCCATCATCGTCATCATCATCATCATCATTACCAGCAGCAATAGAAGCAGCGGCAGCAAACATTATGGGGCTACTGAGTACAGAAGTATTTTATTATATGTCGCAATGTTTGAATAATAACAAACACTTGGCCCATTTTTCCGGGTATTCACTGAGCTTCAAAAGTTCGATTTATCCTTGAACGGAAAAAGTGAAAAGCAAGAATAATCCTCAATATTTGTTTTGCAGCGATTTCAAGCAAACTGTGTTGATCGAAAATAAAGACTAAGTGCTGTGTGCTTGCTACCGTAGAGTGATGTCCCGTATTCAGTTGAGACTTGAAATGGTTCAGCGCAAAATCGAGATGAAGGTAAATAATTGTCAAAGTTAATATGATAGGTTACAATGCTCGCTTTATACTTGAACAGAAAGAAGGAAATCAAGAATAATGTTCAATATTTGTTTTGTACCGAAAGCAAATAAACAGCGTGGAACGAAAATAAAGAATAAGTTCTGTGTGCTCACTACCGTAGATCGACATCATGTGTTCAGTTGAGACTTGAACACTTTTTCTTTTAAATCAAGATAGATTGTCAAAATTATGCAATGGATTACAATGCTCCATATATTGAGGGAAAAAATCAAATTGCTCACCTTAAATGTCATTCCTCTGCCATGACGAGTGTTTTGAAAACCAACGGACTGGAATTTAATGTAAAGGTCCAAAATATTTACTTTACATTTATTTAACGATCTTTAACTTACATTAAATGAGTAAAAATTGTAAAAGGAAAAACGGTCGTGTTTAAAAAAAGTTATCAATTCATAGACGCCAAAATGAACTGCGTTACGAGGAACTGAATGGATTGTTCATCGAATGCAATTTCTTCTCAATCAGGGATTATTGAATTCTGTTATTGTTTCGCAAGTTACTCGGCTATGGGGGATATCTCGAATGTTAGATTTCTTACTCTTAATTCATAAGTTGTATGAGTATTTCCGGCTGATACTTTTAGGCTAGGTGTTGCACCCATTGCATTTGTTTTCATTTGTATTATTTTTCTCTTGTTTTTATTGCAGCATTTCGTCCGACGTACTATCCCTTCCTTGGATATCCGTCATGTTTTTGAAGAACGAACCTTGTTTTAAAGGGACCTGAACTACCTTTCCCGTTCACATACCCAGGTTTCCTTGAACTGTCCCCATCCTTTAACAAACACTGAACCAATGACCTTCCTGTGAAATCGACAAATTATCTTGGTATCTTAATAGTATTTCTATTTTTGGATTCTATTTTTCTTCTTTTTTTTTTTGGAACCTCGAATTTATGGTAAGTTCTTTTTCTTATTAGTGATATCGAAGCACGTTTGATGCTTATGCTTGACTCACTGATTGGTTTCAATACAATATGTAAGATATCCTGTTTTAACTGCAATACTCTCTCCTACTATTCCCTGTATTTTGATCAGCCTTGTATTCTCTCCACAGATTATCGGTTTCTGATTTTGTTCAGACTTAGGCGGTTTGGGGAGGCGTAACGATTATCGGCACCAGAAATGGAATTAGCGACCAGAGTTCGAATTCAATTCTCTTTCTCCCTCTTATCACTCGGCATTTTGACAAAAATTAATTACTGGCAAGTCATGATGGGTAGGTGATAAAAATGTGATGAGTAGAATCTTAGTTTAAGGCAACTGGCTGACTAATAAATTGTTTAATAGGTTAGATTATCATGTGCTCTATCTTAGTTATCTTGGTCAAGTGTTGTAAATACCAATAATTGAGGTGGGTGACGCACACACACACACACACACGCACATGCACACACACACACACACACACACACACACACACATATATATATATATATATATATATATATATATATATATACAAAGTTGGATCAATAAGTCTATGAAACAGTTATTAAATATGGATATGAAATTGTCACTGTTTGCTGTTTGATCTGTTATTCATAGAAAAGCGTTCGCTTTAATGCGGTTGGAAGGGAGGGAATTATGCTAAAATATAAACATTCCATATATATATATATATATATATATATATATATATATATATATATAATCACTCACAAGTATGTGGATGAGTTTTCAGGTGTCCCAACCGTATGTATATTGCCTCTAGCAGTCTTTGCTAGTATCAGTGTGAAATCAAACTTCTGTTGTATAGAGAGATTAATGTTGAGATAAACTGATAGATGTGGATGAACTGAGGCAGGTAAGTAGGGAGGTAGTTAGCCAGATCAATAAATCAAGGGAAAAACTGTGAATGGAATATTCACTGACGAAATATGTTCACAAACTATATCATTCGATATCATGTGGCTTTTCAGAAAGGAAGTCAACACAGGTGAATTAAATTAATATTGCATCGTTGCAGCATTTTGTCGATCATCTAAACAAGAATTCGACCCAACCAGAGAAAAAAAAGCAAAGGTAAAAATTGAAAAAAATAATAATGTTACATTGGCGATCCGAATGGAATTAGAAAGGCAACCTCTGCTCATGTTCAAGAACATATTTTCCCGCGCGGATATTTGGCTAATCTAATTGGAAATCGCTACAGATATTCGCACAGGTTGATTGTATGAGTTTTTTTTTTCCATTCAATAAGAACATACATACATATATATATATACACACATATATACATATATATATATATATATATATATATATATATATATATATATATATATATATATATATATATATATATATATATAAATAAACAAGTTCTTATAAGGAACAGAATGCGATTGAGGTTGAAAGAAAGCAAAATAAATTTGGATTAAAGCTTAGAATAAAGAGATAAAAATGGAATATTACAATTGCTGTAAAACATACCTTTACAGGCAAATACTATTTCACGGTGAATACATTTCAAAACCTTCCCTGTAAGTATTTAAATGGGAAGAAAAATATATAAGTAGATGTTTATTGATCAATGCCGATTTTAACCTAGAGCTACATTCATGGAGCACTTAGTGTAAAATGAATTCAGTAACAAAGTTTTGCAAGTATGATGCACTTAGCTAACCATTGCTTCTCGGCAGATTCCTTTAAAGATGTTCTAATATTTCAAGTTAAAAAAAGTTCCAGCTTTCCAACAACCAGTGTCTTTAAAGAATATGCTGCATCACATTTGGCAAAATATGATTTGTGAACGTAATGCTGCTTAAGCATAGAATTATCGATTATTCAAAACGTTCGTCGATTGACACTTGGCAAGTTTTATCTCATCATGTTTATTGATGATAAGGAAATTTTAAGAAGCTGTACAACGTATAGAAGATCGTCAAATGTATTTTAGGACAGGTATGGCGTGATGGTTAAGAACCTGGAAATTGGAGTCAACTAGGCAGGTTCGAATCACCATTGGTTCTACTTTGATCGAGCTACCCCAAGTTTCGGGTAATTTCAACATATTGCTCAATCTTCACATCTGTGAAATTACCTACCATTTACTGTGTCTCACTGGAAATTTAGGCATCTTTCCAAATCAGTCTATCTGAATACTAAGAACCTCATTTGAGGAAAACATTTCGTATCTTAGGTCCTCAAAAATTCTAAGTAGCACCTAGTATAATGCATACGTTCTTGAAAAAGAAAAAGCAATCTAAGCCCCCCTCTCTCTCTCTCTCTCTCTCTCTCTCTCTCTCTCTCTCTCTCTCTCTCTCTTTCTCATGTTGACAGTCATTTTGATTAAGGGTCAGCAACATGAATGCCAGAGAAAGAGCTTGAAATATGGGAATTATCTATCGAAATGTACCTTCTTGAATTTCGCCACAAATCAATGGATAACACATATTGGAGAACCCTTTGTGATCAAACGAAGATGCCAATTAGTTATCGAAGACCTCAATTCAGTAGCAATTTTGATCGAATGAAAAGACACACAAAATCTTCAAAACATAATATGAAAGCATAATTCCTCAATATATGCTCGTGGGCCAGTCAGAATCCTCCTTCATGGTCGGATCTGGCCTGCTGGCTATAAGTTGTCTACCTCTGAATTTTATTCTTGTCGAACATTGATGGCAGACTCAGGAAAAGATGAGTGAGTACACAAATGATTACTTCTTCGATAATCACCCAGTTTTCAATCATATCTTGGATTCCTCCTTGATTTTGATATCAAGTGTGGTCGTACTGTCTGTCTCATAGTACTAATAGAGGAGATGGGTACTGCCAAATAACTCTCCGTGACATCTTAAATGGGGGAACACATGTCAAATATTGTCATCCTTGTCTGGAATGACAGCTAAACGGAATTCACTCATTAAACAGACCAACCAAACATCATTATTGTATCAAAGGCACCTTTTCTGTTGCAATGATGAATAGAATGATCTCAAAACTTACCGCAAGAGATTTCGATTCCCAACTTCTTGATTACAATGTTGTGTGAGACTAAATAAAACTAATTAGAATCTACAGTGGTTTTAGGAAAGACTT
This sequence comes from Thysanoteuthis rhombus, assembly GCA_963457665.1. Lineage (NCBI taxonomy): Eukaryota > Metazoa > Mollusca > Cephalopoda > Oegopsida > Thysanoteuthidae > Thysanoteuthis > Thysanoteuthis major. Next base: position 21,004,078 of record OY735198.1, read on the forward strand.
GAAATTAATGGAGAATAAGAAAAAGATCAGCGGTTATATTCACCATGAAAACAGCTATGGTATATTTCACTCTTTCCAAGTAGTCCCCCGCCTGCTCTTTGCACACCAACTTACAACGAGTACAGTTACGCATATACATATATATATATATACATATATATATATATATATATATATGTGTGTGTTTGTGTGTGTGTGTGTGTGTGTGTGTGTGCAGTGTAAAGAGCTTTACAGCTTTAAATTTTGAAAAAAAAATGTTTCAAAAGATTTTTTGTGTCATTCCAGTCACCTCTTTCCCAATATCTGTCAATGTAATTTATGCAATTTTCATCAGTGCTTTTTTGTTGTTTTTTTTTCCTATTTTCCTTACACTTCGTTATTATGGTGCAAAAATGTATGAATTTTCTCTTGTTTGGATCATCAGTTGTTTACCATTTAACCGTTTCGGGGATTTCAACAACAAAACAGTTATGTTAACATAGCATCCCAGCAGTGTTGATCAAACACCACTTTGCGTTACAACATACTTCATGCCATACATGTAGTTCGTCATTTTTCATAAGATTTTGAGTGAACTGTTTATTGATATAATTTTGTACTACATATCATTTATCTTTTGAAACAGGGCTTGCTTACGTAAGTTACCCCAAATTCGTTATCTATGTATAAACATTTTTTTTTAAATAGATCAGTAAATTCTGCAATAGGAGTTGAATAGATTTTTGAAAAAAGTGTGAAAAGGAAAGCAAAACTTTTTAGTCATGGTTTTGGGGTATAAAAGTTTCTAATAAGCCTTAACCAGTTTTGTAAATGTTTTCAGAAGGCTGATGTGATTCTTTTTCCGGTCATTATTTGCCACTGTCCAATCGAGGGGGTTAAAGTCAAGTCATTTGTACATTAATCTTGATTCGGATTCAAATTCCATGGATGTAATAAGATTCTAGTTGTTGGTGAGTTTTTTTTGAGAAGGGAATTGATGCCATGATTCCCTTTAAGGCGAAAGGTGAAATGGTCGAAGTATCAATACGTGTGAATGTGTGTGTTCGCAGTACGATTGAATCGTATTTTGATATGATTGTAGATTTTTGTAGTATGATAATGTGAATGTATATGAGAAAGAGGTAAATGGGTTGGAGTATCGACGTGTGTTAAATGCGTGTCCACAGTATAGTAGAGTTGTATTTTAGTCCGATTGCAGATTTGTGCATTAAGTGATAATATCAATGTGTGGTGGGGAATGTTGATTGATGAAGTGGAAGAAAGAGGTTTGTTACGGAGGCTATGGGATTTAGATGGGCCGACTTTAGAATTTTGAAAAAAAAAAGGGAGCTATGTTTTGAAATGGAATCAGAGCTGAGTTTCGAACACATATACATATACTCCTGAGTAAAAAGATCTCAACACCAAAGAGGAAATATGGGTAGATATAGAAGCCAAAGTGGTTGGGGGGAAATTTGGGAACACTGTCCAGCCGTGGGGAGCATTCAGCAGCACATTGTAAACAACGACTGGGGCTTGACCAAATGGTTCAGTTCAGGGAATAAACGCAAATGGAAAACTATCCCGAAATAATAGCGCATAAACACCGCCTACATTGTTGTATAACGTTGTTTGATATTTAATTTAGAATAGTTAGAATAAAAAGGGAAATTGCAAAAAAAAAAAATGATAGAAAAAGCCTGATTCTTTTTTCTCTAGGAGTGCGTGAATAAATGTATGAAAGTGAACTTTCTGATGTAGCCACACATACACACACATAAACACATATATATATGTGTGTGTGTGTGTGTGTGTGTGTGTGTGTGTTTGTGAATAATCTACTTATATAACTAACAATGTGTTTCCGTGGTTAACGGTCTGTATCACTGAACTCTTCAGTCCCTTTGT
>OY735198.1:21010964-21028464 GCA_963457665.1 Thysanoteuthis rhombus
TAACACGTCCTCTGACTGTAATCCTAATCTCTGCTAATGGTTTTGCATGAAAAGATGATTTGCAGACGATATGTTCGATTTCTTTTGAAGTCAGAAGAAATTCTCGTTCGCTTTAATGTCTGGATGTTTTTTTGTCAGATATCAGTAACTATCAATGGAAACTGTCAAATAGGTTACTTCAGTTTTCAAATCGGTCTGGTTGACTAGACAGATTCAGGAATTACTGGATCCGCAACACCCATGATAGAGAATTGTGGCGAATCCTGGGGAAGGTCTATGTCCAACGACGGACGTTAAAACACTGATGATGATGATGATGGTGGTGGTGGTGGTGGTGGTGATGGTGATGATGATGATGATAATGGTGGTGATGGTGGTGTTGATGATGATGATGATGATGATGATGAGGGTGGTGGTGGTGATGATGATGATAGTGATGATGATGGTGGTGGTGATGATGATGATGTTGGTGGTGGTGGTGATGATTATGATGATGATGTTGGTGGTGGTGGTGATGATGATGATGATGATGTTGGTGGTGATGATGATGATGATGATGGTGGTGGTGATGATGATGTTGGTGGTGGTGATGATGATGATGATGAGGGTGGTGGTGGTGGTGATGATGATAGAGATGATGATGGTGGTGATGATGATGATGATGTTGGTGGTGGTGGTGGTGATGATTATGATGATGATGTTGGTGGTGGTGGTGGTGGTGATGATGATGATGATGTTGGTGATGATGATGATGATGATGGTGGTGGTGGTGGTGATGATGATGATGATGATGATGATGATGGTCGTGGTGGTGGTGATGATGATGATGATGATGATGGTGGTGGTGGTGGTGGTGGTGATGATGATGATGATGATGATGATGGTGAGAGGGGGTTGTAAATTTAACATTTATGTCTAAAAAATGCTTTTTGATTGTTGAAAAAATCTTCCCTTACCCGACCAAGGCTTTAGGGGAAGGTTGAATTTACAATGCAAATTTATGCTAAGCTGATTCCTTGGTTTCTGTCCGGCAAATTTCGCTCGTTTTATAAAAATTCAAACTTTTTAGTGATCCCAGCACACTTCAAAAGATGAGGTAAGTTACTAATTTATTGAGAACCCCATTTTCATTTCTTCTATTGATTTACCCAAACATTGCTTGTTATCAAAAGACTTTGGTCACATGACGTTTTCTCTTGAATGTTCACGCAATATATGATAAGCATAAACGTATCCTTGTGCATACGTAATGACTCTTCGTGTGAGTTAAATATCTTTATTATTGTCAAACGCCAATCAAATTGAAGAGTTGACTGTCTTTTACTACAGCAATAAGAACAAAAATAAGCGGACAAACTCTTCACTGCTTTTATAAATAAATGATTATATTTGTAAAGATGACATTCCTCTTCCCTGATTTGAAATCAAGACAAAATGATTGATAGCCAGCTCGACGAACAAGCGTTACATATCAACAAATTTATTTATTATATATAAAAAACCAGAAGTTGCAGTAATCATCTTCAGTTGGGATAGAAGCAGGTGTGGAGCGTGATCTTGCAGCAGCCAGACAGTAGATATTTAAAGAAGTTTTGTTTTGGTAACACAGAGGAAGGGAAGAATTGTAGCGTCTCACCCCACCTTTGGGGAGGATTTGTACGCCCGGAAAAAAAAAACTGCATTAGATATGTTAGATTTTATGTAGGCTGTATTAGTTCTTATAGTAAAAGTACTACATATGCAAGTACGTGAACGATTTAGCAAAGCAATTTTTTTATCAGGTTAGCTACCCTCATATTTTACCGTTCATTATTTTCAAAATCTGGCAATATTCACACATAATCAATTGTGTAACTTCAATAAATATGCAAATGTAATTATAACATTATAACAATGTAATTATATTGTGACATGTAATTATTTCATCATTGTCATGACATTTTTTTCCTGAAATAATGTGCATTGAACATTTTAATTGAAATGAAAGGAGGAGGGCCAACTAAATATGTACTTATTATTCCGGATAAACTTATATACACGTAACGTGATCATGTATTGATACCCAATGAATGGCATAAACGAAATGAACTCAATACAGTGGGGTGATAGAAGGGCCTCAAATGCGGGTACAATTATTCTGATATTCTCTGGTTTAAAAAGGTTGCAAGATGTTGAATGCTGATTAATAAGCTAGTTTTGAAGACCTTTGCTATTTCAATGAATTCAGTCTTTACCGAGTGTACCACAACTACGTTGTCCTTGTAGCAGACTTATCAAAGCTTAAGAATACACTGGTTTGGTAAGTAACTAATTAAAAACTGTCATCTGGGCCATATCTTTCTTGCTGCTGACCGTGGCAAATAAAATAACTTATATCTTCAAAAAACAAAATTTAATACTGATAAACGCGAACTAAGGGATTGATTGGCCATAGACTTACTTTGTAAATTGAAGTTACCTCTAAGACCCTATTTTGGGGCCACTTTAGGAAAAACAGGAAAAAACATCTTTCTCTTGAAATAAAAAGTAATTTTTCAATTTTTAGTCGTCTGGTTGCATTGGTACAGCTTGTACACGCTAACACATATACATACATAGCCAGCAAGACAAATTCAAAAACTGGAGAAACCTATGTTAACAATTTTGGTGATTGTTTAGGTTAACATTTTCTAACACGAGGTTCAAATTATTTTTCAGCAATGTGTGTTCAATACTTACTGGTTCTAACCTTTTTGGTCTTGTGTCTACTGAGTTGAGATTAATAAATATTTGCTGATATATCTCACATTCTATCGAGATTTGATTAGACGATCTTGCATTTCTAATGAACAAAGGGCAGTTTTCAGTTTTCGAATGCAGATAAGGTAGCACAATAATCTGTTCATCTCTTCTCTTGAGCAAAGTACATATTTAAATATTTATTGTGTAATTTGAATTCCAATTCCAATCGTGAATATATCTTTTACAATCTGCTTGTGTTACGACATTCGATTTCCATATTACAGTATTTACTGCCGGAATATTTCAGATAAAAATGTTGATAAGTCACTACTGTGTTAAGATAAAATTGTCGCTTTGTTATATTAAGTTGAAAGAATGGTGTCCGACTATATATATATATATATATATATATATATATATATATATAGAGAGAGAGAGAGAGAGAGAGAGAGAGAGAGACTATAACACGAGTTTACAGTAGTTCCACAAACACAGGTACAACGCATACACACATTTACACACACACAAACATATATATATGTATACATATATATATATATAAATATATATATATATATATATATATATATATATATATATGTGTGTGTGTGTGTGTGTGTGTGTGTGTGTGTGTATATATATATATAAACATGATTACGTTTTATTATATCAAAACTCTAATTTGAAATGATCTCTCGTCATTACACGGTTAATATATCTCTTGGCGTAGACAGCGAAAACGTTCATCCAATCAGGTAATATGGGACATGTTAACACTTGGTTGAAAAGGCCATGAAAATTAAGTTAAAGAATCCAAAAACTGGAGTCCGAAAATCATTAGTGCTCTGTTTTGCTCATTTTTGTGCTCAATATGGGTTACTAAAATAATATATCACAATTTTCTGCTATTCATTGTACAAAAGAACGAATCAGCCAGTTTTGTTAGATCAACGGACAAAGATCTGTCTCTGTGTGTGTGTGTGTGTGTGTGTGTGTGTGTGTGTGTGTGTGTGTGTGTGTGTGTGTCCGTGTGTATGTGCAGATCTTCACCTTAAATTTGATTTTCAGAGGTTCCACTTATTTAATCGACAAAATCAGAAAAGCAGGATCAAACTAAAAGACAACAACTAATTCAATGTGCTGTGTATACATAAGAGTCAGAATTGAACAATGATTTTCTATGACACTCTTCTTTGGTTTAGTTTTAGACCAGTCTTTTTCTAACTAGGTTCTAACACTGAACGACCATCAATCTAGTACAACGACGCAGCATACCTGAAACGCACTGCTATATCAAGTATCATAACTGAACAATGTCATATTACGTGCCATAAAGAAGACACATCATCAGATTTGTTGTAAATTATAACATATTTTCATGCAATCTTTGTGCAAGGGTCTGTCAAAAATGACAGAGGGGCAATGAAAACTAAACTTCCGAAATTATTCCGAATCATTTATAATAGTGTCTATTGATCCACACTTTTCTGAATGAAGACATCAGCTGATATTATCCATCGTCTCATTCCGACCCATTCAGCGTAATGTGGAAGTAAGGTTCAAGAATACTAAGCAAAGGAATGACTGCGTACGATCCAACCCTACAAATTGATATTGATCACGAAAAACAGTAATATTCCATTAATAATCATTCATCGAACCAGTCACATTTACGGAGCACCCATGTTAGATAACATAAGAAAAATAATGGTATTGAATTGTAAGCACTAAAGAAAGGCAAGAGCCTCTAAAATACTTTGAATGTTTGTACATGCTTCATCGAGTAGCACCATGTCAATAGAACAATGATGAATTTACATTTATAAGTAAATACCATGGGACTTTCAAAACGAGGAAATGTTAATTAAACGATTTGATGAGAAAATTATTGTTTTTGGTTCCAACAGCTATCTTGTGCAGTGTTAGTTCAACAGTATCTTAATCTGAGTTCCGTGGAATAGTCCTTCGAACAGCAACTTCATATTACGCTGAGATATCTAGTGTTTGTTGTATGGCCTGATAGCAGCATCAAAGGCTGGAGACCATAAACCGTTTGGGCCAAAATCAAGATGAAAAACAAAGTTTGAGTATTATATGCTACACTAACAGAAAAGATTCTAGTCTGATTGTAGAAATCAAACAGCATACGATTGCTAGGTTCTGTAAATAGCTCGCAGCCTGAGCAAAACTAAACTTAGTAAAATAAAAAGCCTTATATTGTACGCTGCATCCGTGGGTAATATATAAAAGAGGTTTTCCCACTATCAAAAAAGTAGAGCGTTTGTATGAAAACTTTTCACAAACCGAATAGGTCCAAGTGAAATAGCTTTAACCGTTGATTTATATCGGGACCCGAAAATGGTGATGATGATATGTTCGGCTGAGCCGTCAGGAGTTCGGATGTTGAAAGATACGGGGGACTGGAGTGTGGGGGAAAATATTTAAAAGATTCGTGCTGCCTCTATAAATAGGACTGGTAGAAAATAACGTTTCATTAATATTCATTTCATTCGTTAATTATACGGCTAAATTGTTTGAGCGTTCCCAGTGAAGTTATGTCAGGCTGGGTTATCGTGCAAGTAGAGATAAAAAGAAACCAATTTAAACTTCGGAGCATTGTTTATTAAGGGGAATCATTCATTGCAAATCTTGACAGAAAAATAAACTACCCCATCCAAAATATAAAAGAAACAACACAGCTCAAAATTGGGATTCTCTACATATGCTGCATTCTTTGTATAAGAGGTTCTTCTCTGCTTCATTTTTTTCTCCTTCTATTTCCGTTGTCTTTTTAATTTGCATATGTAAATATCGCTTCAAGATTAGAAATTGATTAATACCTAGCATTTCAATCTTAAAACAAAATGCCAAGTTATAAAAAGAATTCAAAAGATGATTCTGCCTCCTGCTTCAAAGAATCTCAAACGTTAAACATGTACGTTTCTGCCAAAAGCAAAGCACAAAATTTGCTGCTCAGCCGTTTTTCCTGCTTTGTTTTTGTTATTTTCAGTTGTGTAGCTCAGTTTAAATCGATCACATTATAGATTCTGCAAATATTCAAATATGCTCATTTTTGCGACCGCGAGAATCGCAGGTTGAGGTCCCGGTAAGCTGAAATTCACGTGATCATAACTTAACTAATATTTTCAGGCGTAAGAACTAAATGTATGGATTGCATACATGACGTGTCACCCAAAAGTGCAGGGAATATAACTATTAAGAATTCATAATCGTCATCAGTCTTTTATCGTCAGTTGTTGGACATAGACCTTCCTCAGGATTCGCCACACGTCCCTACCGTGGGCGTTGTAGAGCTAATATTTTCCGAACTTGTCCAGTTCGTCTTGCCAACTTATATTCTACCGGTCTCGGTTCTGCATTTGATTTCTTGTGATTCATGTGGAGAGTCGTGTTGCCAGTCAGTTGTATGACGTATGCAACATGACCAGCTCATTGCCATTTGAGTTTCCAAATGGATTCTATGATTTTTCGGCCCCTGTTTGTTTCCTAATATACTATGCTGTCTCACGATCTTCTCTCATGAGCACGTTGGATGGTTCTCGGTTTGAGATTCAGTCTCTTCGTCAGATCTCATGTTAAAGCCCAGTAGATAACTATTTAGAAGATGTATCAGCTGTATACCCTTTTTTCTGGAACAGATGGGACATTCTTGTTCTTGAAGGTTAGGATTGATCTGCCAAAGGCTTACCCCAAAATCTAATTTCCTTTGTCTATTAGATATTAGGATTAAAATCTACATTTTTGTTGTTTCAAACAAACCAGTTCGGTTGATCTGCTCATCGGTCTCCTGCAGTTGTATGTACCATCTGGCTAATCTTTAGAGCCGTAGAAAAATTTTCGTATTTCTTTAATGCCGTCCACATTTTACAATTCATTCGCATTCGTAATAACAATTTCTTATTGTAGTGATTATTGACAGTGTGGAAATGAAAGATTAAGACTGTCACACTATCAATCATCACTACCATATTGTCGGATTTCTTTCACATCCACACAACCAACATAATTACTTATCAATACTTGAAGCTTTGATGAAATTATCCACTATTAATACAACGGCATATAACAAAACAAAAATGGTTAATTGATACTGAGTAAGACAGTGTCTGTTCCATCTTATGCATCAGGTGTATCTTAGGGGTTGGAATTTATGGCCTTGGAGCAGCCTGCCACAAATATCATGTAAAATAATTTTTAGTCCGTTGTACAAGACTAGCTTTGAATTATTTCAGTTAATTACATATTTAGATATTTCATATATAAACTTGAGAGTGATCAGATTCAAGATAAAACATCTATAATCTAGTCCATTCTACTCAAATTTTTATTTGTTCTGTTAGATATATCAGGAACTACTCATCCAAACAATCTGACACTGCAATGATTGGTTTGCTGACAATATTTCGAATATCAACTTCGTACAATGGCCATTTGTTGACTTATCTCGATGCATCCAAGCACAGCCACGGACATATCTATCTTTCCAGTCATATTATCGTGAGATGATAACACAGTAAATATAAAAATTCTTTTTAATGCAAGAAAATCACTCCTGTCATCATATTCTATCCCAGTGATTCAAAATTGTATCTGTTTATAATACTGATACAGCGTTTGTCTTCGTCAAAAATCACTCATTTATCACTGAACACTACAATGAAGACTTGATTTGATGTCCTTGAAGATACACAGCGAGTATCTGAGCAACCTCGGATTTGCAGACTACATAGCCCTTTTCGCAGAGAACCTACACGACCTCCAACTAATGATAGATGAACTAAATGAAGAGAACAAGAAAGTCAGCCTACACATGAACTTCAGCAAGACGAAGATCATGTGCAACAACCACATCGGGGATAAAAACACTAAGATCAAAATCGAGGACACACAACTGGAGGAAGTAGACCACTACATCTACCTAGGACAAAGAATCTCCATGAGACCCTCAAAAGAAGAAGAAATCAAGCGAAGAATCACACTAGGATGGCAAGCCTTTGGCAGAGCTAACTCAACCTTCAAAAATAAGAGGATTGCATTAATCCTAAAGAGAAAGGTGTATAACCAATGCATCCACCCAATAGTCACTTATGGAGCGGAAACATGGAACCTAACCAAGAGACAGACCCGTAAATTGAGAACCATGCAACGTGCACATGAGAGAATTTTGCTAGGCCTCACATGGAGAGACCACAAGACAGTACGTCCGAGAAAAGACAAGAGTTAGGGACATCATAGAATCCATTAAAAATTTCAAATGGTGGTGGGCTGGCCATGTTGCAAGAATGGCAGATAATCAATGGACATCGCGACTCACGACATGGATCCCCCGAGACCACATGCGCAACCGAGGCAGGCAGAATATTAAACGGAGAGACGAGCTAAACAGGTTCATGAAGTACTGGCTCCGCAACGCCCATGATAGGGAAATTTGGCAAATCCTGGGGAAGCTCTATGTCTAACAACGGACGCTAGAAGACTGATGATGATGATGACTACAATGAATGTCATCTATAACTTTGAGAAAAATCATTATCGTATTGAATATTGTTGGGACAACTCAACCTCTTGTTGATATACTTGTTAACACAACTTTGAGGCTAATCAATTCCACGCTATACCAAAAAGAACCCTTTTAACTTGTCGTTGCCTTATCCTAAAGAAAAGTGCTTTTTCTCTATTCTAACGAAAAGAACAAGAGCTGACGAATGAATCAGCCAAAACGTCAAGTTAATCGCACCAAGTACACAAAGAAAGGGTTAAATTGTCAAAACAAAATTACATTTTTGCAGCAGTAGTATTTTATATCAATAAGTTGCAAATTAATGACAAAAATTAGATTCCACATTTCATCCTTTGTAAAGAAAAGAAAATGTGAAGAATACTGTCGCATGTTATAATCTAACCGTCGCATATCGCCAAGAATGGAAACGAATTTGAAATAATCAACGTCTAAATTTTGGTTTCTATACAATGTATTTTCTATTTTTAGAAACCCCGAGACAATAAGCTACTTTTACATTGTCTGGTTCTTATGGTAATATAAGGAAAGATTCCCAGTCACGGAAAGCTATTGAGATTTTAGAAATATTTCTGCATTCAATTTTTCTAACGCTGTTCACTCAAAACTAAATTGTCACACTGCAAAGTTGAATTCATTGTATAAGTCAAAATTATCATTCATTACGATTGTTCGTTTCTTCAGGTACTTTTAAAATGAATATATGCATAACTAGAAATTTCTACATCCTCATATATACTAGGAGAGATATTTGACCGTGGGGAAATAAGTTCATGTGTGACAGTAGAAAAAAAGTTTTCCGATTTATTTCTCCGTACACAACACAACAATTATCAAAAAAGATTTGCACCGGTAGCTTATTCTTTACTCATGATAAGTGCTGTTTACAGAATGCCGTAGACTCACAGCCTAGGAGGTGTTATATTTAAAAAATTAACCTTCGTATAACTACTGAAATAGGAAAACTGTATAAGATTTGGATATTTGTTTTTGCTTTTATTCAGAAAAAAAGTGTGGTGCTTACAATCACAAAGATTCTAAGTTTTGGGAGGAGACACATTTTCTGTTTTTTTGTTTTTTATTCACATTCACGCTATAATGCTGATCTGTACTTCAAGTAAGGTATACGAAAATACTACTTTGAAATATTTATGTTACTGCCGAGCCGATATGAAATACATTATTTCTGGGATTTTTTTCATTTCTAATTAGATTCTGGGAGATTGTTGATTTTTGACGGTCGTGCGATAGACGGAATGTAAGTTTCTTGTTCAGTATTATGGTTACATCACAAATTGCACCTTGAACCCAAATTGATTTTTCTCAACAAATAAAATTTATCCAAAGCTAACAGAGGTGTTATTGATTGGGAGTACAGAGAAATTCTTTGACTCTTTGCTTTTACTGATAAGAGAAAACATCGACAAAAAGAATAAAATAAAGGTGAATAGTAGCCTAAAATAAATGATATCGGCTTACAGCGGAGCTTCTTGAACTTTTTCTTTGGCGACTGATGACACAAATGCTTTTACGACCTCTCACTCAGTGTTATCAGTCTTTACTTGCAATCTCACTGACTAAACATAAAAACAAATTAATCCCCACCTCTGAAAACATATGCAACATTGAATATTCACCTTTTATTATGGAAAATACTAAAGTGTAAGCAATTTGTATCCATAAAATTATTGAAATACATTTTTTAATTCCACAAGAGGCACCAATAGGACGAGGCTTTAGTTGAATAATTAATCTTATAATTCCGAGAAACTCATAAATCTTTTACTTCACAACCCTTAGTTGGATAAACATTGGTCTATGATATTTCATCTGATAAAAAAAAATAAGCCAGTTCTCGTCACAGTATCGATTATTTTGATGGTGCTACCGCTGATGTCAAGTTTATCTACCTTACCATGAGCCCTTTCTTACAACTGTCAGGCAGCACAGACACGATTACAAACAATCATATATATATATATATATATATATATATATATATATAAGGGTTGAGCACTCTATAAGTAAAGAAACTAGTAAGGTTATGCAATGGTCTTCCAACTTAGGAATAGAGCACCCTGGTGGATGGGAATATATGCATGAATAAATATATGCTTAAATTCAACCTAACTGATGATTCAGTTCTGCGTAGTGGAGAGGTACTGGGTCTGAGATGAAGGTTTTTGATCCTACCTCGTGGTACTGGATAGGATAGTTATACTTCAACTCTTCAGTGTTGTATAGCCACACTGAAGAGTTGTAATACAATGAAACAGCTGTCTGTGGACAATACAATTATTTAATTATATATATATATATATATATATATATATATATATATATATATATATATATATATATATATATATAAAGAAGTAATCAATAAGAACTTATCCATTGTAAAGCCTGTCCCAACTCTTTCCTTTACGACCATGAATGCTGATATGTCTTAACGGCAAACTTTTTTTTATCTTATCTCACCATCATGCCTGTAGTCTGTTCCTGCTGCGTTCACTGTCCTGTGTGCACCGGGTGGTTTGCTTTTGTTCAATGTGGAGTGTTGTTTTTCGCATAATCTATATCGAACAATTTCACTGTTTGCTGTTCGATTACTGAATTAAATGGATTGACAAGGACGAAAATTATGTTTAAAAGATTAGATATTTTTTACAATGCAATGAAATGCTATTTTGTGAGGATAGAGTTCACATAGTGTTATAAACATTAGAGGAGTTTTAGTTTGAGCAGCTCGGAACTCAATACTCACAATAGAGTCATTTTCCACACATGCTTCACCTTAGTGTGTAAAGTAACAAGACGCCGGTTTCAAAAGCAATGTGAACAGTAGTCACCCAGTGAGCACATACACACGTGTACACTCGCTATTCAATCGAATTTCCATCGGAGGCCTTACTGGAATTTCATCTGTGGCTGCAATGAATACGTAGGCATTAGCAGTTAAATGAAGTAGATATAAATGGAGAACAGGCTTTTAGTAAATCGATACATGGATGCGAGCACTATCCGGTCAAGGCACTCAACGGACCAACGTATTTTGAAAAATAATGACAAAGGTAGAAAAAAAAGTCCGAATTGTAATATTGTAGATAAAACGTTTCGAGCGGTTGTAAAACCTTATTACATTTCTATTTGTCAAGTATTAGTCAGGCGACGGATGTTACCTTCTTTGCACATTTTGCCAACTCTTGTTTCTCATGGTTTTCCTCTTATTCACCTCCGAATGGATAGAATAAACGTTATTTCCAACTTCGAAAAGTACTTTTTGACGCTATCTTACAACAATCGAAGAAACATTTGCTCGTTCGTGATGACTCAATAACTGACCATTGTACGAAGTTGTCATTTCGATCAGTGGTTTTTAAAAAATCCGATATTGATTTTTCGAATTGAGACTAGAGTTTTTGGAGGGATTTTTTTTCTTTCATATTTCCCTAAAATAACCTCCCATGATTTGTGCTCGCTAGAATACATTTTACATCGATTGCCATCAACGCCTTTTTGAAATTCATTTCAATCTGGCTGGACTCTTTACACGCCATAAAGTCTACCCCATCTCCAAACATCTACACTTGGAACGGGTACTGCACTAGTCCTATTAATTACAAAAATTGGACAAAACATTGGCTCAAAATGACTCCAGGCGTATGGTTTGTGAACCTTTACTCAGCATGAAATTTCCTTTCCATTGGTGTACAATGTCCCAATATTCAATGGAAAATTGTTTTCTGACTAGAGCATTACAACGGAAATCCGCCTGACATTTTCTGGCAACTGATCTGAAATGTCTACCCGAGATATTCTTGCCCCCTGACAGCGTTATAGTATGTCCAGTTGGTTTTATTAATCAACTCAAAAATTCCTACGGTACTTTATTACAGCAGGAAGACTATACAGGAAGATTAAAAAAGAAAAATAACTGGAATTCCCTGCTAGTACGTTCTAAAATGAATATACTGTCTTTCAATAAAATTCAGAGAACGTAATATACCCAAAATATATTGGAATTGGAAAAAAAATAAAAGCATATATCAATTCTACGCACGTTATATTGGTATATTGCTATCGTATCACAAACTTTTAGGGCTTTGGTACATGAGGAACAATGAATTTGCTAATGTGGCTGGTTGAATTCAGTTAATTGATCTTTAAACAGTGATAGTAAAACTAAAAAGTAAGCGAATGTTCCGAAGTAGGCCCATGGTTAGAACAACGGAACCCTCACTAAATTTAACGTAATTGAAATATTTTCTTTCCTAACAGCTGATAACAGATTAAGTACGTTAGGTAAATCCGATTTCTGCATAAGTCTGTTTTCGAATTTTTAAGATAACGAACGATGGCTTTGACGACTGAGAAACATACTAATGGTTATTCTTGCTTGTCAGAATTATAATGATAAGGATCAGTATTAATTTTATTGTAAAACAAATGAAATTTATATAAATACCTCTTTTTGAAGGAGACGTTTTTTTTCTAAATTGGATAAAGCAGAGTTTGACAGTTGCTCAAACAAGCTGATAACACAATTTTGCTTTATACGAAGTATATTAGTATTACAGTCACACCAACCTTCCCAATGACAAATTCTCTTTCTTCTTGCAGCAATCTATAATCAGTCTCTCCTTTCGTAAGTCCTTTATTTCATTTGGTTATGTTTTTCATTCCTGATATTTTCAAGTTGGTCCTTGCAGTTAACGAAAGCCCTTCCCTTTATAGTCTATACTAGCACCGTCGCTTGTAAATAAAACCTAATTACAACCTTCAAGCTCACCCAATTTCAACTGATACACAATAAATACATTCATTTCGAAAGTCGAACACAATATATATATATATATATATATATATATATATATATATATATATATATATATATATATATATATATATATATATATATTCTAATCAATCTAAATATCGCATTTTCTATTCGTATCAACTCCACAAAGGAAACTAAATCAAATCGTAATGCATGATCAGTATTCTGGATTAAACATCGATTTGACTAATTAGACTTTTGTGGTTTTTATATTGGGAAATGAAGGTTGCTGCCAAATCGAAGTCATCCCTACTTCTATTCCAAGTGAAAATGATTACTACGATTTTGGAATTACTTTTGAAATAGATAAATTCGACGGTTGGCTCAGTTGGTGAGATAACTTCCTATCAATCACTCAATCATGATTTCAAATCATGGTAGGGAAATGATAATTTCATATATCGGTCGAGCTAAAACGACCGAATTGATAGTGAAGAATTTACTCCAGCAACTTTGGTGAGGATTATTCTCGAGGGGGCAAATTGAGTCAACTCTAAACAGGACAGGAGTATAACAAAAGATCACTTTATATTGTTTTGGATAAATGGAGATTAGGTAACTTTCATTTCTTTCCTTTAAATTTTTACTTTCAAACACTGCTTACTTTCAAACACTACCGACACAACAGTTAAATTTCGATTTCATGTTTCATACTGCGCCAAAATTCATTTGAAAATTCATGGAGAATAGTCGGTTTTCTATTTTAGAAATGTAAGTCGACATTCTCTCAATATTTGTTCTGGAGCGTTCTTTAATCGATCTGGTGTAGAAATCTCTCTTGGTTCAGTATGATGAAATTCTGTGGTACCTATGGCATGACCAGCGGAGAGGATATGGCCACAATCAAGTAACTTTCTTTGTCCACTGAAATGCCTCAAAAGTCAAAATGTCGGACAGGAATATCCACTTCCTATATGGAACCCCAAAGACCTTCTATAAATATGTGTGTGCATGTGTATGTTTTATGTGCATCGTTCAGTCTTTTAATCATCAGTTGTATAATGTAAAGAAGGTATCAAAGATCTCTTCCCGGCGTGTACCGGACACCACTTCTTTCCTGTGATCATGTTCGTACGAGATGGACTCTGTAACAAAACCTTCCTCTCCCGTACATGTTAGTAACAAGAACTGAGGCTTAACTCACCAAACTGAGTATACGTGACTTCCCTCAACCTGCCAACCGTTTATACGTCTTGACCTTCAGCTGTAAAGCAGTAGGAAGAGATGATATCACTGAAGCAGATTTGAGTATTCTTCATTCGAATATCCGAAATTATTTTTTTCATTTGTCCTTTTCGATAACTCTAGTCATTTGAGACACTAGTATTCATTGCATACATATCCACATCTTTTATAACCTCGATTTCTATTTTGAAACTTTACTCACAAACTAAAGCACTAGAAATAAACGGTGGAGTTATCAAGGAAATCGAAATTCTCTTGTGGTTGATATGTTTCAGATGAAAATGAAACAGGTAGACTTAAATTTTAACGTACTGGCATATATCGATACTACAGGATTATCCAGTTGAAAATTGATGTCTATTTTTTGTTTGAATTTGATTTGTTTCCCCTTCTGTGGTAAAAGAAGAAAAGAAAAGCAGGTGTAGTTAGTCACTTAATAGCAACCGTCATGTGACCAATGTCTTTTAGCTGCATGCCATGTTGGGGATGATCAATTGAAAATTAGAAAATGGGCTATCAGTTAATAGGTTACTTCTCTCACCGTTTGTTGGCTCACTGAAAAGTCTGAATCTGAGAAAACAAGCGGGTATGAACTAAGGATCAATTTAGCATGAACTTACATTGTGAAATTAACTCTCAACCAAAAACCTATTTCAGGGAGGGTAATTTGGAAAAAAAATTTCTTGGTGCATTAAGGAGAAAATATTTACAGTTGCAGCCCACAAGTACCATTGGGTTGACCTGTACGCATGATAATACATTCATAGCCAGCCAACCAGACCAAGTTAAAAACTAAAGAAACCTATGTTGACCGTTTCTGAGGACGGTTTCTAATATTCCCCTTCTAAAACAAAGTGCGCTACGACTTTATTTTGGCTTTTGAGCAGAAACTGGCGGAAGTTTAGCTATTCAAAAAAGCTTGCAAATGTAACTTTAGTCAAAAAATTGTTTTTGGGCGAATTAATCATTTATACTATAGATAAAGTGCGTTCCATAGTAAAGTTAACTTTTCTGCAGCTAATGTTCTGCTGTAAAAGCAGCATGCAAACTACTATTGATGAAAATGGAGGTATTGAGAATCAGATACGCGATTTTCTCCGATTTGTCTAATGTTTTATATGATTTATGTACACTATATGGTCCAACATTCGTCTATTTTTATGAAGTTTGATGTATGACTGGTTTATGAAGAAATGGTCTCGTTTTCCGCGTTTAGGTCCCTGAAAAGGCTGGAAACAACTGATTTTTCTGTTGATTGACTCGGCAAGTTGTTTGGGAATTCGCCTGACTATAATACTGCCGAGACATTAGAAGTAGTTAATGATAGCCTATTCCAGATGACAACTTTCATCCCACTCCTACCACAACACTATAGTATATTGTACCAAAGTGTGGCTCGTTTCAATGATTAAAATGTGTTCTTTCTACTAATATTCACCGTTTATTTTCAAAGGCATCTGTGGACGCTATAGACTCTTAAACCAAGACTAAAAAAAAGAGGAGCGGCGTTTAATCCTCCACACGAGTATAAACTTAGTCACGATGCGTCTCAAACAGCTTCCAATGTTGACCTAGCATGGGGTAAATGAACCACTCCTGATTGTACAATGCAGCGTCAGCTTCTAAAGCTTAGTTGAGAAGATTTGAGTCTCGACGATCAAGAGGACAGAGAACGTCTATCTTCGATCGAAATAACTGAATAACTGAAGATGTTTGTCGAACATAACAAACGGCAAACTGTCAGCGAAATGTCACAGATACTGGATGTTGACATTGTAACAATACGGCAACTTTTCGAAGTGAACAAGCCAGATAAGTGTGTACCATAGGAACTTGAACTCGAAAATGAAAATCAGATATTTGTTTTTGACCGATCATTTTTTTTTTCCGAACAACTTAGTATCATGAACGATAGCAGCATTTCCGACAAATTAAGTAATAATCAAGTTTGGGGCAATTAAAAGCAGGAATATCCAGGAATTTTAAACCGTAAGTCAAAACTGTCAACATAAGTTTCTTACTTTTCAAGTGAATCTGTCTGTCCGTCTCACTAACTGGTAATATATGTGTGATGTGAACACAGGCCTTTTCAATGGAGCTAGGGGGCTGAAAATTTAAATATCTACACCGTATTGAGTCTGAAAAAGACTCTTTTGTATGTGTGTGTTTCGAAAATCACCCCCTCAAAAAGAAGTTTGCTAAACATAAGTATTACCTTTTTAGGGAAGATTTCTTTACGACACTATTATTTAAAGCCACCATTGCGTTGAACTGTGTATGTGAGCATATTCATCTTGATTTATTTTTGGGTATGTATTTGTAAATATTTTCTTAGGCATCAAAGAAATCCCGTAAGTGTGCAAATATTTAGCAGAAAGCTGGCAGACACGGAAGAATCTTATTCTTGGTTTAAAAACGCTCAAAAATGCCCCATATGGATTAATTGTAATTGATTCATCACTTTAAACACTTTCTATTTACTAGAGGGTTTAAGGGATTGCTCTTCATTCGATTTGCTGGAAAACCTATGTTATAAAAGCATGAGAACTGAGACTAAGCTTGAGGTGGAATAGATACCAAGGTAAGCCTCAGTACGATTTTTTTCAAAGTGCCAATGAACCATTTTAAAATACACGGAGCGGGATTACATTGTCATTATGTTATATTTTCAATTGTTTCGCAGACAAGACTGGGATTAGTTAAATGTCTCAAACTAGTCGTCTTGATATTAGTCCCGGTTTAGAATCGTGTAGAATAACTTGATTTATTTCAAAATCAAGGCGCTGTCCAGAGTCAAAAGATATAGTGTTTTGATTGGAGGGAACGAAAAAGACGAATGTTCATAGGTAATCCTTCATAGTATGACTTGCTCTCCCCTCAGATCGATTGATATCCCAAATCAGGTTTTCTCCCTTTCTCCTCGTATATTTCAATATGAACGTGATTTGCTATGTTGATTTTCTCTATAAATCAACTCGATGTGATTTCATTCCCTGATTTTAAACAATATTGTCACATTTTTGTAATTGGGATGAGGCTGCTGTATCCCAGAAATATTTCCAATTTTTTCATCCCCCCTCTACACACTCAAGTTCCGTATCATCTACACACGCGAGCAGTGACACAAAGATCGGTAGTTCAAACATTCAATCATTTAGTGCTATCATTTGTATACTCATAAGCACCGTGCCTCCATGGTTTTCGACACATAAATC
>OY735198.1:21033464-21048464 GCA_963457665.1 Thysanoteuthis rhombus
ACTGGTTAGTCTCTCGATAAAAACCGCCACGTGACCAACATCTTTCGTTAGAATGATTTGTTGAAGGTGATCAATTAAAAATATAGGGGAAAAAGGGGTAATCAATGATTAAATTATTTCCAACGTTCTTTGATGTGAAGGAATCACTAAAACGAAGTCTGAATTTTCAAAAAAAAAAATCGTGAATGCTACCGGGCAAAAAAAGAGGGATCAATTTAGCCTGAAATTACATCGCAATTTGAACCCCCCTGGCTAAAAACTTACGTAGGAATGTGGATTTTTTTTTTTAACTTTGTACCTAATTTGATCAGAGGCAAATGTTGAAAGTGTCGGCCTTCTGGCTCCATTCGAGTGTTCTGTAGGCTTAATACATACATACACAGCCATTCAGGCCAGCTTGAAAATTGAATAAGCCTATGTCGATGATTTCGGTGACAGTTTTTGATGACGGTTTCGAACGAAGAACGAAAGAAAATGGACAGGAAAAAAGAAAAAATGGCGGCATAGATATAGAACTGACCAGAGGGAAAACGAGGGGACATTAAGTGTGAAAAGAACAAACAAACAAAAATGTATTCCTCAAGACTAAGTTCAGTGGCCCGATAGTATCTATCTCTCATTTATCGATATTATTATCAATGGAGAAAAAGGGTAAATAAGTGTCCTTTGAGATGTACAGAGAACAGTTGATCAAACAATTAGGTTTTCTGTCTCCAAGTCCACTATCTTGTGATATCTGCCTGAAGAATGAAGATCTGTAACAATACGTCAGCCTGAGTGAAATAAACTAGTCTGTTTTTTTTTTATTACCGAGAGGGAAGGAGACACTATATCAAAATTACTGATCAGACGTACTATATTTGTCGGCCTATAGCTCACAAATGTACAGCTTTCGAAGAGATATTTTTAAAAAAACTTTTAGTTTCCAATGGATACTCACATAGATCAACTAGAACAGTATCCAATAAAAATAGAAATAAAAAAAGACTTCTTGTGTGGTCGCACCATTGTCTTGTGACTCTTCAATTAAGCTTTTAGCATATCATGAATTGCTAGTCTGCGGTATCTGCATAGTTTTATCAATACATAAATGTTGTGTTTATGTATTTGTATTAGCCGTAGGAATACATTGGTTCAAGGACTTTACACGTTAGTTATCCATGCATGTATAAGAGAGGTTATCTATATATGAGGATAGATCATGAAATATTCTCTGCGTAATGTTTGATCTACATGATTAATATTCACCACTGGATCAAGCCGTTTGCGAGATTTGTGATGTGCATGTGATCTCGCCGAGATAGGCCACATTCTTCATTTTCAGTTCTATCGCGGATTTCTCGCAGCTCAGCGTCAGATATCATGTTCATTATTACTTTTACGTTTCTGCATGTAGGCACTGCATTTCTGGTGGTTATTGCTGTACGTTGAGAGACAGCAAGTCTCCACAAAACTTCAGCACTTTTCCCACTACCCTTGCAGATTTCTACAATGCTGCTTTATGATCAGTCTCAACACTTTCTCAAATCTTTAATTTGTTGATTTTGGAACAGTTCTGAGTACGCCGAATATTGTAATAAGACCTAAAAATTCATGTTCAACACTTTCTGGCTATTTCCAAGTATTTTGTTACTTTCTTTTGTCTTTATCCGTGGTTCGCTGGGACAGCTACGTTCATTCTGTTTTCTTTGTTTAATTATGACTGTCATATCCGTCTTCCTGCTTCGGATGTGTTGATAGAGGTATGAGTCCCAGAGTGTCTTATCGTTTCACTTTCAAGGACAACCTCTGAATTGTGCTAATATGATTTGTTCATATTGTAGAAACTGAGTCATCCTGACCCAGAATTACGCCTGGTTAGTTGCCAATAGGCTTAACGCAGGAAATTATAAAATCCCATGTTTTGTATCTACGCATCACAAGTATCACAATGTCAATGCTATATACCAAGAGACAGCATGTACCCATAAATCTCCAGCACATTCATTCTCCGCTCTGACTATTTTAGTATTATTTTATGTTTTACATCGTAGTATCGGATGGATCTCTCTGAAAATTAAATTACTCAATTTCTCTTCTAAGTATTCTTGTGGAAAAAAAAACTGGAGTAGACATCCATCTCCTACTGTAGTAAGAACAGTAAGATCAATCCTCGCCATACTTAAGGGACTGAGAATTAAGATCCCTCAACCACGACCAACTAATTGTTAATCATGTCTTTTGCCAATTCTAATAGATTGACAAGTCTTATATATCTACTACATCTCATGCATTCTAATAGATAAATGCAGTTATAAAATTAAAATTTCACTACCCTGATTTGAAATCGTGTCCAAGTGATTACGAGCTTGCTCTCTTACTTACAAGTTGGTTTTATACTCTCTCTCTCTCTCTCTCTCTCTCTCTATCTATCTATCTATCAATCTATCTATCTATCTATATATATATATATATATATATATATATATATATATATATATATATATATATATATATATATACGTGTGTGATTTATTTATTGGAATGGAAGGAGGTAGGAGTTTGAACCTGCAGCAGCAAGGCTTGCTATTATTATTATTGTTGCTGTAATGGTTTCAATTCTTTTTCCAATTTCCCTCAGTTTTCTTTGGGTCTGGGGTGATTTTTGGCAACGGACTTCGGAGTCGTTCCAAGCGCTTCAGTAAAAATGAAACACAATTGTGACCATCATATTTCAAGGTGGATAAAGTCATCGCTTTTATATTCTTGCACACTTGATAGATACGGCGATCAAACTTAAGATTTTATGTTTTCCTGTGATCCACTTACTGGCAATGTTCCAGGCGTAATTCTGGATCAGAATGAAAGCCAGATGTCCGGAGGGGCATTTTACAAGAGAAATATCACTGGTTAGAAAGGAAAAGCGAAAAAGGAAATTAACATGGCGAGTCTCCCTGGGGGCTAAAGACTATATCAAAGGAGGAGGCCGCCGTTTAATTGACTCGGCACGCTCTTTATTTGAAAGAAAATTTCAGCGAGCAACATGTTGATAGCCCGGAGGAGAGAGAACAATTAACACTTCAGTGATCCCTTCTCACGGTATTTGCTTCTCCATTATGCACCTCGGGGCTTTTAGAATTATTGGGGGTATTTTATATTGTAGATTACTATACGTAGTGAAGGAAGTCGATATTCCTCATCTTGTGATATACATTTAGCATATTTAAGATGCAATACTGAAATTAACAAACGGACTGAGATAATGATAATGGTAGTTTAACGATTATGATTAAAATACTTTTGGAAACTCGACCAATATACACATAAAATACGATTCTAAGGCTAATGCCTACTCTCAAGAAAATCCAATAATTATTTTATATGCACTCATCGTTTAGAATCCAACTTTTCGATACGTATTAAACTCTTGGGGAAAAAAACTCTCTGAGAATTCCCCATGCCTTCCAGTAATGATGGGTACAAAAGCATCTATTTTGCTCCACAAGTCCAGACATTTTCACAGCTTTTCAATTTTTTCCAGTTTTATTCTCTAATGATCATTCCATGTATTTAACGGAAGTATCATCCGAAATGCCAAAGAATTCGTTCGGAAATGAAAAAGTTTTATATATATATATATATATATATATATATATATATATATATATATATATATATATATATATATATACATATATATGAGTGAAATGAATAAACCAGTTATAGACGGTGTGTGTTTTTCTTCCTTTTTGTCATTTTCCTTCTTTCTTTTTCTTCTCTTTTACTTTATATTTTTTCATTTAGAGAATTGACTTTTTTAAAAAAATGAATGATATGACGTATGTGATGTAGGCTTTATTTATGGAAGCTATGAACTGATTCAAATTTGAGTATATAGTGAACCACTGACACTGGTTACAGTGGAAACTAGGGGAGAAACAGATGAAATAAAAAGGCAATAGGGTGAATCCAAAAAACTTGACAAGGAAAGGTGTGAGATAAAAATGGAAAATGAAAAGAGACGAGATGAAAAGTTATCTGGAGTAAAAGATGGTAAAATGCAAGAAGAAAGATGAAGATGGAAAAAGATGTTAAGGTAAATAGAAAAATAATTTTAGGAAGAAGAAGGGTAGGGGAAGAAATGGTTTGAAATTGGCAGAAGATAGAAATATCGTTTTATTTTTTTAAAATCTGGTTTCTTTCAACAACAAAAAATAAAACGAATGAAGTGGTTTTACTTCCATTTTATTTTAATATCACATAGAGAGATCACTAGTAAACAGAGTATATCTGGGGAGAAAAACAGGAGTCTGGGACAGCATAGAACTCATCAAAACTCAAATAGCAATGGGCTGGCCATGTTGCAAGAATGGTAGACAACTACTGGACATTGCAACTCACACCATGGATCCCCAGAGATCAAATGCAGAACCGATGCCGGCAGAAGTTGGGATGGCGAGACGAACCGTTCAAATTCAAAAAGTATTGGCTCTGCGATGCCCACGATATAGAGGTCTGGCGAATCCTGAGGAGGGTTCATGTCAAACTATGGACGATAAAAGACTGCTGCTGCTGCTGCTGCTGCTGCTGATGATGATGATGATGATGATGATGATGATGATGATGATGATGATGATGATGATGATGATGATGTTAGTGGTGGTGGTGGTGGTGATGGTGATGATGATGATGATGATGATGATGATGAAATACCATTTTACGGCTCTCAGTCATTACTAAAAATCAACTCCACATAATTTTCAATGCCATTTTCCTTCATATATAAAACAAAATGAAAATATCACTCATCTTTTCCAAATTCTTTTCTATCATCTGCCTAAGCTAGACAGCGGGTAAGTAGATAAACTGCCCAGATTTGTCGTGGAAATATTTTTATTCCGTCAATACCCAAACGTATTTCTATGTTCGGTTCATCAAGAACAGTCATTCTTCTTAATTGCGTTTTTGTGTCACAGAATCCGACATAACAACTATAATGAAGTACTTTTTTTCCGGAAACTGTCCAGTGGTTACTGCAAACATCATTCAATGGACTGGCCCTTTCTAAGAATGGAAAACAGTGTCATTAGAATCTATTTATTCCTGTGCCATCCAGGAAATGCATTGTAGCAAATCAAGATATATCTTTGTATCTTTTCTTTGCAGAATTTAGTATTGGGTAGAGTTTCCTAACCTTAATTATTATTAAGATCTATAAACTACAACTATCAATAAAACTGTCAGCATAGGTTTTCTCAGTTTTCAAGTTGGTTTGGCTGGCTTGCTATGTACCTTTACTGTCTGGATGATCTCGATGCATCCTCGGATTCCCTGTTCCTCCTTTACCTCTCCCCTAGGTTTACCAGGATTGTTCCCAATTCTCCAACGAAGTTTTTTGACGCTGTGTAGATACTAATCCAGCTTCTCATTCTTTTTCAATTTCACCCAATGATCTGCCAGAACAGCG
Organism: Thysanoteuthis rhombus; assembly: GCA_963457665.1. Lineage (NCBI taxonomy): Eukaryota > Metazoa > Mollusca > Cephalopoda > Oegopsida > Thysanoteuthidae > Thysanoteuthis > Thysanoteuthis major. Next base: position 21,038,911 of record OY735198.1, read on the forward strand.
AAATCCAATATCTGATTTTGTTTTGTCTCCTTATTGACGACAACTAGATCTGGTCTTCTAGCCTGGAGTCGTCGTCGTCTTCGCCGTCATCAGCATCATCATCACCGTTATCATAATCATTGCCGTCATCATCATTGAATAGATTCGCCTGACTCTTCTTATCAGTGTCTCATTAGCCATTCTGAAATTATACGGTAATTATACACAACATTAATGCAGTTGGCAAAGGTCTTCTGCAACAGAACACGATACGTGTTTACATATTCTGATGCATTTTCCCTCCTCGCAATTAGTTTGTGACCGATAAGTCTTTGGTTTCAAGCCAAGGCACGAAAAGTCGATGAAAGTAAATATATTATGAAGAAGAACGTTTGCTTTTAAAGTGATTAATTTCTGAAATAATCCTTCTCTCTCTTAACAGTCTCGTTTAAACAGCATTCGCTTTCAAAAAGAATTCCTGCAACTACTCGATGTTGATTACAAATCTGAAAAATTGAATATCGGTCGATGATTGATCGTGTAAGTAAATGCATACGCTTTTTCATGTGACCAAGTATTGAATTATTGACAATCTCTAATCAAAAGTTTGACTTGGTTTTCCCCCGTAACAAGAACAATCCTCATCACGTTTAAGGGAGTAAACTTTACACTCAACTTATGAAATATACATATCCCTACTACGATCTGAAATCGAGACCTACAGTTTATTTGGCAACTCTCTTACTAACTTAACTAGTTTGGCAAGACTTATATGGCTACGGTTCTATTTATTAGTTATATACGATACAGACGTTGCAATAATCATAATTAGTTGGAATGAAAGTTGGAGTGGAGTTTTCACCTGAAGCAGTCAGTTTTGTCATTGTTGAATTTATGATATCAATAACAATTCTAATTCTTTTTTTTTTTTTTTTTTTTGGTATTTTATGAGATATGCCCTGAAAGCATTCAGCCACTTAATAGTACCAAAAACATAATTATGATATTCGGCATTTCGAACGATTTACTACAAATGGCAACGTCATGAGTATACGAAAAGAAAAGTATTTGCCGAGACTGAAGCATCAGTTATTGAATGCTTATACCTCAGAGAATGCCTCTTCGCAATAGTGTCAGACTAGCCAAAATAAAACAATTAAGCTTGTACACGTACACACACATGCACTCACACATAATTTTATGCACATACAGAATGGTCCCCTTCCTCAGAATGATGATTAGCAGATTGGTCTCACATATAATTGCCAATCTAAGTTCAATCTTTCAGTGGGCCTAAATATGTATTGCCTTTTGTCTGACTAAACTCAGTAAATATTCATACAGTCATACACAAGAGGAACAAACAAAAGCGCAGAAGCGAATCCAGGATCAGCGTTTGATTAATTGCACTCCGGGAGATGATTAGCAAAAGTGAGTGATCGATACAAATATCGAACTAAAGCGAAGCAGACACAATGAACTGGACATGAGCTCAAAGTTGATCGAGTTAGGAGACTGAGCTAGACATATTACTCATGGTACTTTCTCGTCATCTTTCATGGCTTTCCTGAGTCAGGATGTTGATTTGTCAGGTCTGAATTATCAGCGACTCTTCATTCACAAGTTCCTATTCTATTTCAACTTTCAACAGGTTTAGTATCGTCGGACAGAGTGAGATTCGCAGTAGCAAAACTGATCCGAGATTGCAAATTGATTCATGATGTAATGTCACAAACCTGTTTTCAGAGTGAATTATTATAACAGAAATCATTCAGAAGTGGGTCTACGGATCAAGTCAGTTGTGTCATATAACATTCCACTTTACACACACACACACACACAGATATATATATATATATATTATATATAAGTACTTATTTGCTACACTTGAACAACCTTCTGCCTATCTGTTAGGTAAATTTTGTAGATGCGTAAGATATTACAGTTTAGCTCAGTCGTTCAAAGATCTGCCTATCAATCAATACTTTGTGATTTCAAACAACAGTATGGGAATGGTGATTCATTTTCCCTAAAATTTGGCGAAAAATATTTATGCCTTTTTTATGATAGAAAAAGTCAATTCCAGTTTTGTACTGAAGTCAGTCAAAAGATGGCGAGAGAAAACGATGAGTTGTATCATAGATAGATAGATAGATAGATAGATAGATAGATGATAAGGAAATTGAGGAAAGAAGTTTGTGTTCAATTAAGATTCCAACCAGAGAAATATGGTTCTATAAGAATCAACATTTAAATCATGAAAAACATGAATAGGAAAATAGCGTTTTGTCAATAGTTCAAGTATCCTCTTCACTTAAAATTATAATTTGAAATAGACTCCATTCAACTAGTATATTCCATGTAATATACTAGTTTATATATATATATATATATATATATATATATATATATATATATATATATATATGTGTGTGTGTGTGTGTGTGTGTGTGTGTGTGTGTTAGGTGTGTGTGTGTGTGTGGTATGTGTGCGTGTGAATGTTAATTTCTAGAATCATCTTTATGATCTTTTTAGCGTCTGTCATACGACATAGACCTTCCCCAGGATTTGCCAGTACCGTCTGTCATGGGTATTGCTGAGATTATATTCCAAGAAACTGATTAGTTATGCCATTTTACTTTCTGTCAGTCCATACTTTGCACATGACCTGGTTATAAGTCGCAATGTCCACGGTTTGTCTGACATTCATGCAACATGTCCTGCCCTTTATCATTTGAGTTTTCTCATTGTTTCAATGATATCTTGGACTCCTGTCTTTTCTGTAATATACTCCGCAGTCCATGTGATTTGAGCATGGTTCTGTCTTTTGCACATTGCATGGTTGTTGAGTGTAGCTCTTTCTCTTTGAAATTGCTCAAATCAAAGAATATGTGAAGAAACGCGTGATTTGCCTCTTAATACTAATAGTCCAGTTCTGCACTCGAGAAAAAAAATAATTCAAGGTGGATAAGCATTAAATAATTGTTGAAAAATATGCCTCGTTTATTCGTTCGTCTATTTATCACTATATATATATATATATATATATATATATATATATATATATATATACGCACACGTGTGTGTCTTTGTAAGTGATATATCTATGCATATGCATATAAGGGGTCACATATACACTAAGAGCACGCTAGTGTGTTGCTATCTCTCATGCATCCTTATAAGTTTTGTCTGCGTTCTATTTATACAGTTAATCTTGAGCAATAAATGAATGTTTCGTCCGGGAACTCATGGCATCCTAAATCCACTTCGGATTGCCCGGCAGCCACAGACAAGGAAAAAAATTCAATACAATTGTCCCTGATATCAACTTTACAATGGCTTCATCAACTGAATGGGACATTTATCAATGAGACAATTTCTTATAATGAAGTCATTTCACAGAGACATCCGGAACACACGCACGCACTCGCACATGTACTGATAAACATAAATCAAACACCTCTTTTCCTTTCGAAAAGTCTTCTCTCAAAATATTTGTCACTGTTTATTACTTCTTTTCAAATCGTTCAGAGCGAGACTGAATATTATTAATAATATTATTAGAAAACGTCAGTCAAAACTCTGACGAAAACTATCAACGTAGGTTACTTCAGTTTTTGCGTTGGGTTGGCTATGTATGTATATATCCAGCGAGCAAGCCCCACTACTGGAACTAGAGGTCTGAAATTAGGTTTTTATTGGGCGGGGGGAAATAGAGTTGCACTTCAAGTTAATGCTAAATTCATACCTTATTTTGTGATTAATCCCGAACGAAAATCGATATTGGTAACATTTTCCATGACCAGCACTTCTTCAATTTTATACCCTCAACACGACATACTATCAAAAGACATTGGTCACATGGAGGTTTCTACAAAGTGACCAACCTGACCTATGATTGGAAAAAAATTATCTATCAGATGAAAATGCTTCTATGGGCATCACCGTATACAGTTTGCATTAAAATACGTATTTAACATTGAAACATACATTGATTCAAATGATAAAATGGTATGAAACTTAATATTATGTATTATTACATTATCCCTGTAATGATTAATTGGAGTCAATTTATTTTCAAGAGCATTTTACGTGCATACATTGAAAAATAGATGGATTTGAACATTCTGTCAGATATGCTGGAAACTTGACGGTTAGGCTCAAGCATCAACGACATGAGAGGTTGAGCAGTTACAGTATATCCATTTAGAGAATATAGAGAGTCAGAAAAGTGGATATTTTAAGATAGATAGATAAGTGAATAAGAGCAGAATGGTGTAACAAAATTGTAGCCTACAACATACGGACAAAACGTATTTTCCAGTCCGGCACATAATTACATTTGGTTTTAAACTTTCTTTTTGGAATATTCAAAGAAATGTGTTTGGATTGATTAATTTTTTTCTGGGAATTTGATCGTTTCTATTGTATCCTAATGTAAGAGAGATAGATTAGTCAAACCACAATTGATCAGTTGGTAGAAATAGACCCCACAATGGGGTAGGGTGAGATTGAATGAGATATAGAGATGGGGGAGTAGATAAGAAAAGATAGAGTAAAATGGATGGGTATATATATATATATTTTTAAAAAAGGCTGGTTGGTTTGTTATCTTGCTAGATATATAGATAGACATTTGAGGTGCCAGCCAGGTGCCTTCTGGCGATAGCCGTATCTTGAAACTCTTTCCCAGGGTGAAAGTAAATACTTTAAGCCACAGCGCTCTAAGCCAGACATTTTGAACAGCCGATTCAAGCTGTTTTGAATGTTAGCCAAGAAAGTAATTGGTCCGAGAACTTTATTCTTTTGTTGTTGCCCTCGTCTTGTCCTGCTACTCTCGTAATTTTTGTTTTAATACTTTTTATCTTGAGTGCAGTTCAAGACGTGTATGTATGCATATATGTATGTACGAAAGGTTATATGTATATATTCTTGTCTGCGTGTATTGCAGAGATGATAAAGCTCAAGGATGAAAAGTGTGTACTGTGCAAAACACTTGTCTTGGACGCAGATGTTCATTCAAGTAATCAAACTAAGAAAGACTATGTTCCGTTCTTTAAAAAAAAAAAGTTCAGGACTTTTGTCATCAAGGATAATCTAAATGTATGAAAATGACGTATACATTCTCTCATTTCATCACATAGCCACTACGTATACATTGACTGGAAAATAAATCTATACGTCAAATACAAAATAAAACCAAGTAAGCAAAAGTGTGTTTTGGTTCGATTCAATATATTGCTTACTAAAACGCAGATGAGAGTTGGCGTATGTCTGACAGACGCACACACCTGTAAGCTTTGAGCCAAGGCAGAATTAGTGTAAGTACACAAAGAACTGTCCATCGGAAAAACTATACTGTTGTCCGCTCGGTCTGCTGCGTTTGGAGCGATATAAGTCTGCTTCTTAGAGCCACAATTGAATAGTGTAAGCTTGAAACTGAAGAAGAATCCTATGTTTTGCCTATGTTGAAAGGGTGTTGTGGCGCAAAGATATTGGACTTGAAGTGAGGTTGTTAACAATCTGATGGAAGTTACCCGTAGACGATGTATTGTCCTTGCAACAATACCCTATAGGAAATCAATACACGTTTTCTCCGATACAGTGGCTGAGACGGTAGTGTTGTTCATCACCTCCTGTTCCAGAAGTTCAGTAGAAGTTGGAGATGTTGGCTCCTTCTTACCAGTATTTATTTTCCAGTCTTCAGTTGTTACTACGTAAGATCCTGAAATTTGTGTTGACGTTGCCATTCTCAAGCCTTGGCTGAGCATTTTTTTTCACTAATCGAATGCCAGTAAGCATATTCATTCTGCTGAGTAGCCATCTTCAGGGAAGATTGGTTCGATTCGTTAAAACATCTATTTTCGATCACTCAATAGTTTACGGATATGGGGCAACTCTCTAAACGAAAAGAAATCAGGTTGGCAAGCTTTCAACGGAGCCAAACCTTCAAGAAGAAGAAACCCCATTTCTCCTGAAAGGAATGAGGGGCTACATATAATGCATACTCCTGATAGTCACCTATGGAGCTGAAAGATGGAATCAAACCAAAAGGTTGAGAACTGAGAACCATGCATCGTGCATAGGAGAAAACCATGCTCAACATTACCAGGATTGTTTTTTTTTTTAGACTTTTGTCCTCGTCCTAGTTCACTTTTTGTACCGAACAGTTGTCTTCCGGTAATGACTGGATATACTATCCATCAGGGGTCAGAGATATACTAGAAAAAAAACATTACAAAACTCAAATAATAATGGGCTGATTATGTTGCAAGGATATCAGACAATGGGGGACATCATGACTCACAACGTGGAGATCATATATGAAGTTGTAACCTACAGAAAATAAGATGATGCTGATGATAGAGAGGTCTAGCGAATTTTGGCGAAGATATATATCCAACTCCGGACGCTAAAAGATTGACGATGATGATAGTAATAATGATGAAATCGAGAGAGCGATAAAATTCCTGGCGAGCAGAGAGTGAAGAAAAACGGTGCTCGCATAATGGCCTGTTCCTTTTGCACAAGAAGATCTTTTTTAGCAATGTGAACGGGGGTGGGTGATGAGGGAAAAATACTTGCATGACTTTTATGTAAAAGGAGCCGGCATTTTCTCCGGTCGCCATGGAGACACAATTATTGTTTTTTTGGTTTTGGGGGTTTTTTCGATTGCGTGTGAGGCATCAAAAGTCAGGTAGCAGTCATTAGTTCCGTGCAGAAGGCGGTCGATATAAAAGAGGTGAATCCGGGATGTCAAATCCAGAGAAAGATATGAAAAGGTGAAGGAAGAATGTAGAGTGGAAGAAGGTATTCCATAAAGAAGGAAAAGAAACGAATGGGGGTTGAAGAAAAGAGAAGGAAAAATAGACGGATAGGAAAACGCAGGTCTGGTTAGTCATTAGATGGAAACTGTCATGTGACCAACATCTTTTGGCAGCATGCTGTGTTGACGGACATCTGGAAAAGGGAGATATAAATTGATAAGTTACTTTTATCGCCTTCTATTGGACAATGATATCAAACGAGAGTCTACATGTTCAATAACAAAAAACAAGAATGAGTGCTGCTGGACACAAACTAAAGGATCAATTAGCATAAATTTACATCGCAGATCGACCTCCCCATCACTAACAGCATATAACATAACATTATAGAAATGTCAATTTTCAGAAAGACATTATAAGGTGTAAATGTTTAAATTTTCAGTCTTAAACTCTATTGGTACGACCTGTCATCATGATTCATACATAGCTAGTCAACCAACTTAAAATAGAAGAAACCTTTGTTGACTGTTTTGGTTGACAATTTCTAATTAAGTATGACTGAAATTAGTCTTGGGATGGGTCATGTGATGCAACAGAGTGCTGATTAGGGCAGGGATGAAGCTAATGAAGAAGAAAGTATGAAGTGTTAATGAATAGGGTGAGGTTTGGAAATGATTATGTAGATGAGGCATAGAATGCTCGAGAGATTAGGAGATATTCTCAACAAAAAGGTAATGATAAAGGATAAATGGGAAAATATGATTGCAATCCTCATAACCACGAGAGAGAAAACACAATTATATTCATGAACAATGAAGAGGGGCGAAACGTTCCGTTGGAAATTATGAATGAATATCATTATCATTAGGAAATGAAGGAGGCATTCATGAATTTCTGATGAGGGTCATGATGACTGATGGGTAGGTGTTTTGGGCGGTGATTGCTAAATATAAATACGCAGAAGAACGACTAAGACCTCGTCCATGACCTGAAGATTAATAATACTTTTTGCAGTTCGAAGTAACCTAAGCACACGAGGTTATTTGAGTAATTAGAGATCGAGAGAGTTTTAAGACTGTTAAGATTACATCCATGTTGGTTATAGCATGAATGATGAAGATGGCGCCGGTGATTTGCGGAGATTTAATGTTACTCAATCATCCGTGTGAAACTAGGTATCAGATGGAGACAATCCATATCTAATCATATATATATATATATATATATATATATATATATATATATATATATATATATATATACCAAGCATGCACTCTACTGACTCTTAGTGACAGTGTGGTGCTATGTCGACAGTGGTAGTCCCACTGGGGCTCGCTAGTAGTTAGCTGTGGTTATTGATACTGAGGCAATTTTGGGCCACTAGCTAGCCAGAGCAGTAATCATCTAAACGTGAGTTTCATTTTAAAATATATAAATAAGGGATTCGGGGATTCCCTCAACCGCTGCCTCAAATCGGCCAAAAGAGCTAAATTTATTGGAATGATTACAGTTATCTCGGTAGAAATTCATTGGACAACATTTCAACATAAAAGACAGAATCTCGCGAGAACATCGAGGCGAATGTATTTTGAATCGACAGAACCCTTTTTTTTTATTTTGCTGCACTCGAATTTCTCATAGTAACAAGGTTTAGAAGTTCAAGTGACTATTCTACTTTTTCATTTATTGAATTATTTATTGCATTATCCCTGAGTTTGATTTATCATTTTTTTGTTATTTATTATCATTATTAGATTTTTAAAATTTTGCATCTTGAATGAATAACACTTGTTAACCCAAACATCACGCTTACTACTAGGTTCTGGAACACAGAACTTTCCTTATATATTGAAGTTTTAATGATAATTCATTGCACAAATGGAGCGAGGAAGTATAGTCAAAAAATATGCCAAAATTTTCTTTTTAATAAACTGAATGACACTACTGAAATAGTATGGTCCTAAAAAACCGGAAGAGATTTTTTTCTACTTTTACATCCATTAGACCTGTTGCGCCTCCAATAATTCGTCAGTCTTTTAAAAAGATTGATTTTCAAAGATTTTCGTAGGGAGTTCTATTTCCAATATAACTATCACTCAGAAAAGTTCATAATTCCTAAACGCAAATATATCATAATAGAAGATTATTAAATGCGTTATGCCAATCGAAAAAATTGCTAAATTATTGCATAAAACTAAGTATTTTGAGCGCTCAAACCTATCATTGTAAAAAATGTAATCGTTTTTTGTTTGTTTTCTTTTTTTTTTCATTGTTTTGATTAAAGAAAAGTTTCACAAAGCATAAATAAATAGGTAGTTTAAATTTTATCAATGATAAGATTGTAAATTATGTGAGGGTTACGAAAGTGGGGAGTTCAGGATTATTATCATCATCAAAGTAGCTGACTCCATTGATGTATCAATAGAATGTGTGTATTTGAATCAATATCTGCTACCATTAAGACGGGCTGTGTCATCGGATGAGCTTGTACCTTTCCCAAACATTTAGTATGAAAGCGCTAAAAGCAAGCAGCTGCGTATTAGTGTTTAGGTAAAAAGAAAGGTAAGGCGATGAGGACACTTATTTGTGTCAGTAAAGGCAATTGTGTTTTGAAACGGAATGAGAGAAAGCTGAAAAGGTAAAAGTGGATGAAGTAGGATCTCAAAACAAAGTTTGAATGAATACAAGATTTTCGTAAAACATGATAACATGATATATTTATCAACTAAAATCATTATAGTGAATCAGTAAGCTTTTCAAGGTTTTATTTCGTTATTGTTCGATGTAGTCATGCAATTCTTTTTAATA
>OY735198.1:21053464-21078464 GCA_963457665.1 Thysanoteuthis rhombus
CACACACACACACACACACACATATATATATATATATATATATATAAGTTTATGCATATGTATGTATGCAAGACACAAGAGAGAAGTAAGGGAAAGTCCCAATGGGTATCATTTTATATTCGATAACTTGGATAATTAGTAAAAGGGTTGGTGTTCATACTTGGATTTCTCAGCTCTCGGAGAAGTTTTCTCTAACCGATATCAATGAGATTATCAAGAGAAGAATGAATCTTCTGGGATGATGGGTGTTGGAAAAGGATCCTGCAATGATGCTGCTTTTCCTTGAGTCTTCCTTATCTCTTACATTCAATACATCACATTCACATGGCAACCCCAAAGCAAACCTATCCCAATATCTTGTAACACGATATATTAAATAAAACTCGTCTAATTTATTTTCCTGTCGATGGATGATGTTGTTTAGCTTTTCGGGTAAGAAATTAAAATCAGTTAACCTCTCATGTAGGATAATAGAACCTGAGACGGTGATTCTGTTGGTTGCCTGGAAGAAATCTAAGACAGTTGATATAACGTTTGTTTTCCTTTCGTTTTTATATAAAACATCAAAAGCTTGGCATTCCCGATAGGAAATCTTTTTGAGGTTCTGGAATGCTTGATTAAGAAAAGAAAGTCATGAAAGATAGCGATAAAGATAAAGGAAGTATAAAAATAACATTTATTTTTCAAATCAGGAAATCATTAAAACAAAAGTAGTAAAAACAGGAGGAAAGGAAGTCTGGAGGTTGTTCATCATTTAGAGACAACACATATCCTGTTCTCTCCGCAGTCTGGTTAGTTACCCAATAGAAACTGTCACCTGACCATCGTTTTGGGGGGGAATATGTTTTGCTGAGGGTGATCAGTTGAACAAAATTGTGATAATGTATGATTTACCTTTCTCAAATTTTTTTTTGGCAGCGATTACTAAAAAAGCCTGAATTTTTTAAAAGGGTAAATTCTGCTGGACATGAACTGGGAGTCCATTTAGCAGAAACCTGGATTGTAAATCGGACACAATATTTTGTGGAATGGAGTCAAAGGCAGAGAAAATGTTTCTCTTTCAGACATAAGGAGTGATTGCTGTTGACGATTTCTTACAAGTTTGAAAAGAAATCTGATAATTTCCGTTATGCACTCTCTTCTACAAAAAAGACTTTAAAACCTACGATTTCCAATACTGGAAACATAAACGAATTGAAAAGAATCGCGGTAACCAAAAACATAAAAACTAATCACATGGTTGTTTTATTGTAATTCAAAGCAATCAGGTAAATCCTTTATACGTCTAATTATACGGCTTTCTACACAAAAAATATTTATTTTCCATCCCAAATTAATCTTCTTCCTCGTCAATGTATCTAATTCATCGTCATAATCATCATCTTCAGCCTTATATGCCCATTCTTGGACATAAAACTTCCCTAAAAATTCTCCAGACCTCTCTATCATAGGCATCGCAAAGCCAGTACTTTCCGATTTTATCTAGCTCGTCACGCCATCTTACTTTCTGTCGGCTACAAATCGCATATGGTATCTAGGGATCCACCTTATGAGTCGTGGTATCCAGCGGTTTGTCCGACATTCTTGCAAAATGACCAGCCCATCGCCATTTAAGTTTTCTTATTGTCCTTCTGATATTTCCGACTCCTGTCTTTTTTATAATATACTGTGCAGTCTTATCATCATCAGTCTTTTAACGTCCGTCGTTGGACATAGACCTTCCCCAGGATTCGCCACAATTCTCTATCATGGCTACAATTGTCTTATGATCTCTCCATTTGAGTTTGAGCATGATTCTCTCGTGCACGTTGCATGACCCTCGGGTCGAGGTTCAATCTTATGGTCAGGTTCCATGTTCCAACTTCATAGGTGACTATCAGTGGGTTACATTGGTTGTATAGCCTTCTCTTTAGGACTAGTGAGATTGGTGTTTTTCTTGAAGGTCGAGCTTGCCCAGCCAAAAGCTTACCAACCTAGTATTATTCTACTCTTTATTTCTTTTTCTTTTGATGACTTCGTGGAGACTCGCTATCCTCGGTAGATGTATTGGTTTACTTTCTCCTGCTCTTTCCTAGTGATGAATATCAATCAAATAGATCGAACATCATAAAGGCAGAAATTTAAGATAAAAATTCAGCTAATAACTACGGGTCATGCTACGAACTTTTTGATCCAACATTGCATATGCACATAAACACGACATATACACATATGTATAAGATTCTTTTGGTTATTCAGATTCAATAGGAACATACAACGAAGATGAAAAGAGCAGATTTAATTGTCTTTAAGAAGAATAAATAAGTCACTGGTTAAAACAACTACAGAATGAAACTGAAAGTGAAAGTAAGACTCCACAAAGAGTGAAAATATTGTGGTACATTTTTTCACGTTTATTTTCATTCGACGAAGATTTATAAATCATCATTTTTAGATTAAGTTTCGTGATTACTTTTTATCATTGTTTTGATTTATTAGTTGCATTTTATTGCAAATTTCGCGGAGGATTCTCACCCCCCACCTATAGACAACTACTTTTCACAGAAGTCATGAACTCTAAAGTAGTAATGATGCTAATGAAATAAAAATATTCAGCAATCAAACTACTTGAATATAAAACAACAAGCATGGCTGCTGATCACAAGGAACCATTGGTTTAAGGATGTAATTTTGATTCCTTCCCTCTCAATTTCTCGATTTACACTGTTGGTTTACGTACCGCCGGAGCGTAATCGGTCTTAGAAAAATTACAATGAAAGGCAGCTAACAAATTAGGATGAGGGTAATGAGTAATCATAAGATTAAAAATAGAAATACTGAAAGTAGTTGTGCTCATCGTTGTTGAAGTTTATTGAACAGTCCCTGAAGAGCAGAAAAAAAAGAGAAAAAGATTGGGGTTTAAGTTACGATCCTGTAAGATACAACTCAAAGTGCCATAATCTTGAATGAATATTGGAATCCCAGAAATCATAATTCCAGATATTGAAATATTTAATGGAAATATTCACAAAATACATTTATTCATAGTTCGATAATAAGATTTATTTCTAGGCCTGCTCTATATTTTTCTTTAAATTGCATACAAACATATCAACCCGGGAGGGGGGGGTCCATTGGCGATTGCAGAATCTGTCCAAGGAATTGAAAAATATTAAATCTTCGGGGACTTGGAGATTCAGAGAGACCCACTAATCCAGGTCAGAAATCCTGGTCTTGTAGCAGTGAACGAGATTAGAACATGTCAGTGGATTTCGCCTTTTCAAGCAACCACACGATAAAGCTAAAGAACATGATAAGTTATAAAAATGACGGAGCCCTTGGAACAGTCCTGGAGAAGTTAGCAAAGATTTTAGAGGAACGGAAGAGCTTAAACCATCAAAACGACAGCACATCATGTAAGCTAAAATATCGAGTCATGAAGTATAGAGGATATTTACTGTCACTTAGAAACTACCAGCCACTCCCGCTGTGAACGGTCAACGAATACAAGTATTGGTAATAATAAAAAAACAGGTCCGATGATTTAGACTTCATGTGAATTAAATGAAGAAGCCAACATCAAAATCAAGAGAAAATAAAAACAATGATTTATATGGATAATTCTTTCTGGAATATATGGAGATTTTTTATTGGAGAATTCGCAACGGGTAAGCTCCATTAGAAGCCTAGCTCCAAGTGCCTTTTATGTTCAATGGGCAACAGACACATCCATTTCCTACACCCATTTATTGATTCCTCAAAACAGACAAAAAAAAAAGTAGAAAGTAGAATGCATACAGAAAATGCAGGATTATTGGTGGTGCATTATTCAACTCAGCGAGAATACGGATGAAAACGAATGAAATTAAGTGGATACGCAGTTGGTCAACAGCATACTCCAAGCGTCGTTCAGCTAGTTTACGAAATATTTGGCGACAGATCACTTCTACATAGCATTTGATACAATTCACTTGCTGATTACATTGATGCTAGGACAGTTGGGTTCGTCTTTTAAGAAGTGATCAGATCAAACTTAATCCATAAGTAAATCCAAATGGCAACGGGATGGTCATGTTTAGGACAAACGTTGAACATCATAAATCACAACGTGGACCCGAGTGATCAACTGCGAAACCGGGGCATACAATATATAATATGGTGTGACAAGTTCAGAAAGTATTGGTTCCGTGACGCCCATGATAAGCAGATCTGGTGGGTCTTTGGAAGGGTTTGTGCTCACCGACGGACGCTAAAGCGTTGATGACGATGATGATAAAAACTTGAAGGGTGTATTAATTTCCACAGCATAAGAAGAGATTTTAAAGTACAGAAAACCCCGTGTTTGGTTTGGCCAGCACAAGCAAAACATAGCTTGAAATTGAAAAAAAAGGAGAAATGCTTCAGATTTGGACAAAAGGAGTACAAAAATCTCCAATGTTATTTTTGCTCTTATTTCCTTGTCCATATCTCAACAAAATTGGGGAGGCTGTATTGTTTTGATATTTGGCTAAAGCATTTCATGTATTTTGTTCTATTTGCATTAATATTTTTGTTATTTCTAGATCTATGCATAGCTGCGCATCGACATGTAATGGGTACCTTTTAGATAATAAATAAATTATATGATTTGGAAATTCTCGTCAGGACACCAATGATGCAAATTTTCCTTTTTCTCATCGCTAATGCCAGTTTATCAGTATTCTTTGGAAAACTAGAGAGAAATCCCTTACCTTACCCTTAACTTTAACCTTGAAAATAATCAGCTTTTATCTCTCTATATGACTTTCTCACATAATTAAAGTTTAAAGTGCAGTCCAACATACACACGTGCACATAGATCTTGAATGTAGCAGAAACATACGCACATGCATTCTACGAATGAAACCGTACAAAAACCCTGGTTTTTGATGGGATCATGTATCAGTAAGACACTGTAACTTTAAATCACCTCATATTTGTGCGGACGTTTGCGCATACACACCTACGCTAATGAGCCAAAATATTATGACCACATGCTTAATATGAATCAGCTCAATCAGGAATTAGTTCTAGAATACCCCAAAGGGTTTTGTTTGCTATTTGGTCCTTGGATAGTAACTGCAGATCCTCTAACTGCTGTAACATACGTAGTGAAAGTTCTGCAGAGTGAGATATCCGGGTATTTCCCTTATGTTCTCATACAACACTCAAGTGACTTGCTTGGTATTGCAGGGTGCATTTTACTGCTAGTTCTACAGCAATTGTCGAAAATGCTGTCTCTTGGAGTATACCTGGTCTTCAGTGATGTTTAGTAAGGTGGTATACAACAAAATATATTCCACATGAATGATAAGATGCCGTGTCCCTCAGCAAAATGTTCCCAAATAATCACGCTGCTCTCATCCAGTTTTTATTACCCAAAAATGAATCATGGTGCCATCGTTTCCACAGGATAACAATACACACGAACCATGCCGTACACTTTATGGAGGAGAAAGCAAAACTCATCTGACAAGTGACCAAATTTTATTGATGCAAAGTCTAGTTCTGACACTTATATATCCAGTCGAGACGCTATTAGTAATGCACTTTGGTGATAGTTAGTACTCTGTCCAGCCTGCAGCTATGCGGCCTCTTACGCAACAAAGATCGATGTAATGATGATTGCGACGCATTCTTTCTTTTATCATGATTAGAAGCAAAGCACAGCAGTAAGTATTTGAAATTTTATAATTGGTGCATAAGCTTTCATTTAGCTCTAGGTTCGTTAATTCTTGACTGTCCAATGCCTTTTCGTCGGTTTGTGATTTTCCCTCCACGGACCATTGCCAATAAGTATTCACACCGACTGAATGTCAGAGCCCCGCAGGATCTGCCATTTTGGAAATGCTCTTATTTAGTCTCATGGCCATTACACTTTGTCGTCCTTTGTCAAAGTCAATCAAATTTTTCTGTTGTCTATAATTGTGGGATTCATCTAAATTTAGTCCTCTAGGCAGGCTTGATTTCATTATATACATCTGATTCTGAAATTTTTGTAATGCATAGCTGGTCATAATGTATTGAGTCATCAGTGTATATGCATACGTGTCTGGAAGAGTTGAGTATCGTTTTGCAATCGGAAACCTTCGGCCAAAATCGAACTCATTACAGTAATAATGGTCTGCGGGGATTACTTGCAAGCCACTGTCCAACAGTGATTTCTCATCCCATTACGAGTGAGTATGTATTATAAAGGGTATTGAAATTATATCACTTTGCAAGAACTATATTGAAAACTATCGACCATAGCTGTCAACGATACGATCAACATAGATTCCACAAGTTTTTGTAAGTTTGTCCGACCGTCTAGTCGGCCGACTGACTACCTATGTATGTATCATACGTACAAGCAGCATCAAATGAGCAAAAGGGCTAAAAAATTAACATTTACTCCTTATTATGTCGGGAAAATTTTTCCTTCTAATTTCCCTCCTAAAATTGGATTTAAGTACGGTGATCAATTTGTAATGTAAGTCTATGCTAAATTGCCCCCTTTGTGTCCCAGCAGCAATTGAGCCTGTTTTGTTTTTGTTCCTGTTCTTGATTCTGACTTTTTCAGTGATCAAAATTCCTTCCAACCATTTGTACGTTATGTTTTTGACTGAGAAGATCATTCAAATTCGGCTGACAGTTGACAGGATCCAATCTTCGGCTTGTGACCCAAGGGTCATCTGTATATCCAGGAGGATATCTTCTGTCGACAATTTCAATACGCAATTGCAATGATTTCCCAAGCGTTTCTCCTGGCGAATAGAACACGTCGAACCCAAGCTGTCCCTCTTTTTCTGATCAGCCAATGGCCAAACAAAGGACACACTGTGTCTGCTCTAATGATTCTACTTTTGAAGTAACGGGCTGACGTTCAATAGTATGAATTTCCCGTTCATAATTGCTCGTTTTGAGTACTCAGTATTTATTTCAGAGGGAAGAACAGGAATAGCGTTCATGAAAATACCTCCATCAAAATTAAGATATTTCCAAAATGTATAATTCTCCAAACCTACGTTTGTTTGTTTTTTCCGCAAAACAGAAATTGGCATATCTCGGTCTACTGTAATTATTACAAACAGGCGCGATTGTCTCCTTCTCAAATCTACTGCAGTCTACAGAACACACTCAAACATACTGATACTTACTGCACAAACACATATTCACACTTAAACATCTCGTTATCACCTTTTTTCTTACAATGATACAGAAGCCGTTAGAAATTTACAAAAATGGTACTGCCATAATTAAACAACATACAGTTATAAACTAGATAAAGATTGGAAGAGTAGTAGTGTTGTGAACACTAAACGCTAATTGATTTTTTCAAAAGATTTTTTCGTTCACTTCAGTCTCTTATTTCCCAATAACTGTTAATGTGATTTTCGTTAGTTTTTTTGTTTGTATTTTTTTTGCTTCGCACATACTCAGATATTATGGTTCTATGTGTAACTATTCTCTTGTTGAGACCATTAGTTGTTCAGCATGTATCCGTTCCGGACAATTTAAAACAAAACAGCTATATTAAGATAACATATATATATATATATATATATATATATATATATATATATATATATATATATATATATATATAGTATATGCACGCAGACACACACACACATGTATATGTGTGTGTGTGTGTGTATGAGTGTGTGTGTGTATGAGTGTGTGTGTGTGTGTGTGAGTGTGTGTGTGTGTGTGCGTATGTGTGTGCAGGTGATCCTGTGAGACACTTTCCACACATTAAGTACCGAAGGGAGACGGAGGGGATTTATTTTGCACCTACACTGGTCTGTTAGGCCAAGAGGTTAGATGAAGATAGCCATATTTGAACCCCCTGCGGTACTCTGAGGACAGCTAACCATTTAATTGAGAAGTTTCGAAGACCTTTAAGGAGACACGAAAGAAAATATGAATAAAAAGGGTAGCTCATTACTTGGTTCCGGTATAGGTTGAAGGAGGAGGTATGGGGTAAATCTGTGAAAGTATTATAGATTTTTTTTTTTTTTAAAAGTGGTCTATAAGTGATGTTGACCAAGGTTTTGGCAGGTAGATAAACGGGTGGGTTCATCTGCCACAAGCCACGAGCTGCTACGGCAGTATATTTGCTAGTTAATCTCACCCACTTCCTTTCGTCACGCGTCATCATCTCTCTTGCACCCTTTCTCTGCAAGTGACGTTTTGTGTTCAAGAGAAGACTTCTGCTATGTATCTTCATTTTGTCTGATATTGTCTTTAAAGCAGTCTTGCTAGGCTCCTTTCTGACAGATGTAATCATGGATGAGCTGTCTATCAGTACAGCGATCCTTGAAAACGCCTTTGGGAAAACTAACATGGAGGAAAATGAGTGAACATAGACAATATTTAAACCACTTGAGATTTTGCTGATTACGGTCCCCTGACCTCAGGAGCTCCGGAAGAGTTGCAACACATATTGACTGATCTAAATTGGGACAAAATAAGTACAAAGATGAAAAGAATAAAGGCAAAAATAATGTTCAACGATAAAATCTTCGAAAGATCGTAAGGATATATAGTTTGGCTTTAGAAGAGGCTAGGACAGTTAATGAAGTTAGGGAGATACCATGGAAGTATATTAAAACGACACATAACAATTGGCTATAAAGGCTTTGGTATGAATAGTACACCGACTGGAGAGAAGACATTTCTTGGTAAATTTCTGACCAAAAACTCAAGGTTTTTTTACATTAATAGAATCGCCTATATAAACTATCCGTAGCCAAAGGAAAAAAAAAGTATACCTCGCATCGTTATTCATCGAAATAAAGGACTTGATGATTTAAATTTATCTGAAATCTCCCATCATAAGGATATTTTACAAACTCTACCAAAAGCATTAAGGAAGAGAATAAACCATCGGTAACATATAGATTAAGACCAACCGTATGAACTATATTAATTATAAATAAACTGTACACAAAAAATTTTCCTTTTTAATTAGTATTCTTGAAGATAATATCATTAGTCGGTTTGCAGCGAGTCTGAGATTAAAACCGACACAATAGATTTAATATTCACACCAGTGAAAATTCAATAAATGAATGACACATACTCACTTATCCCTCATTGTTAAATGCGTTTTGATGGCACCATACATGAGTGAGCTATGTTTCAAAAAATAAATGATTCATAGAATAATATAATATCAATATGCAATACACATAATACTACATATAAAATGACAAACTGCATGCATGATAAAAGCTGTATAGTGAAAAGTTTTGAAAAAGTTTTTTTAATTTCCATTGTTCAAGGCTGTAAAGCTTTATATATATATATATATATATATATATATATATATATATATATATATATATATATTGCACTTTGACAGGTCTAAGTGCACAGGGACTTTATTCAACTTGATTTACATCAATTCTGACAAAAGGTAACTTTTTTGTGGACAAAATTCGGAGATCACTGTCAGTGCATTATTTCTAGTAGTCCCAGCACTGTACAGCAATAAGTACTGCATCAATAAAACTTTGCTGTTCCGGCTCACCCCAGAGAGAAAAAAGCTTTTTACTTTGTCAGAGTGATGAAAAAATGAAAATGGAATATGACGTTGGCAGTGGTGCCAATCGTGTCGAAGAACCTTGCAAAGAAGCTAGAGAATTGGAAATTCGGGGAAGGTTTTTGAACACCTACAAGACAGCAGTACAGAAATCAGATCGATTACTGAGGAGAGTCTACGCATATTAAGGAGACCTTCTGTCTCTTGAACGCCAGTGAGAGCCACCAGTGGCTACTGATGTAAAAACTGGACGAGTTTATTCTATTACTTTCCATTTGTTATTGTATCCGTAATGAATTTTTAAGGTTTTTTTTACGACGGTTATATTTTTCGATGTTTACCAATAATAATTTTGAGATGATTCATATTTTTTAGATTCTTTTTATTTATTCATTTATTTTTCGGCAATATTTCGATACACTGAAAGTTCATCTGTATCGATTTGCTAACAAATATTTTTCTTCAATCAATTTTAATATCGTTAATGGCATATGCCTGATATCAAGTGGCAGCAACATCCCGTAATGCTCCAGACTTCCTAACGTTATCCTTACCAATTCAAAAAAATCGGCTGTAAATAATTTCAATTCATCAAAAGTCGCCAATTTTTTCATGTGTTGACAGAGATTATAAGTATAATCGTCACCTTCAAATTCCACATTTTTTTTAATTCTGTAGCATAGTACTATTATTTATTTCAGCATTCAGGGTATTTATCTCAGCATTTAGTATTTATCAGGTATTTATTCAACTTTTCGCTCTCTCCCAGTTCAAGTGGTTTTCTGCAAAAGTGTCAATTAGTATTTGTAAGAGGTTTTTTGTCTACATTTGCGATGACTTTTACATCTCAGTAGTATTGTTAGATATTTACTAATATTCATTTCTAGTTGATTTCTGCAGCCATAATCATTAGAACATCATTGTTTATTTGGAGGGAGATTTCATTTTCATCAATTTGATTGCATATATCATTTTTCAATCAATTTTGATTTGAGTAAAATCTAATTACAATCACTTGAGAGCATATGACAGTGACACTTCGTAATGCTCCAGACTTTTCCATTGGATCCTTGCTAATTTCAAAAATACTGTACTATCATCATCATCATCATCATCATCATCATCATCATCATCATCATCATCAGTCTTTTAACGCCCGTCGTTGGACTTAGACTTCCCCCAGGATTCGCCACACTCCTCTATCATGGGCATCGCGGAGCCACTACTTTCTCAATTTGTCTAACTTGTCTCTCCATCAAATATTCTGCCAGCTTCGGTTGCGCATGTGATCTCGGGGGATCCATGTCGTGAGTCGTGATGTCCATCGGTTGTCCACCATTCTGGCAACATGGCCAGCCCACCGCCATTTGAGATTTTTAATGGATTCTATGATATCCCTGACTCTTGTCTTTTCTCAGATGTACTGTGCTGTCGTGTGGTCTCTCCAAGTGAGACTTAGCATAATTTTTCATGTGCACGTTGCATGGTTCTCAATGGTTTCAATTCCTACAAGGTTCTCAATTCTTCCAAGTTTTGACAAATATCTTTTAGTGATTATAGGTATACTTATTACCTTCATGTTCCACAGCTTCAGTTCGGTAGCAGGGTACAGTCACTTAATTCAGCTTTCAAAGTACAGATATTTATTCACCTTTTCATTCTCTTTCAGCTTGGAGGGTCTTCTACAACTAACTTATAATTAGTCTTCACATTTAGTAAATGAATACATTTGTTCAAATGATTTATCATCTTCGTTGAGGTCTGAACTTGAAAGCAGGTTTTGCACTCCTTCATCAAACAGTCTGGTTCTCAGTGGATATTCCATAACTGAAATCACGAGAACGTTTTAAAAACTTGTTTGGAAGTACATACCAATTTTTTAGAAGTTGATTTGCCATAAAAGACGTGTATCACTTTATTGTTCAGTCTTAAGAGAATTTGTACATATTTAGAAGTAGATAAGTATCTATATATAATCTAATATCATTCCGTTGTGCTCTGGGTGAGTCAGTAAGTTATGATCATTGATCTTCGAATTCCTCGGGTAACAATTGGAGTGGCGAAACTTAGACGTTGATTGATATGCTTGGCACGAGATGACCCCTTCCTAACTAGCTTTGTGGAAAGACGATCGGCTCAAAAAGAGAGGCAATTCACCTCACATTGACACAGGATTACTCTTTTTTCATTCAGTATGGGATCTCTTGGCCTTTTTCGTTTCTTTCCCCTTTTCTTGATCTCCTCGTTCATTTCTTTTATCTCTTTCTACACTGACGCTTGTTTGTTGTTTTATTCATCAATTATTTTTGTCTTGTTCTAGTGCACCCAGAAATTCAACACGAGATATTGGTAAGCGAATCAACCGTCTCTTCCTTCCACACTCTCTCACATACTATGTGCATTACACCCTTTAAACCGCTTCTTTCATTGCTCTTCCTTTTCACTCGTGTACTCTAATACATTCATTACATGAACTTTCTCACAATGTATCAATTTACGAAATAAGACTGAATTTATTTATATGCAACCCCAGAACTGCAAAAATACGAGGTCAAATTTAAGTTTGGGCGCCACAATTTTGAGAACTTGTGGGCGCAGGGTGCATGAACCCAACTCCTCGCGCACGATTTCGTGGTGAAGTCAAGACAAGCTTGACTTTGTTCGCATGATTAATCCGGTAGTGCAAGTCTTTGCGTTTGATTTTGAAAAGTTCTTGCGTATGATTTTGAGAAGTCATTAGGGCAAGCTTGACTTGATTCACAGGACGAATGTTGTTGATGCCTGAAGGACGAGCTTCAGCTCGCTGATCAGTGATTCCGGGATATGGGACAATCCTGAACAATGATCAAAAGGCGTCGAAAATCAAATGCTACATTTTGACCTTAACAAGTAATAGAATCCAACATATTCAAATTATTATTATTATCATTATTATTATTATTATTATTATTATTATTATTATTTGGAATCTCACACCCGTTGCCTGATGGTAACCGCTGAAGTTTGAGTGACAGCAAGTCTCCTCAAGTCTCCAGCCCTCCTCTCCTAGTATTCATAGGTCGCAGTAATTCTGCAATTTACAGTTTCACACCGGTTGCCCAGTGGTTATCGCTGAAGGCTGAGTGACAATAAGTCTCCTCAGGTCTTCAGCTAACGTCTCCTCCCTCTTTCGCATATCATGACAGAGCTACAATTGGTTGCAGTACTTATATCTCTAGCACCTTCCTCAGTATCCGTGCAGTTCCCAGTAGTGCTATGGTCTGTACGGTCTCTATCCTCCCCCTAATCCCGATCTCCTCCAGTCTCTCCCTCAGCGTTTGGGGGACAGTTCCTAGTGCTCCCACTATGACCGGTACTACCCTGGTTTTCATGTTCCACATTTTCTTTAACTCCCTTGCTAGGTCCTGATATTTTTCCCTTTTTTCACCCTCCTTCTTTTTTACTCTATGGTCCGCAGGTACAGCAACGTCTACTATTTGGCAGGCCTTCCTTTTTTTGTCTACTATTACTAAGTCCGGTCTTCTTGCCTGGATGAGGTGGTTAGTTTGGATGTCAAAGTCCCAGGGTAGTTTGTGGTTGTCAATCTCCAAAACTGCCTCTGGCTTGTGCTGATATTATTATTATTATTATTATTATTATTATTATTATTATTATTATTATTATTGTCGTTGTTGTTGTTGTTGTTGTTAACGTTGTTGTTGTTGTTTATACCGCTCAAGAAAATTACCTTGTTGTTGTTGTAGTTGTATTAGTAGTAGTACATGATACACCAAAGATACATGGTTCTTATCGTTTGGGACCAAATGGAAGCACCCTCCTTGGTACTTTTGCACCTCAAGTTTTGCATCGTTGGTGATATAATCCACACGGAAATTTACATTCTACTCGAACCAAATATCTTGAATTCACTTTATATTCGGTAGAATTACATAATAATTTAGCTTAGCTTAATTTCAGGATTACTCAAATTATCTTTTCACTGCTCAACACTCAATACTTTTAATTGTTACTCTCGTTGAGATCTCAAGAGATTACACAGCAAACAAATACCCACCTATTTGATCAGAACTAAAGAAGTTTCATGAAACAATTGAACATCAGATATAAGTAGATTACGTTGTGCATTTATTGTGTTATTGTCGTTTATCAATGAACATTCCTCATGGATCAGACCTCATAGAATTTGCAATAAAAATAATACGAGGAAACGTCAACTGTAACTATCACCAAGACTGTCAACATTGGTTTCTTCAAATTTGAGTTGGTCAGTCTAGTTTGATATGGATGGATAGTGCATACAGGGAGAACTAAAATTTAAACATTTTCTCATTACGTCTGGAGAAAGAAGTTTTTGTCTTCTATTTCTGACCACAGTTTTTTTTTTAATCGAGGCTTCAATTTACAATTCATGCTTATGATAAATTGATCAATCAATTTTTGTCCGACTGTGTTCACGCATGTTTTTTTATTGATCCATTAAAAAGCGAGAAAAGTAACATTCATCGATCAACCATTTTGACCAATCTAGTGTATATTACCTATATATTTTTCACTAAAAAAAATGTCCTATCTTCAAGAATATGCAATAATTATGCTGTCTGTTTAGTGGTTGGATGATTTACTTATTCCCAAACGATTCCAGAATCTATTCTTTAAGCTCAGGCAGATTGTCCACACTGGAAAGACTGGCGTGACATACTCTTCCCGCCACGTTTCCAATCTAACCTTGTGTCATACTATGCTAAGCTTGATGAGTATTATGAGAAGTCATTATTATCAGAAGGATGGAATTTCCGACTCCTAAATGGCGAAGTTATTATTGTTGAAAGAAAAAGAGTAATAAAAAGACAGACACAATTGCTGAAAGAACAGGAAATGAAATTAGCGATTGCTCTGATGATGAAAAGGAAAAGAAGAAGAGAAAGAGGAAGGGTGTACCATAGTGCATCAATCTGCACCAGCACGCATGCGCATGTCTTTGTGTAGAAAGATGTTTTATGTGAGTGTGCTTTTATATCAAGGGAAGCATGTTTCTTGCCAATTGGAAGTTAGCTAATTGCGGGTGAGGGGACGTGTAAGATTATTCAGCGGTTGCCTTAGATGCGATTTCCCCTTCAAACTTTGTTAAAGAAGGAAATCAATAACGAGGGGAAATCTACGTCGGAGCTTCCAGCCATTTCGTTATCATAAAAGGAGGCACGTCTTTCATCCGTAAGTAAAAAGAGTCGCTTTTGATGAAGATCTGTTGGCAATGGCAAATATATTCCCAGGCTTTATATTCCTAGGTGTTGTTAACATCTTCTTTATAATTTTATTCAAGTTTTTTTTTTATTGTAAGTGCACATATAAGTGTTCTTGTTGGGATAGCTTAAATTTCAGGGTTTTATCTAATCTTTTTCTTTTTTTAAATGTCCATTGATTTTAAATTTCTCCCACTGAAGCAACGATGCATAAATTTAAATCATTAATTGTACATGGTCAATATAAAACTATTTTGAACGGGCTTTAGAATCGATATATTTAGTTTAAAATTTACTTTATGTGATTGATCTCGCCCGTCTAGATCTGATTACAAAATCTGAAGACACGACAAGAAAGTTTGAGTCTGCTACTGAGCCAAACAACCAAGTGGTAAGCTTAGATAGTAAATAATGCACACCTGCATCTATTGATACAATAAAGGGACTTTCAATAACTGCTTTTATATTTAGTACATAAATAAGGGAACAGGATTAATTGTTGTCAATAAGGTCCATGTTATGGTAAGTTTTCTTTCATTTCACCAAAGGTACACGGTTATTATCGATAGAAACCAAGTAACAACCAGTCTTCGCTGATCTCACCAAGGGTATCTGGTTGTTATTCATAGGAACCATGCCACAATAAATCTCCTCGGTATTTTTGCAGACAGAGCTGTCGTCTGTACTGTCTCAGTTTCTTCCTAGAATTCTAATCACTTTTGGCTCCGTTTGTCACTCCATTCAAAAATGTTCGTAGCTGCCAGGTGAGTCTCGGGTATAATAACTTTTTTATTCTAGTTTCAATCCGTGATCGGAACAGCATTTTCACTGATATTGCCTTCTTTGCCTGCAATAATTAAGTTTGGTCTGCTCTGGTGATCCAACTGAATCTTCATAATCCCTCGGTGTCCTATTAAATACAGTCAACTAAAACTGTTACCGAAACAGCCTACATCAAATGAGGTTTCGAAGTGCATCTAGATGAATGGCTATGTATGTATGTATCAGGCGTACAGTCTGCAACATAGAGTTAGAGGGATGAAATTCTAAATTTTTACTCTGTATCATATCCAGAAATATTTTTATTTTGTTTTTGGAAATCCACCCTCAATAGGTTTTAATTGGGGTTCAATTTAAAAATTATGTTCAGTTCTTTAGTTTATATCCGGCAGCGTTCAGATTGGGGGGGGGGGTTCTGACTTTTTTTAGTGATCACTACCAACGAATGGTTAAGGAAGTAACTTATTAATTAATCACTACCTTCTCCAATTTTTAATTGATCATCCCTAACACTACAAAGAGACGCTGTACACATGAGGGTTTCTTTTGAATGACAAACAAAACCTATCTTTCTCATTTTCAAGAACAGAATCTGAATCGTTCCGTTCATGTGTACCGTTGGATGCAAGCCATTTGAACCAATTCCAGTTTTGTTTTTTATTACATATGGAAGCTACGTTGATGCATTCACTTATAGTATGATTTACTGTAATCTGGCTACTTCTGGCATAGAAGAGTATTTGGCCTCTACCCGAGAGTAAGAAATGGGGGTTGAGTAAAAAGGGAGGCTGTAATGGTCCTATAAACTATCAATTGATAATTAAATATTGTGAAGCCATTATATTAAATATGCATTCCGTGTAAATGCCAATATCAAAATGAATAAGTATCCTATAACCCGTCCATTGCAATGTATTTGTTCATTTACTTTTACATTGATTATCATTGGCTTGCTTCGTATATATTCTCCTTCGATCTCCGCTTCTTACCAATGTGTGTTTTTCTTTTTAAATTTTTGAAAATATGTTCTTTTAAAAAACATTATATTTCATATTTTATTATATTTCCAGTCATGATTATCAGGTATTGAGAACAGATGAGCTGAATTTTAGCAGACTCAGAAATTGGGAAAACCCGTAGGGTGCTGATTTACAATCTCGTATACATTTACACATAACCAAACGCGCGATAAAACATCCAAAAATGAATATAAATAAGATATGAAATCCTCGCTGTTGTCCCCATGACTATGACTTTGTGATGGACTCAGCTAAACTTATTGAATACCATACATCATACGTCTGCACCAAGCGGTCGGAGAAAATAAGTATGTATCGTTAAATTTGACTTTGAATCATTTAGATATCGTAGCACAAACTGTATGAGAAATAAGAGTTCAAGTCTCGCCGAAAACTTGTACTATCCTATTCACAGTGTATACTTAGAGTGATAATTCTTGATTGTTGTAATTGCAAGAATAGAATAAATGAAATAGTGCTAAGTGAATATCAGCGGTCGAAAATCGAACTCAACTCGCTGATTCTGTTTTCCGTATCGACAACTCTGGGCCTCCATAGTTCTTGGTAAACAATAGATAAAATACATTAACTCACATGAATGAACTGTGAAGATATATTTTCTTTTGTCTTTGAAATTGTTACATTCTTTGTCGTGGATTTCATTCATCAATCGCGCCTTAATGAATAGTGCCGTGGATGAAAGAGTTCAAAAGGGCAAACGCTCTTCATCGAGAAACATACGATGCTTTGAGAAGAAAAATAAGTGAGAAACCGAGAAAAATCAAATATCCATGCAACATTTTAGTCAGTCTCCACTGTCAGTCAGAAGTTTTGAGAGTAAGTTGCTTGAAATAACGATTTCACTTACCGAATCACAAAAACTGAAGATGAAAACGAACCACGTGAACAGGTTGGCTTCAGAAAGAGCTATTCACTATTGGCCAAGACCATTTGGTAAATTAACTAAAAGAGACAGCTGCAGAATATAAAATGCCACTCACTGTAGTGTTTGTTGACTTCAAGGATGCTTTCGACTCTTGGGAAATCCCAAAGGTCAGAGATACTATCATACAACAAGGAGTAGACCCCGTATATGCCAGAGCCTTGCAATATATCAAATGAAATAGTTGTTTCTCTGTCAGATACATAAAAATTCTGAATCCTCTCAGGAAAAAGGGTGAGACAGGGTGATACTAACCAGCTTACCCAAACTCTTCACAGCTGACGCTGATCTTCCAAAATCTAGACTGGGCAAATAAAGGAATAGAAACCAAACAACTACGCCTTATTTTCCAAGTGATCATGATTTCCGATCAAGGCAATACGAACCGAGTGAAGAAAATAAAAAAGTAGGAATTCACTTGAGTTTCAGGTAAACAAATATAATGTACAACAAACAAGTTGAGGACAAAAAAACAACGATTAAAAGGAAGTAAGCCCCTACGTCTACCTGGGACAGTGATCCCCCATTTGATTCTCAAAAGAAGAAGAAATAAAGCAAGAATCACTCTAACATTCAGTGTTATGTAATAGGTGAATGTATGAGTGTTCCATTCCGATCCCTTACCCATGAGAGGATGAACAGAACCAGAGATCAAGAGCAACTGACCTCTTCCCCAAGATAGCTGACCAGTAAAGGGACAATTTAGATATTCGTATTGACAGGGTTTATAAGAGACCACGGAAGTATATGAACTTATGCCTACGTGTCTGCATGTTATAAGTGACATGCAGATAAATAAATGAACCTAAATATGTGAGCAGGTGTGTGTGAGTGTGTGTGTAAACATCGATCAAAGAATTTAGAGGGAGAGAGAGATAAGGTAATAGTAGGTATTAAGAAAGAGATAGGGACATATTTGAGAGTAGCACGTCGGGGTAGAAAGTCAGTTAGCCTCTGGCCCTAGGTATCAGCAGGTGTGTTTGAGTGATTCTGAAAAGGTGCTAACTTTCACCGAATTTCGCATGTGTAAAATCCAATATGGAAATGATGCATTTCAAATGCTGGAATCATTCAGCGCCGCCTCATCTGTTTGCACCGCCAAGAGTGAGACCCGTCAAAATAAAACGTGGATTATTTTCGTAATCAGAGTCCTCGTTCTTAATATGGAACCAGTTCAAACCTCTTTAAGTATGCAGCGTTTTCCTTTTCGCAGATTTGTCATCATTTCTCCCAGCGACCGGATTTGAAATCCCGACGGACTTTCTGGAAGATTCTATCGACGGTGCCGATGCAAGTATGACATGTACACATTGAAGTCCCCAACCATTGTCCAACCCCTTGTCCTACATCGTTAAAGCAAACACAATCTTTAAAAATACAAAAACACTCAATTAATTCTGAAAAGAATAGTCTACAAACAATGTATCCTCCCGATTGTTACATATGGTACAGAAACATTGATCAAAACCAAAAGATAGTCTGCCATCAAATTAAGAACTATGCAACGTTCACAGGGTTGAATCGTGCTCAACATCACATGAAGGGATCACAAGATAGTACAATATATTACATAGGAAAAACAGAAGTCAAAGATATCATAGAATCCATAAGAAGACTCAAATGACAATTGTCTCTTCAAGTGACAAGAAGGTGAGACACCTGCTGGACATCACAACATAGATCCCTGAAGATCATATACAAAGCATTGATCGGCAAGCAAGTAGATGGCGTAACAAAACTAATCAGGCTCATCAAGTATTGGTTCTGCTACGCCGATTATAGAGAGTTCTGGTGAATTTTGGATAAGGTCTATGTCCAACGAAGAGTGCTAAAAGTCTGATAATGATGGATGATGATGATGATCGAAAATGAAGAATTATATCTTTAGGCGCTTTTTTTCCTTCTTTTTCTTTTCCTTTTAAGGTTTGCTTTGCTTTCTATATTCCTGTTATTTATTTGATGACTGTCCAGATGTGGGAATAAGTCATAGAACGGAAGAATAAATAATGTGATGAAAGCAAAGGGATCAGAAAGGAAAGGAGATAGGAAAGAAGGAAGTAACAAAAAAGAGGCAGAAAAAGGGTCAGTTTAAAAAGATTAAAGATCAAAAAGAGAGTTTTAAAAAACAGAGAATGTTTTTAAATCGTTGAAGAAAAGGAGAGGTAAGGGTAATAAGAAGTAGAAACAGAACAGCAAACGGCTGAAAAGAAAGGGAAGAAAACCAAGAATAAAAGATGGTGGAGATGAGAGTGAGAGACAGAACCAGATAAGAACCAAAAAAAAAGATAGATAATTAAACAAACAGATGAACGAGCAATAAAAAAAAGAAAAGAGGAGAGATATAAAAAAAAAAGAAATGGAAGGAAAACTCATGAAATTTTGCTACTAAAGATGATGCACATATTGGTACTTGTATTTCGCTTCTGTTTAAGATGTTCCTTTCAAAAATCGCATTTCTTTTTATTGTTATTTACTGCTCTTGCTTCTAGTATATTTGGATCGTACTCTACACTTTAGTTTCAGTTGTTTATAATTCTTCGAAAGAAAAAGTTTCTTCAAGTGAATTTTTTTTGCAGTGTCCATTATATATTTTATTGTGTTTGTTTTTCCATTCTTTGTAAATATTTTCTTCTGGCTGAGTTGTTATACCTTGTGGGTAGTTTCTTCTGCGTCTCGTCTCAACCTTCTTTCTTCTAAGGTAGTCAGTTTTAATTTATGAAGTCTTTCTTCGTATTGGAAGACAAGAGATAAAGAACAGAAGAAAGAAAAAAGATTATGAAAATATAGGTAAAAAAAGGAAACATTGGTAAAATAAAGAAGAAAAAATTGGTGGAATATGAGGAGATATTTGCAAAAGATCGGTTAAAATATAAGAAATACATAAGTAAAAAGAACGTATTGTTCTGTTCGCTGTCATTGCATTCGGGCATAGCTTTTTGATGGCATGCAGGTATTTATAACAATGTGCATGTATTAACCGAGACTTGCATTTGCATACCAGTCTATATAAATATACACATGGGAATGAGTATATGCATATTTGCATATAATTAAATACGTTGATATTTGTGAATATAAACAGGCTGATGGTTTTACATAGGTTTGTATCTTGTACTTACGTTTATGAGACTCTCCAAATTTTTGCTCATCTATATCCATGTATGTATAAAATTTACATATATAAATATATAAATATCTGTACGTCGAAATGTATATAAAGAAGCTTATATTTTGTACTTTGGCAGCAATTTTTCTTCAATACAAATTTCATTATAAATGACGGACAAGGTATATGTTTTCCGTTTGTTTAGTAACTTTTCCTTGTTTGAGTGATTTCTGCAGTATGCATTTATGCATTCATTCGCTGTGCTGGCTTTTCGTTCGAAGGATGTCATTTACATTCAACGTTCAGTCTCTTGATTATGATGGAATCTCTTTCACCGTCAGTCACTCTTTTGAGTATGATTTTTTTATATTAGAAACCGTCAACCAAAACTGTCACCAAAAATGTCGGCGTGGGTTTCTAGAGTTTTCAAGTTGGCCTGACTTACTGTCTGGCTATGTATTGTCTGCGAAGGCTGCACCAAATCGGCTCAAATTCATGAAATGTAAACATTTACTCTTTTTTATGTCTGGGAAAACACTTTTTTTTTACTTTTGAAAATTACCCCTGAAATAAGTTTTTAGCTTCGAGTGTAAATTTTTAGTGTATGAAGGGTAAATTGTAACTTTTTTCTGAATTGATCCTTCACTTCGTGCCTGGTAGGGTTTCCCGCCAGTTTTAATTCGATTTATTTTTTATTATCATATTTTTAGTGATAACCACCCACTAAAAAGCAACAAAAATAACTTATCCATTGACCACTCCTTTTCCCAGTTCCTCATTCGATCCCCAATGATAATCTATGTTCCACCAAGACATTGGTAACAAGGCGCTTTACATTTAGTAACTAACAAGACATTTTTACATGAAATTTTAATTGTTTTGCAAAAAAAAAAATTAAATCATTTAAATCATCAGACATTAGTTTCCAAGAAGACCTATATTACGTAGTCACCCAGACATCAAGCAAGGTTTTATTTCCATGCATATAATCATATGATAAGTCCGGCCACTATTTCAACCAATTTCCGTTCTATACAAAGCTTTTGCTCGGATAGGCACATCGATATTTCCTTTGACATAGGTCCTAGAAGCCGGCTTTTGATTTCAGGTAATTACTGCATTTCAAATAACAACAAGCATTAAACTATACCATAAAAATATCGATATGTACATACGCGGATAGACAGATAAATACATAGATGGGTGACTGCAAACACACAAAAAGGCGAACGCACACACCCACATATTCCTACTAGCTTAAAGGACACCTCACCAACTCTTTTTCATATGAAGGTTTTTGCTGTGACATTTTATCGTATACATAAAAAAAATTTTTGAATTTCAAAATATTCATTTTTGTATAAATGTATTTATTTATTTGGGTGAAATAGGCCCGTACGTACAGCAAATTTCCGTTCATGACTTGAGATTTGTCGATTTAGCTTTATTAATGAGACTGCACCAACCACAGACAATCAGTTGGTCGTAATTTCAAATCACGATAGGCGTGGTTCGATTTTACTCATCGGTTCACAACCTTCATTTTGGTGAAGATTTTTTGTTATTCTTGATATCGTTTCAGTTGGAAAAGAAAATCAACGCAGACTTTGTCTTGGAGATCGACATTAATAACTTTTTGGCCCTTCTGATTTAAAGGCACACAAATAGTAGATGCCGTAGTTTTTATTTACATTTCCGTTCATTAACGAATATATATATATATATATATATATATATATATATATATATATATATATATATATATATGCACGTGTGTGTGTGTTCCTAATTATAAATGCAGCAAGTTGGTTTAATATCTTCTTTTTGACCATTTATGATTTAAAATCTTCTTATGCTTTTGTTGTATTTAAATGCAAAGAATCTATTCATTTCGAGACTTACACCATAGAATCTACACCCAGTGTTACAACAAAGAGAAAATAAGTTTCCTGATAAAATATTCAGAATTCCAATTTTGAGACATCGAATTGATTTATGTCCATTTTGCCTTTTCTTTCTCTGATATTTCTGAAGAATTTTTTATCCTGTTCTTCCTATCGCTGCATAATAAAAGCAGAATATATTACAGCATGCTCATACTGCTAGCAGACATCAAAGAATCTCTTTAAGTGAAGCCGTTAGATATGACAGATATTTCAAAATAGGACAGCACCTTTAAAGCCTTTCATAGTGTGTTCATATCTTTATAGTCGTTTATGTCGCTACTGATGCATATCGAGAGAACGTGATGGGAATATTTAACCAATCAAAAAATGCTATTCAGAATGTGTACCCAATCATAACACACATTAAAAAAAGTGTCAATAAAAATAATTTAACCAATCACAACTCAGTTGATATTCTTTCTTTGCATGACTTTGCCTACAATAAATTGTGGTTATGTCGAACACATCTGTTGTTGCTTCACACGAGTGAATATTTCACAAAACATGAGAGCAGAACATTCAATAAAAACGCCTAAAAACATTCAATAGCACTTAGTTCAATAGGCAGATGA
Source organism: Thysanoteuthis rhombus (assembly GCA_963457665.1). Taxonomy (NCBI): domain Eukaryota; kingdom Metazoa; phylum Mollusca; class Cephalopoda; order Oegopsida; family Thysanoteuthidae; genus Thysanoteuthis; species Thysanoteuthis major. The sequence continues at coordinate 21,076,597 of OY735198.1, forward strand.
GCCATACTTTTGATAACAAAAAATCGGCAGTTCTGGTTAGTCACTCAAAAGGATACGTTTTTGTAGCATGCTTTGTTAGGGGTGATCAATTTAAAAAATCGGAAAGGAGGTTCAATGAATAAGTTATATCTCTCGAATCTTCTTGGACAGTGATAATTAAAAAAAATCTGAATATTCAAACAAGAATGTGATCGCAGCTGAATTTGAACAAGGTAATAAATTTAGTATAAAGTTGCATTGCAAATTTATTATCCACTAAAATGTTTTTCTCTAAACATATTAAGAGGTAAATGTCTTAATTTCAAGTCCTCTAGTCACACTGCTGCAGCCTATATGCTTAGTACGAACATACATTGCCTGCCAACAAGCTAACCAGATCAATTAAAAACTGAAGATACCTATGATGACATTTTTGGTTACTGGTTTCTAATGAATGCCATGAGTATTTCTCTATCACATGAATATGCTGGGAGCTAACAGCGTGAAAATGGTGTGCGGTCACTTTTCTAAGGAACGTTTTCTTTGAAAACGTTCAACCAAATGTTGTATCTTTCTTTGGCACAAACACGAGTTGGATTAATGCCCGTTTACAAGTCCTTCCCAAGAGCATTCCTAAGTATTACGATAATTTTGACAAGAAGGAATTGCTTGTCATTCATCTCGTTTTCTCTATGAGACAAGATAATTTCAACATTAAAATATTTCAAGTATAGAAATGAATTTTGTGTTTATTTCGTATACTTACTTATCTTAGTACGGCACAAGGCTAAGTGGATGAAAATGTTGCGCCCAGCTCTTAGAGGAGATGGCCTGGCTACGTGCATAGAAGATTTACTTTCAAAACACATAATAGCTCCAGCAATGAGTAAATCCAAAAAGTGTTTTCCTTTCAAATATATATATATATATGTATATATATATATATATATATATATATATATATATATATATATATATATATATATATATATATATATATATTGAAATATTTATTTCAAACAAATAACTTCCGGCTATCAAGGATTATTTTGCATGAGGAGGTATAAAAATGATACTTTTCCAACTTCTTTTTCAATAGTTAAAAAGAAAAACGTGTGAGAATAATGTATGTATGTGTGTATCCATACATACACATAGTTTCAGGTATATATATATTGAATATCGAGTATTTATGCAAGAATGTATACATATGCAAGCACAACACATATATGTGTACTCATCCATGAATACTTACATTTATATACTGTGTGAGTATATTAAGTATATCACGTTTCACGCATATATATATATATATATATATATATATATATATATATATATATATATAAATATGATCGTGTATATCTATATATTCTGCTGAATCGCTGAAATTGCGTAATTGGCGAAATTTTCTTACTTCTTTCAAAAAAAGTCATTGAATCACGTTGATTTCATGAATTTTTGATAGTAAAACTAGTTGTTTCTTATACATGTTTTGATTAAATAAGCTTTAGATCGAATTAAAATCATGCCAATAGAACAATTTCATCGATTCGGCGTAATTCATTAGGGTGACAGAGACAAGTTGGGTGCTGGGGTAGATTGAATCACTTGCGTTAATTTGGGTTCCACTACTTGGTGCTATTGTTAGCCCCACGATGAGCGGAAAAAATCATCCTTTTAGCTAGCAAGTTTGAATCATAAAAGACGAAAAGTTTACCATAATAGAAGACATTTTCAGCCGGGAAAGTAACTTTTTCGCTTAGACAAACAAGTGCCAATTCCATACTATAATATGGGGTTGATGATAGTGTAGTCTATGTTTATGAGAAGTGGCAATAAACAATATAAAAACAACGATTCAAGCAGCTTCTTTCAAAACCTTTTTT
>OY735198.1:21083464-21258464 GCA_963457665.1 Thysanoteuthis rhombus
ATGCCATACGGAAATGCAAATGACTATGGGCTAGTTATGTAGTAAGACTGTTCGACAACTGTTAGAATCGCAACGTAAATCACCAGAGATCATACACGAAATTGGAAAAATGTTGATGGTGCGGGAGAGTGGACAAATTTAGAGAGTACTGGCTCCGCTACGCAAAAGATCCAGTAGTCTGGGGGATCTTTAAGAAGGTCAAAGTCCAATGCCAGACCTTAAAGAGATGATGATGATGATGATGATGATGATGATGATGATGATGATGATGATGATGATGATGATAATGATGATGATGATGATGATGATGATGATCTCTGGAAATGATCCGATATTTGTTGATTGTTCCCATACACTCAATCGGCTAGAATAGTTGATAATACTCTTGTTGCAACCTGTAAGGCTGGTTATCTATCTGAACAATACATCTACTATGTCAATGTTATCATTTTCTATTGAAACATTTGATAATATCTTGAATGATTAGATAGGATCAAGTTGATTTTCTTTTCTTCTTTCCCCTTGTCCTCCACCTTCTTCTTCTTCCTCTTTCATCTATTTGATAATATGTATATAACATATGTACATATACTAATGATATCATTAAATATTTATAACTGTATGTGTGTATGTTCTTTAGTAGATAGGAATATGTGCATCATACTACTTATTTATGTATTTATGTGTTGTTATCTTCTTTACGGCCATTATAAAAGGGATATTATCCAGGAATCAAAATTTGAAATTTGAATATGTTCCTGTACAATGCATAATATTGGACCGTTGACTTTCATTAATCGATAGTATAAAACCAGAATTAAGTAAGTGAGATTTCCTTTTATCTAAAGTAACACTAATCTATTTGGAATATAGTTGATAAGTCTATATCATATTTTCCTAAACATCCTGTCTGATAAGTCAATAATGTGACATCACCACTGCCACTATCCCTTCATCTGTGTATTTGTGTTTGTATATATATATATATATATATATATATATATATATATATATATATATATATATATAGTATGAATAAAGATGAGATTTATCAGACATAGTGATGAATGTAATACACGATATAGAAATTCGAAATTTCGAAAACTAGATTGAATTTAGTACGGGGTAATTCGTGTGTGCATAAGTAGTTTAGTCTTAGAATTAGAAATTGTATGTGTATATGTAGTGTATGTAAGTGCGCACTGTTGTTGGTGTGTTCAATCTTTCATGGTTCCATATTGTCTTTTAAATTCACCATATATATTTATAAATATATATATATATATATATACATATATATATATATATATATATATATATATATATATATATATATATATATATATATATATATATATATATATATATATATATATATATATATACGAGTAGTTAGGACAAAAATGCAAAATATAAGTGCATCGTTTCATACATATTTATCTTGATGTTCCGTTACTTTTTACTTTACTGAGTTCAGTTATCTTCTTTGAAGCCATCAAGAAAAAAGAAAGTGTAAGACCTTGCGTAGAACATATGAATATGTTACTTTAAAAACTCTTAAATTTGGAAGTGAGACGGAATGATCCTGCCACCCGTCGCTTCGGAAGTGACTCATTCAAAGCAAAAATGCAGCAATTGCTTTTCCTCAGTTCAAAAACCAGAGTGGCATCGTGCAGAGTATTTACCGAAGCCATTAATATTACAGAACAAGTCTATAAAAATTCAATAGATTTGCCACCACAGCAGCAGCTCAACATGCATCAAATATCTGGACAGCATGCCATATGATAAATTTTTAGGCATTTTATTTGCAGTGCATTTACTTGAAACAATAATTTTTATACCAATATGTATTGGTTAATACATTTACATATACAAGCACACATACATACATATCTATAAATATTTTCGGAAAAAATTTTTCAATATATATTTACATAAATTATTAATGTTTTCCTCTCTGCATATATGCAGACATATTTACATACATATGAATATATATATACATATATGTGTGTATGTGTGTGTTCATCTATATATTCATTTTTAGTAGTTGTAACTGAATGCGTGTGATGGATTGTATGTGCATGAATGAAAACTGAAATGCAAAGGAAACAACAAAATAAAACTCACAAGAGAGAAAATGGCGAGTTCACAGCTGAAGAATGAAAAGAAATTCAAGAAATTTTCTGTTGGCACAAATATTTTATTTCACGAAACATTGCACCACAAGAGAGAGAAATTTCAATAGGGAACACTTACTCGAGTCTCTGAACAGGAAATATCTATTTTCTTGAATTATTTTGTCTACCGTGTCTGTAGTCTTTTATACACTTGTGTTAGTAGTTGGCATGGCCAATTCATGTTTTCCTTTTCAGCTGTATTTTTGTAGAAGACGAAGTACACACGTCCTTTCTTCCGGCATCCAAAATAGTATTGATTTCCCAGCAACAGGTAGTGGGGATATTTGAAATCCGTTGTCTGCTAGACGGCAAATTTTTTCGTGCATTTACCATATTTCCGTAAACATCAATCCTTCTTTTTACTAAAAAATCCAATGACCTGTATTTATTATTATTCAAATTCCCAGCTCAAAAGTTTGTTTCCATTTACAGTTTAGTGTGTATTATATCCTTTTCCTGAGAAGCTTTCTTGAGCAATATAGTCTCTGAGATCACATGTCTTCATCATGGCGACGTTGATCCCATGACAGTTATGGAAGAAATGTAACACACATATATATATATATATATATATATATATATATATATATATATATATATATATATATATATATATATATATATATATTATTCTGTGCAGATAGATTGCCACCATCATTTAAGAACCTTCGAGATTGTTTCAGCACAGCGTCGCTACGCAAAGTAGTCCGTGCAATATTTACAAGCATAAAATAATGTTCATGGAAAAAGGGTTGAATATTTTTTCAGTGATTGATAGACTGGCTTGGTTATTCACTCAATAGTAACCGTCACATGACAAACAACACTTGGCAGCATGCCATGGCTGGGTGATCAAAAAAAAGTTGGAAAAAAAGGAGCGATTAAGGAATAAGTTACTGATCTTAGTGATTACTAGAAAATGGTCTGAATTTCCAGCAGACATCTGTGAATGATACCGGTCACAATTAAGGGATCAAGTTGACAAATATTTACATTGCAAACTAAACCCACTTCAGGAACCTAGGGGTGCTAAGAATCGAAAAAATGTTTATTTTATAAGGAGTTATTATTTATCAGCCTTCTAACTCCACTAGTTCGACCTGTACTAAGTTGAGCTCAACAGTGTTGGTAGATAGATAAATATTTGCTAATGGTTTTCTCGTATTTATACGTCTTTTGACGTATGATTGGGCCATGGAATCTTCTCTGCTTTTTCTTTTCAGAGAGAAGGGTTGATGTGCTTTTTCGTCTCCAGTGGAATCAAGTCTAAGGACAAAGATTTGCTATGCGCTTCCTTCGTCGTCGTCTCTTTTTTTCTCAATTGGATAACTTCATTTGTTAATGTATTTCAATAAAATTTTGTATAGATATGGGGATGTGCTTTGGTCGATCATAGTGTCTGTTTACATTCTATAAGCAGAAACATTCTATGTGTAAATAATCATATGCCAACATGCAAAAACGATCAGATTTTGGAACAGCTTGATTGAATTAGAAGATAAATTCTTATAAAGGGTATTTGGCGCCAAATTTATGAAAATATATTACATTTTTGAGAATTTTGTGATTTGAATAGAAAAAACGGGTATCACAGAGTTAACGGCCCTAATAAACAAATAACTTCCACTGTCTCTCCCTTGCGATTTCTAAGTTTTCAGTCCGGGACTTCCATACTATTAGGATCACTTTCTAGCTACTTTCAACCTTAAAAAGTTGTGCGTAGTTCGTACAATATAATGGGAATTCTAATGATCAACCTTTTATCATTTCTTCGATAATACACAACCTTTCATTATTTCTTCGATAATGTATTTGAAAAACTGACAGCGACTACTGAAAACCCTTTTCAATGATTACGCTTTATTGGTCTCTTGGGATCCACTTAAAAATAATTCCTAATGGGATTAGAAAATATATAGAGAAGAACTAATGTCGATGAATAACAAAGGATGAAATGTTCCGATCGTGACTCGTTAGCCGAAGACGTTTTTCCCAGACATACACAACCATATATATGTGAATGTATTAAAAAAAACAGTCTCCTGAAACTCTCATCAAAACGGTCAAAATAAGTTTCTTCAGTTTTTAAATTGCACCGGCTGGTCGTCTCGTCATGTGCATATCATGCGTATTAGCTGCACCGATGGAGCTAAAGAGCTGGAAGATTTCAACATTTATTCCTTATCATTTCCTGAAAAATGTTTTTTTCTGTTGTTTTGTTCTTCAAATCACCTCATAATTAGTCCATCGTAGGGAATTAGTGCTAATCAGTCCGTTAGTTTGTGTTGAGTAGCGTTCACTCTTGTTTTTTCACTTTTGTAATCCAACAAAATGCGAAAGAAGTAAACCATTTTTCCAATCGGTTGACTTATCATCCCAAATAAGGCATGACGCCAACAGACGTTGGTCAGATGACGATTACTATTGCGTGATTAACCAGACCTGTCAATATATGTATTTATCGATCTATTTATTTTCAATTCCACTGTTGAACACAGTTCGAGGACTCCCCTGGGCAATATACGACTAGCCGCTTGAATACTTTTCGTAAGATTCTATTTTCGATCTCTTTGGTCATTAGAGAGTAGTCCAAGAGGTCTGGTTATTAAATCTTTGCTCGATATATGTGATCGATATTTACCATTGTATTAAGTGTGTTGAAAAGTAACAAAATTGTGCTTGAAAATAAATATTTGTTAAGTAAAATAAATGATCTTTCCATTTTTTTGTTACAGAATTGTTGAAGTGTCTACGTATGTACCATCAAACTATCATGACAATTTGTTAACACGAATGCTTCGCTATTGCATAACTAATATTCACTGAGATGAAACCAAACGTGAGGAATAAATCGAGGGAAGAAGATTGTGTTGCACCTATCCTTCATATTTTTGGAGCTGCTTCCTTTGAAAATTAACATTCATAATACAATATAGTGCAAATGAATAAAGATTGTTGACACTGAAACTATTGGACCTGACTACGAGATCTTGAGTCTAACATTAAGCCAAAAGCTACAATTAACTTCATTGTTCGTTTGAACTATCTGACATTACCAAACTGAAAAACGTAGTTTTTAACTGAATTTTTATCTGAGCTTCCCATGGTTTAATGTTTGATTGATTGATATCAGTACAAACAACTGAAACAAGTGTACTGACAGAGAAGGAGGTTATGAATATTTGTTATATAAAATGTTTTTTTCAGTATGTCTTCGGACTCATTGATATATGTGTGCTAATTGTACACGCGTCTGCGTGTCTGGGTTGTTAGAAGTGATATAAAAAGCAGTTGTATTAGTATGTTCTACCTTTCTTGTATCGAATTTTATACATAGGACAACAGAAGAAGATTAAAGACAGTCATAATCCAATTATCCGCCGATGAGGAATGGTCAGCTGATGAGTGAAAAGCTTTGAGAACTTGATATGTTTAAGGGGTTTTCGAATCAGGATGGGTCTATTTACATGATTTTCAATGGACGATATAAACACTTTTTGCCGACGTGAAGAAAAAATATTTTCTTTTTTTTTTCTCCAATCAATTCTTAGGGATAGAATGTGACGTATACAGGGTTCTTTATTCAGAAGAAAAAAGCAAAAATATGTTTAGCATATCTCCTATCGCGATGTTCTTTGTTGGGCAATAGATACCAAATAATAGTGGTATTTTGATCAGTGCATGATTTGGTTTGGGACAGTTAGGTGCATTTTTCTAAAACACGAAATTTTTTAAGCAAAAGTTATGTCGATCATATATTAATTTTTTTTTTCACTCGTAGGGGCTAAAATCAATAAGAAATTTTACTTTTCACTTTTAGCAATTTTTTTTTTTTTTTTTTTTTCGTCTCGCCTGTTTGGGGTTAATATCCCTGGTTTTTTAAACATTATCACCCGTTTTTAACTCTTGCCCATAGGACGCCCTTTTTATAATTAACTGCTTCTTTGAATTAGTTCCACTTTTTGCATTTTCCCAACCCTTTTTCTACACTTTTTAAACAAAAACCCTCTTTTTTCCTCTGACAGTGTAAAGAGTTGTATTAAATCAATTTTTAAAAGAAATTAGATTGAACGCTATCCGATTTCCGTTTATCTATCTTTATATTCTTCTAGGGCCTATAATTCAACCTGCCCGAAAGGGCTGTTTTTTAAGTCTAGTTGAGTATAAATTTACGCCTGATCGAAGAGATCTTACGTACATTTCCGTTCTTAAATCATTTTTTAAATCAAAAATGTTGGATAGCAAGCCTGTGGCGTGATGAAGAGAATTCGATATAATACATTATACTTGAGAGAAATGTGATACTGCACAAATTTGGGATCTTATCAGAATAATCATGAGAAAAAAAGAAGCCCTTGTTTAAAATATACGATCACAGAAATAAAATTAATCTGTATTCTTAGCAAATAATTGATTTCTTCAGGGTCCACATTGCCTCTTATAGATCTTATTTCAGAACAAACCATTTACATCGAATCTTTGCCTAGAGTTGAAGTGTTTTTAGATACCTTTGAAGAAATTTAAACGCGTAATTGACCAAATTCATGCCCGCGTTCCGCACCAAGTGTCTTCACACGATTAAAAAAAAGTCCATGACAATATACATATATATCTATATATATATATATATATATATATATATATATATATGTGTGTGTGTGTGTGTGTGTTTGTATATATAATAATTAATAATTGAGTCATCCACAGACAGCTCTTTCGTTGTACGTCAACTCTTCAGTGTGGCTAAAGACGATCCAATATCCCTTCCAGTACCACGAGGCAGGATCGAAAGCTTCTTTTCAGATCCAGAAACAGATATTCTTCCCATGCTGCACGCTGAACTGGGCGGTCAGTAGGACCGAATTAAGCGATATTTTTATTTACACACAATTCCCCATCCACCCGAGTGCTCCATTCTAGAGTTGGAAGAGCATTGTATTGAGGCTTATAATGCACGAGTACCCTATGTAACAATGCTCAACCCTAAAAGAAGGGAGCGTTAATTATAATAATAATTTATAATTATGTCATCCACTGGTGGCTGTTTCGTTGTATTATAACTCATCAGATGCAATACAGAAGTTCCAGAAATCATCATCAATGGGAATAGAAGTTGGGGTGGAGAATCACCCGGCAGCCTTTCCCTATTTTCCTCTCCCATTTTTCTTCTGTTTTTCTCATTTTCCTCTCTCTTCTTATTTGATTTTCTTTCTGCTATTTTTTCCCATTCCCATTATTCACATTTTCCCATTCTCTTTGCTCACCACTTTTTCCTTTTCTCTTCTATCTATTAATAGAGTCTTGCATCGGTTATTGGCTGCCATATTGATATTTGGTGGAAAAACTGTGCAGAAGTGTGTGACTCCCCCTTCCATCAAAAAAGCGCATTGTTCAACTAGGTTTCATGGGATTTGCCCACTGAGTAGAATGACTGGAGACCGAAGTTTTTTGTCTTTTTCATTGGTATTTTTCTATATGTGAATAAGGAGACACACCATTAAGAAAAGCCATAGCGAGCATAAATGCATAAAGACGATGTTTTCCTATCACACAAAGACACACAAGCAGCTGCGCAGACTTTAATATTCCGTTAGAAACTATGAACCACAACTGCTGATATAAGTTTTTACAGTTCCTGGATCGCTGGCTGGCCATCTTGGTATGTATGTATACATCACACGTATAGACTGCACCTATGCAGCTACAGACTGGAAATCCAAACTTTTAACTCCTTATTACATGTGCACATGAGAGAATCATTCTCAACGTTTCATGGAAAGACCACAAGACAGCACAGTGTATCGGGAAGAGAAAAATAAACAAAATAGTCATTGGCAGTGAAAAGTAGATTTATAATGAAAATCCAACACATAATACAACTTTCTGAACCTCAGCTCAATCTACATGGAGAAAATCGAAAGGAGTTTTATAACAAACTGCTTGAAGCTAGACGAGCTGCTATTGTGTCAGACAATAGTGAGTGTATGACTTGTTTGAGTGGCGTATTTGATCTTTTTTGAAATGGAAAACCACTGGTTGATAAGACACTTGTGCAGACACTTTGTGCTCTAGTGGGTTCGATCTTAACTAGATCCTGCACACTTATGGCCCCGTGCCTGTGCAAACCAAAGTTAATCTTAGAAAAAAATTGATGGAACAAATGTTTACAAGCTAATCTCGCATCTTTTCAGCGTTTCCTGATAACCCATGACTTTCTGCCCAACTAAAATGGGTGCTTGGTTTACAGCTGTGGCTAACAGACTACTTTTGCAGGAGCATTCATTTATACAGTGATTTCTTGTGCTGGTCTAAGATGAACGTAGTAAATAACTTTACTTGTATGCATACAAATCAGCAAAATGTAATAGCTATGTAGGATAATACACAATCATGTAAGAATTATGAGCATGATATTATGTTCTGAATTTATTTATAATTATATTCATATATATATATACTAACACACACACACACACACACATATATGTATATATATATATATATATACATATATATATATATATATATATATATATATATATATATATATATATATATATATATATATATATATATATATATATATAAGCAACCATTATAAGTTCACTGTCTGACAAGGGCCTTTCTCATCTCCTTCCATGAGGACCACAATTTCTGATTTCTGCCATTTCTTACTGGCGAACCTTTCCATCTCACCCCCATATTCTGTCCGGTGTTTTCTTCCAGCGCTCACCGTCCGGTTAATTTTGTTTGGGATGATCAATTACAAAGTTAGAAAATTGGAGGATCAATCACTTCTCTCGCCTTTTGTTGAGCGATGATCGTTAAGAATGTCTGAATTTTCAAAAAACAAGCATGAACACTGCTGGGAATAAATAGTTGGACCATTTTTGCAGAGAATTATTTTGTAAACTGAATCCCCCGCTAAAAACCAATTTGGAGGTTATCTTTTCAAGAAACAAAAGGCCTGGTTTTTCTTATGAACATAGGGAATGAAAGCTCAATTTTTCAGACATCTTGCTCCAGTAGAAAGGTCTATAAATGTGATACGTATAGAACGTGTTGTCAGCCAAAACAACTCAGCAACTTTTTGAGATAATTTTGGTGGCAGATTCGGTTGACTGTTTCTGATAAATATTAAGAAAAGAAAGAGAGGAAAAAGAAAAGAATAAATGAATGAATGCCATTTCAACAACTCAAAGGATCGAAGTTGACCTTGCTGTCTGAAAAATATGGAACTTGAACATGAGTCTTACAAAATTTCAATAAATAAATATAGAAAGAAAGCTTATAAATATCGAGGTGTTCAAATATTTTTCTTATATTGTCCCAAACTGAATAGTTTTCGCTCTCAGGCATCTTTGTAATTGTTACTCTTGATTGGTGGCTTCCAAATGGATCTCAATGGATCGACTTGCTTTGTTCATTATTAAATCATAATGAATACTTTTTTTTTTAAACTGAGTCTGAAAATGATTCCAATGATTGCCAGAATATATTTGTTCAGACCAAATTTGAATAGGATATCTGTGTTTATAAGAAATAAATTCTTAAAAGTTAATTTTCGAAATGAAAATGCTAAAACGTGTTTTATAACTTCTCATATAGTAAGCGCTGAGTCATGACCTATTGGGAACACAAATAGATACACGACCTTCTTGCACACAGATAGAAATGTAGCAAGGCTCCAGATAACCAGTCAATTTTCAGAGAATCTTCTTGTTGACATTTTAACAGCTTTACATTAACTCTTTTCAATTAATTGAGAGACAGATAGTTTTATCTGAGAGACGAAGGTTTCCAAATGCTATCAAAAACTGTGCAAACAACGTCGCAGGTTTTAGGCAGAGTCTGTTTGTTTTTGTTTTTTGTTTTGTTATTTTTTCTTCTTTGATAGTTTCCACAGTTCTGCCTCTTACAGCTTGGGAAATGGATTAATTCAAAGTTAGCTATATGACTGTTAATCGATATTTAGGAAGCAAGTAAAAGTGTCAAAAGTCGGGTCCCACGGAACTTGTCAGTAGCAAACGTGTCACCAGCAACGTGTTAATTGTTGTGAGTAACTCTATTCTCGGCAGATCCAAGCTTTGGGGTAGTTGTTACTGAAGATGAAAAGTGGATTATTTTTCAGTATGTTAAGCGCTGTCGTCTATAGTTCAGTTGCGATTATCAATCTGTATCCAAGCCAGAAGGATACTTTCATCATCAAAAGACATAGTGGAGTTTTTGCGGTATATGTAAGGACACATCAAGTAAGAACTTTTAAACGATTGCAAACCAACGTTTACTTTCAACAACCTCAGCGTTTGAAACCAGCTTTTGACATCCTCAGTGAACAGAAAGAAGACCATTCTTCGTCATAAGACACTTCCGTATACTGCACGAGTGACTAAATGTATCAGAGAGGCATTCGGTTTGGAAAAATTATTAATCTACCATAGTCTTCTAATCTTGCTCCAATTGAATATCAGTCTAGGTGTTGGCATAACGATTCTGATGGGGAGAAGGAGAGGTTGAAAATCAGCTAGTTTCTTATTTTAGGTCAGAACTGATGGTATGTTACAAATCTTATATCGGGAAAATTGTTGAAAGAAGCATCAATTTATCATTACCAAAAGAGTGTATATTAATGATTTATTGTGACTTCAATCAACACCATACTTGCATTCCCAAATCAGAGAGAACTTTCGTTATGACCTGATAATTTAAGAATGAAATGATTTATTTATATCCAATTTATTTTTGTTGATCTTACACTCTCCTTACTCTTGTTCTTTCTTTTTCGCCTCTTTTCTTATCTACGATTTTACCCATCTTCACTTCCTTTTAGTTTTTGTCCCTGATGGAAAAAAGTCGCCCGGGGCTATTATTCGCTATAGATGTTTATGGTCTATGTCGTTGTTGTCTCTTCTGTTTAAATTGGATAACTTCGTTATCCCTCGATGTATCTCAATAAAATGTATCATCTCGGCTGCTTCAGAGGTTCTACCTAGGTGGTGGTGAGTTATGGCCGATCCGATCGTTTGTTTACATACTATTAGAAAAAATGGGGTATCTCCAAGTTGACAGTCCGAATAAACAATAAATTCTCTCTCTCTCTCTCTCTCTCTCTCTCTCTCTCTCTCTCTATCTATCTATCTATCTATCTATCTCTCTCTCTCTCTCTCTCTATCTATCTATCTATCTATCTATCTCTCTCTCTCTCTCTCTCCCTCTCCTCAACCATTTTCTGCTGAGGACCTTTATAGTTTCAAAATTGTTTCATCTTTATTCCCCTTTGTTCCTGATTTTCTTATTTTTTTCACTTGTCAGGTGTGGTTTATTTATCTTTTTTTTTTTTGAGTTTCCTTCTTTCAGATATTTACTAAGCCTAAATTGATCTGACACAGAATCACGTGAAGATGACGTCCAATGAGAACCAAACTCTCGACACCGACGAATGGTCTGCAAGAATAGCTTCCTGAACAAAGCACCAAAGGTGTCCGTTTTCATCTTTTCCCACTCTCTTTTCTTTTTTCGGGCATACGTTTATACAATACATACAACAACAAATACATGCGTGTGAAGATAGAATCAGTTCGTCTGCAAATAATGCGTGTTTTCACACACTCTGTTCAAACGTTGAAGCGAGGAAGAGGAAATACGGCTCAATGGGTCAGTTCTTAAAACCGTGCCTGGACTAAGAGCTTGACTTGATCACGAGAATAAAATCAACCTCTTTCCTACACACGCACCTACCTGCCTGTCTCGGTTTTGCCAACGAAAGAATCAAGTGTTAACACGATGTGACGCATTAAAGGGAGAGATCAGACTGGAAAATTGAGAATGCGTTTGGCACAATCGATTTATAAGTTTCCTACTAAGGGCGATGGGCTCATCTCTTATAAATTATCGACGGAACATAAATTTCGAACCTTCACGCTGGGGTTTCAGTTTTTAGGTCTTCGAAATTGACAGGGGCGCTGTTGGGGGATTTGAATAAAGTTCGACAATAAAAAAAGGAATAAGTAATTCAGTATTCGTAGCTGTCTGTCAAGTTTCCACACCAGTAGTTACTAGTGACTATCACCAGAGATCAAGTGACAGCTTGTTTCACCAATACTACAGGACTCTTCTCAGTATTCACGTAGTTTCAGTGGTGCTGCAGTTTTTTATTTTTCTACAAATTTCTAATTGTTCGAGTCATTTTGCAAGGTTTGGGTGGAATGTTCTTAGAGCTGAGACCACGATTTGTTCTATTTCCACCTTCGATTTCAATAATTTGCTTCAGTTCTCTGACAAGGTCAATAAATTTTTCTAGGTTTTTACTTACTTTGAGCTCCATCTGACGGTCTTCTCGGACAACGAAATCCACTATCTCACTCATTCCTACTCATTCTTTTCTCATCGTTCACTAGAATAAGATTTTGTCTCTTGGCATGGACTGGGTCATCTGTTCGGAACTCAAAGTCTGAGATGATTTTAACCTACGGACTCTAATGTACATTACGGTCTGCACATATATTATTGGTAGGAAGGGACAAAAATCAATTGACGGGTAGTTCCCAGTTGTTCACCTCTACAAAGTTATGTCTGCTCTGGCTCTTTTTCTTGGCTAAATTGCAGCAATTATTTTCTATGAGATCGTTTGTCTTACCTTTATCATCGTCTACATTTGCTTTTCTCCTGTATCTTGTCCATCTAAGCTTTTATATGATTCGTTCTGATGACATTGTTCTGAGCCTCTATTAAAAGCGACTGGGGTTCTGTCTTTAAGTTTCCATGTCCAAGTAGATTCATCTGTGATTCCTCGAGTTGGTCTTCTGAATAGTTGTGTTTTTCCTCACTTTTACTTGTTCCTCTAGTAGTCTTTCACAGGAATGCATAATTTACCTAAGAGTAGCAAAAGGACCCAGAAAGCCAGGGAATATACTTTGCCAAGTGCAGAAAGATGCTTTGAATATATATGAGTAACATGTTTTTATTTAAATCACTGGAAAATTTTGCTTCAACTTAATGTATTGCTACGATATGTTAAACGTTATTGTCTTTTTGGGATAGGCGCCGCATAACTTGTTCATATCACGTATGGGATGATATGTCTATGAGTGTTTGTTTCAATGTACGTGTGTGTGTGTGTGTTTTATGCTTGTATGTGTGTGAGTAATAAAGGACCTATTCAAATCATAGCTTGCTTTCCATTCATCAACAAACAATCTAATACAAGCAGAATAGACCTTTGAGAGGAATACTATTACTGAATAGATCGAAGATACGAGGATGTATAATTATTAGGAAAAGACAAACATATATATAAAAATCTCAATATTCATATTCTTATTCCATTTGATATCAAAAAAGGAGAGAAGCCTGACTCATTGATTTCTGTTCTAAAACTTTTAGAAAAGAACAGGAAAATTCTGCGATTGAGAATCTCATCAAGCGCTATTTCCATTCATTGGTTTCAGATGTCAATTGTATGTAAAATTTTGAAAAATCATGTCAGTAAGTCTTCAATATTGAATTGACTTGAACAAACAATTTGTAACTGAAGCGTTTTCCAATCTTCATTTTTTATCATTCAAAATTATCGAACTTTCTTGTTGAAGAAGCTACTTGAGACATCTTGAGAAGGTCGTCTCTTAATTCCTGCTTGTCTTCCAAACGACAGTAATTCAACAAATATTTTCAATTCTCCCTGTCATTATCTTGACACACACACACACACACACACACATACAGGGACAAAGAGGGTGATTTATATAGGACGAGTGGAATTCTTAAATGGTTACATTAATACCATGCAAATTTAGATTTACTTACTACAATATATATATATATATATATATATATATATATATATATATATATATATATAATCAAGCATAGCATCCCACAGTCATATCAGGGTCTGTTTCTTAAATGGGATTATTACATCTTTTACTTTCTTCAAAACGACGGTAATTCAACAAATAATTCCAATTATCGCACTCAATATCCTCACATACGTGCGTGCACGTGTACAGAGAGAGAGAGAAGAGGAAAGATAGAAATTCTGTGAAGTTTAAATCAATCCTATGTAAACTCAAATTCACGTACTAATATATACGTATATACAAATTATGTATTGAATATATATATACATATTCAAATAAGTCTCTATATACTATGATGCAATTTATAATAGTATATATATATATATATATATATATATATATATATATATATATATATATACATATATATATATATCATCATCATCATGCATATCACCCCCACGGTGGGGTATATCAGGGTCTGTTTCTTAAGGGGTAATTATAACCTAAAGATGCCAATGGTCCATGTTCAAGCTGGAGAAATTAACGGCTTATCTATATCTCAGCCAGGCCACTGCCATTAGGAGAGTTGTTTGTCAGTCTGTTTTTGGGAGCTACCAATTATGTCTTTGTTTACAAAGACATGGGTGCACTCACACGTACACACATTGTTCAAGATGACTTTATCTAGTAAATGTTTCATACCAGTTTACTTGAAACAAAATCAAGACATAAGCACACTTGAGTGTCTTATTCTTATCCACCCAGAAGATAAATAGATAGATTCCGTCGAAACTCCTTTAACTACTATCCATGAAAGAGTTATAGAACTCAGTCGGCTACCAAGTCTAATTGGGTTGCAATTGGGAAGTATGTTAAGCAGCATGAATAATGGATAAATTGGTTAGAATTGGCAACAATTATCAGATCAGCATTTGAATGACGAATTCATAAATAGTAAACATCAATCTACGACAGGGACACTTGTTCTAAGGATAATATTTTGTTTTCAGCTTGAAAATCTTTGAGAATATTTTCTGCAATCAATTGAAGTGATAAATGAACACATATGCGCAGTGGTATATAAAAATAAACATGTTTAAATATTGATCCGTAAGCGAGAACGTGTAACGAGTTCTCATTATTCAGGCCACTTTGGCAGTACGTGTTCGGAAGAGTTTGGACTTTATGGTAGATGGAACAACTAGCCATATTTATGAAATGAAATGATTTCCGTCCATTGTGCTTCAAATCATTTCTACCACTAGTGCTGCCCATTTAGATATTTGGGATCTAAATTTAGATCTATTGCCACTTTGGATATTTTGCGACTAAATCTAGATCAATAATTTAAAAAAAAAAGACCTGAAATCTGTAGTTTTAATTTACTTTTATTAAATTTCTTGGGAACTGCCAAATTAGAAAAAAATAAAGTCAACTTCTTATAGTAGCCAGTTGTGAAGTAATTGCAGATAATTATAGATCTCGAGAAGCGCTAATCAAAACAACTTCAAACTCGACAGTGCAATGATTAGTGTACTGGTTAATATATATGGCAAATATCAACTTTGTACGGTTGCCAGTTCTGAAATTATCTCAGTATATTAACCCAAACACACACACGCACACACACACACACACACACACACACACACACACACACACAGATTTCTACAATTATATATAGATATGATGCTTCTTAGGTGAAGCTGAATAATGCAGAAAACCATTCTTCCGTCTTTCCCTTTGCCAACTCATCAAGATATCCTGCAGTCCTAAGACACACACAAATGCACAATCGAATACATAAACACACACATACATATATGTATAGAGAGAGGAGCAGAAAGAAAGTTCTGCATACCGATTATCTTGTACATATGTATGTTATTAGAAAATGGATACGTGATCAAACATGAACTTCAAGACAAACGAATGTCATGTACAACAAACATGATGGGGACAGAAACACAACGATCGGAATCGAAAATGCTGAGCTGAAGAAAGCAGACCACAATATCTACTTAGGACAGCGAGTCTCCATGAAGTCATCAAAAGAAGAAGAAATAAAACGAAGAACCACACAGGGTTGGCAAGCTTTTAGCAGAGCAAGCTCAATTTTCAAGAACAAGAAAATCTCACGTCCAATGAAGAAGGGTATACAACCGATGCAACCTACCGATTGTCACCTATGGAGCTGACCCAAGGACCTTAAGCAGAAGATAGACCCTAAAACTGAGAACTATCTGGTAGAAAACTCAGATGGCAATGAATTAGACATGTTGCAAGTATGTCAGACAACTGCCGAACATCACGACATACAACCTGCATCCACAGAAATCCAATGGAAAACTGTGGCCGATATAAAGTAAGATGGTGTGACAAGCCAATGAATTCGAAAAGTACTGGCTCTGCGATGCCCATGATGGAGATGTGTCGTTAATTTTAGAGAATGTCCATATCAAACGATGGACATTAACAAGCTGCTGATGATGATCCGACAAAATGATTCTTTATCGCGTTATATGATATAGAAACTCTTATTTGAAATGATTTACCGTCATTGCACGGAGAATGTATCACTTGGCCTGAACATATACAGAGAATAAACAATTGAAGAAAATTGGGCAACTGAAGGGATCAAACTTGCGATTAGGCCTACTGATACATTCTATATACAGATTCTAGATACATTTCAAATTGGAATTTCAATATAGTACAATGCAATTCATAATTATATATATATATATATATATATATATATATGTGTGTGTATGTGTGTGTGTGTTTGTGTGTGTCTGTTTGTGTGCATGTATGTTGGGGTTCGCTTGGGGTGTCACGTATTTTTTTGTACCTTTTCTGTCTTCCTTTACTACACCTTGCAAGATTAATCTTCACGCGTCGAACCGTTTCGCACATTTCTCCTTACATCATCATAGTCACTTCAGCGTTTCGGATCCGCCCAAAATGCCAATTAATATTGCTACATTTTATCTGACAATCAGCCACGTGAAAAAGCTCCCACGTGAAAAAGCTCCCACGCGTAAACACGATATCCACATATCACCTCACTTTCAACTTCTATAAACAGGAACACTCTATCCACCAATAATGTTTGTCAGGTTCCAAAATACAATACAGACGTTTGCCTTCAATCTTCTCTTTTTAAATGTTTATATTCGAAATCGAATTATGAGGCAATCATCTTTTTTTCAAGTGTGCAGTAAACAATATATTAGAAATCGCCGACCAAAATGAAATGTCCATCTTGGTTGATTATATTATGTTAAATTCGTATTTTCCGTGGTACCTATTGAAGTATTGGAATACGCAAATGAAAAATGTAGATTATCTCCCAAAATGTTCGTATAGGAGAATCGTATCCGAAGGGACACTCACTAAAAGAATAGAGTCGTGGCTAAACTGTTCATTCAATTATTGATTTACCTTGACGACTCAGTTCACGGAAAACAATTAGTCAAGGAATGCTAAGCGAGGGGGGGGGATTCCATGACAGTAAAAAACTGTTTTATCTCACTGAAGAGAACATTTATTTCAGAAATGATTAAACACAAAACAACGCCTTCATATCTTATTTAAAGTATTTACTGTAACTTAAAAAAACTACAGTTATTCCTTTTCATTTGCTGATTCAGTCATAAATAATTCGATGAAAAATATTTTGAGAAGTTTTGTACCGTTCAGCAAAAACTTATAGAGTATAAATAGAACATATTTTGGGGAGAAAATAATAAATGCATATATGTATCTATAAAATAACGAATCCCATGGATTTTTGACAAAAAAATGACAATACAAACGTCTTCAAATTGCGTAATAATGCTTGTTTTATTGATAAGAACGGATATCATTAACTAAATATTATTAATGTGGACGATATAAACTTGGAGATAATCGTGGTTGAAAACTTATTTACACTCGCAAACCGATATTTTAGACATACTTTCCTATTCAATGTACTGTATTTCTATAAAATTCATGGTATTCGTGAATTAACTGTATATTTTATATTATGTACTTTACTGTATTCATATTCATTTGCACACTTACAATTTGGGAATGATATAATGTTTGTATATCAAAAAGTTTATGGTTGAAGAGTTATGGCTTTTGGGGAGTCTGCAGAGATTATTCGCAGATTTACCACATTTACGTCTCTACGGCCCCATCACCAGTGAATAGCAGGGTATAGCCGTAGTGATAGTGTTAGCTAAGGATACGGTCAATTTTTTCCTTTTTGCCCGGCTTTTTACCAGGATTGTATTTTTGAAAGTTTGTATACGCAGTATAATTCATAATACATCATGAACAGTTCAATCGCAGGATCTTTCCTTGTTACGGTGGGTTTGTTTCATGGGCCAGGATGCGAAATTGACGTGTGAAAATTGTATCCTGATGAAAAAGTTGAGTGCTTTTTTTTTATTTTGTCTCCATAGTTTTAAGTTCTTCTATTAGAAATCATCACCCAAATCTGTTAACAGGAAAGTCTGTTCAGTTTTTGAAATAGTTTATCCGGCTTGTAGGCAACTTTTTTTGTAATGTTTCCCCCCATAAACATTATTTTTCTAGTGGTGGTGGTTGTGGGGATGTCTCAGATTTCAATGATTGTAGTTTGAATTAATTGGTCCCTTAGTTTGTATCGGGCAGTGTTCATGCTTGTTCCTGATAATTCAGACCTTTTTTTTCAACGATCGCCGCCCAATGATATGTGAGAGAACAAACTTATACATTGGTCATTCTTTTGTCCGTTTTTTCAATTGATTATTCCCAGCATGACTCCGAGCGCCCAAATCCTCGTGAATAGCAAGGTATTGATAGTGTCATAGGATACAGTCAGTTTTCCTTTTTGTCCGGCTTTCTCACTGAGATTATATTTTTGAATGATTGCATACGCAGTAGAACAATAGAATATACCTTGCATAAGCCAGCAACCAATATATATATATATATATATATATATATATATATATATATATATATATACATATATATATATATACATATATATATATATATATATACATATATATATACATATATATATATATACATATATATACATATATATATACATATACATATATACATATACATATATACATATACATATATATATATATACATATATATATATATATACATATATATATATATATATATATATATATATATATATATATATATATATATATATATATATATATATATATATATATATATATAATCGCTGTTGACGAGCAGGTGGTGAAATTCAAAAGATTCCACAGTTTTCTGTATCCTATCTTGGGCAAAATCCGGTCTTAGTCCCGCTGGTCGCAATACATCACACAGCAGATGGTTTTTAATATCCTATCGCACTGTGATAGTTTTAAGAAGCAGATCAAGAATAATTGTGATATACGAATTTAATAAAATATCAGATATACGCTTTCCCAGAGGCATTATTGCGATACCACACCAGCTGTCAGAATTAGAAACCATTTCCTTGTTGTCATTTTTGGGTGTCATCTCACCAGACAATTTTTTTCTTTTCCTATAAAACTAGATAAGTATTAGATAAAACATCATATGAAATAGTTAGATGAGAAGATGCATTTCATTAAACTGTTATACACACACATGAAATGAAAGAGGGATTAATTGTTGCCCGGTGGATAGTACGGTAGTCTTGCAGATAATTTTACTAAGGTAGTGATCTCTGTCCTTACTGTATGATTGTATGAAATATTCAGTTCGAGGAGGCAAAATCTGAATCAAATGTAGCGGAGCAATGATTGAATAGCAGTAAGATCAGTAGGCAACTTTATAAACCCTGGGGCATTGCCTACATACAAATGTGTTTATGCAGTCTGTGCTAAGCTGCACATGTGATTAGTGGCTTATCTCAGACTTGCTTGGGGTATGTAAGATAGAAGAGGAGAGAGTATACACTGACTCTATAATGATCCTCTGCAAAACAATTCCACCATTCGCTGCTTTTGATAAAAACGAAAAAAAAAACTAATAAAGTGTAATTTCAAAAATCGGAGCACACTATTCACGAAGCCATAATGATAACACAACAGCAATCAATTATGAATAGTGATAATATACGTCCCTACTGACCGTCACTTTACTAATGTGTATATCTATTCGAAGTTGTAACTTTAGGGCATTCCTTTCTCAATTATTGGGTGGAAAGCATTTAGTATAAGTAGGGAGATACTGATAGAAAATGACCAATATGCTCTGAGCGTGAAGCATACCATCAATCATAATACCAGCAATAATGTATTGGTTTGAAACGTGCAACTTTATAAAATCACGCAGAAACAAACTCACATTGGCACAAACGTCAATGGAAAAAGTAATGTTAGGAATAACACAGTTTTAGCGGTAAAAAAATCAACATTGACCCGAAAAGCACCGGGGTTAAGGTATCGGACAAGTAATTGAACAACCAAAATGAAGATGGGCTAGGCAGATAAGTAGAAGGAGAGGCAACAGATAGTGGAGTGAAAAAAAAAGACGGGCCGATTCGTGCAGTAAGACTGTATACAGAAAAACAGTCACAAGATGGAGAATCGAGATTGAAGAGTTCGTGGGGAGGACACAGCAAAGATTTGCGAAATCATGGAAGTAGATATAAGAGACGTGTGTCGAACAGTGGACATATAATAGTTGATGATACTGCACACCAAATCTGTTCCGTCGATTTCCAACTGATAACACCATTTTTCTTTCTCTTCTCGGGTTACAGACATCAATCGGTAATCACTCCTTCCCTGGCGTGTTTCATTTAATATTGATAACGTGTATCGTTCCGGTAAAAGTAGTCTCACAATCTCAGCTGCCTGATTGCTCCCTGGGTCGAATACTGAAAGCGAGGATGGACATCGGCGATTTTAATTCAGAAAATGCAAATCCTCAAAAGAAGAAATCAAGCGAACAACCACGCTAAGATTGCAAGCCTTTAGCAGAGCAAACTCAACCTATTTGTCCTAGATAGTCAACTATGGAGCTAAAATATGGAAGCTATCTGAGAGACTGACCCTCAAGCTGAGAACCATGCAATGTACACGAAAGTATCGTGGTCAACCTCAAACGGAGAGAACGCGAGACTGCAATATACATGGGGAAAGACCAGGAGTCTGGGACATCATAAAATCCATAAGAAAACTAAAATGACAATGGGCTGGTCATTTTGCAATGGCAGACAACTGGTGGACATCACGACTTATAACATGAATCCCTGAGATCGCATGCAAAATTGAGACTAGTAGAATAAGAGATACCAGAGAGACGAACTAGAAAAGTCCAGAGAGTACTAACTCTGCGACACCCTTGATCGAGAGTTCTGGCGAATCCCTGGGGAGATGTATATCCAATGACAAACGGAAAAAAGCTGCTGATGATGATGATGTTTCTCTAAATCATAAACTGTTCAATCAAAGCTGCTGTCTTCGCTTCAATCGGCTTGTTTTTTTGTTTTTTTTGTTTTTTGTTTTTTGGTCCGGGTGATGAATTGCCGTGTGAAAATTACAACCTGATAAAAGGGTTGAAATGTTTCTTAAATTTTATTTCTATAGTTTCAGATTTTTCCAGTAATAGAAATCGTCAACCAAATCTGTCAACATGGAGTATTCTTCAGTTTTGAAAAATGGTCTGTCTGGTAGGCTTTTTTAAAAATATTTCCCCCATAAATAGGCTTTTACTGAGGATGAGATTGTTTCAGTTTATAATGTAGTTTCAATTAATTGATCCCCTGGTTGGTGTCCGGCAGTGTTCACGCTTGTTTTTGAAAATTCGGACTTTTCTTTAGTGATCACCATCCAACAGAATGTGAGAAAACTGACGTTTACATTGGCCATTCCTTTGTTCTTTTTTTTAATTTGATTACTCCCAACAAGACATGCTGTCAAAATATATTGATTAAGTGTCGGTTTCTATTGAGTGATTATTTGCTTGTTTGTTTGTTTATTTGTTGTTTTTTGCTTATTTGATTGTTTATAAATGTTCATATTCAATTTTGACATCCGAAAGATTGTAACTGAAGCAGGCTTTCCTTCTTTTTTGTTTCCTTCCTTCCTCTCAAATTCTTCTTTTTCCTTCTTTGTTGTTTTTTTTATCATCATCATCATTATTATTATTATTATTATTATTATTATTATTATTATTATTTGGAATCTCACACCAGTTGCCCGGTGGTAACCGCTGGAGTTTGAGTGACAGCAAGTCTCCTCAAGTCTCCAGCCCTCCTCCCCCAGTACTCATAGGTCGCAGTAATTCTACGATTTATAGTTTCACACCGGTTACCCAGTGGTTATCGCTGAAGGCTGAGTGACAATAAGTCTCCTCAGGTCTTCAGCTAACGTCTCCTCTCTTTCGCATATCATGACAGAGCTACTATTCGTTGCAGTACTTATATCTCTAGCACCTTCCTCAGTATCCGTGCAGTTCCCAGTAGTGCTGTGGTCTGTACGGTCTCTATCCTCCCCCTAATCCCGATCTCTCCCTCAGCGTTTTGGGGACAGTTTCTAGTGCGCCCACTATGACCGGTACTACCCTGGTTTTCATGTTCCACATTTTCCTTAACTCCCTTGCTAGGTCCTGGTATTTTTCCCTTTTTTCACCCTCCTTCTTTTTTACTCTATGGTCTGCAGGTACAGCAACGTCTACTATTTGGCAGGCCTTCCTTTTTTTGTCTACTATTACTAAGTCCGGTCTTCTTGCCTGGATGAGGTGGTCAGTTTGGATGTCAAAGTCCCAGAGTAGTTTGTGGTTGTCATTCTCCAAGACTGCCTCTGGCTTGTGCTGATACCACTTTTCCATATGGTTGAATCCCATTTGTTTGCTTAGTTCCCAGTGTATCATCGTTGCTACTCTATCGTGTCTATGCTTATACTCCTTCTGGGCGAGTTGACTACATTCACTAGTTATGTGGTTTACTGTCTCATCTCTTTCACCGCACATGCGGCATTTGCTGTTTGTCTATGTTCTGTCGATTTTTGTTTTTACGTAGTTTGTCCTTATGCTTTTGTTTTGGGCTGCCATGATGAGCAATTCTGTATCTCTCTTAAGGTTCCCCTTTCGTAACCACGTCCATGATTTCTCGTCTGCTATATCTTGTATCTGTCTTTTAAACTCGCCGTACAATTTTTTCCCTTCCCATCTTTCTTTTCTTGCTTGCTGTACTGTTCTATTGTTTTCTACTTTATTGTTTGTTGCTTTATCTCTCGCACTCTTTATGATTTCTTCACTATTTGTTTGCACATATCTTTCTAGAACTGTTTTAGCTCTCTGGACACAGTTTTCTATGTTGATGAGCCCCCTACCACCTTCTTTTCTCTTAACGTATAGTCTATCTGTATAATCCCTAGGGTGTAATGCTTTATGCATCGTCATAAGTTTCCTTGTTTGCCTATCCATTGATTGGAGCTCTTCCTTTGTCCATCCTAGGAATGGTCCTGTATACCTAACTACTGATACAGCCCAGGTGTTCATTCCTTTTATTAGATTTCTGCTGTTTAATTTGGTTTCTAATATTTCCTTACCCTTCTAAGGTATTCCCTCTTTATTTTCTCCTTCATTTCTTCCCCTTTTATCGTGTCACATTCAAGGACACCTAGGTACTTGTATCAGTCTTGTGCGGTCAGTGCCCTAATCTTGCTGTTGTCCGGGAGTTCAATTCCCTCAGTCATTGAAAGCCTTCCTTTGTGCATCACCATGATTGCGCATTTTTCTATTCCAAACTCCATTCCTATGTCCTCACTATATTCCCTTACTTCGTTGAACAGAGTCTCAAGCTCTCCCCTGTTTTTTGCGAACAATTTTATATCGTCCATGTACATTAAGTGGTTGACCTTACCTTTTGTTTTAGAGAAGTGGTATCCTTTGCAATCTCACACCAGTTGCCTGGTGGTAACCGCTGGAGTTTGAGTGACAGCAAGTCTTCTCAAGTCTCTAGCACTCCTCTCCTCTTCTGTCGATTTTTGTTCTAATATAATTCGTTCTGATGCATTTGTTTTGAGCTGCCATGATGAGCGATTCCGTTTCTCTCTTCGGTTCCCTTTTCGTAGCCATGTCCATGATCTTTCGTCAGCCACATCATGTATCTGTCTTTTGAATTCTACGAATGGTTTTTTCTTTCACTGATTGCGGTGCTGATCCATTATTTTCTACTTTTTGGTTGTTCGTTGCGCTACTTCGGGCACTCTTTATAATGGACTCACTGTTTGCTTGTTCATACTTTTCTTGATCTGCTTTTGCTTTCTAGACACAGTCCCCTTTGCCGATGAGACCCTTACCACCTTTTTTTTCTCTTCACGTATAGTCTATCCGTGTAATCTCTGGGCTGTAAAGCTTTTTGCATTGTCATAAGCTTCCTTTTTCGCCGACCCATTGATTGGAGATCTTCCTTCGTCCATCCTAGGAATTGTCCTGTGTATCTTTCTACCGATACGGCCCATGTGTTCATTCCTTTTATAAGGTTCCTGCTGTTTAGTTTGGTCTCTAATATTATCCTTATCCTCCGGCGGTATTCTCCTTTTATTTTCTCTTTCATTTCTTTATTGTTATTATTATTATTATTATTATTTGGAATCTCACACCAGTTGCCTGGTGGTAACCTTTGGAGTTGGAGTGACAGCAAGTCTCCTCAAGTCTCCAGCCCTCCTCTCCTAGTACTCATAGGTCGCAGTAATTCTACGATTTATAGTTTCACACCGGTTGCCCAGTGGTTATCGCTGAAGGCTGAGTGACAATAAGTCTCCTCAGGTCTTCAGCTAACGTCTCCTCTCTTTCGCATATCATGACAGAGCTACTATTCGTTGCAGTACTTATATCTCTAGCACCTTCCTCAGTATCCGTGCAGTTCCCAGTAGTGCTGTGGTCTGTACGGTCTCTATCCTCCCCCTAATCCCGATCTCTCCCTCAGCGTTTTGGGGACAGTTCCTAGTGCGCCCACTATGACCGGTACTACCCTGGTTTTCATGTTCCACATTTTCCTTAACTCCCTTGCTAGGTCCTGGTATTTTTCCCTTTTTTCACCCTCCTTCTTTTTTACTCTATGGTCTGCAGGTACAGCAACGTCTACTATTTGGCAGGCCTTCCTTTTTTTGTCTACTATTACTAAGTCCGGTCTTCTTGCCTGGATGAGGTGGTCAGTTTGGATGTCAAAGTCCCAGAGTAGTTTGTGGTTGTCATTCTCCAAGACTGCCTCTGGCTTGTGCTGATACCACTTTTCCATATGGTTGAATCCCATTTGTTTGCTTAGTTCCCAGTGTATCATCGTTGCTACTCTATCGTGTCTATGCTTATACTCCTTCTGGGCGAGTTGACTACATTCACTAGTTATGTGGTTTACTGTCTCATCTCTTTCACCGCACATGCGGCATTTGCTGTTTGTCTATGTTCTGTCGATTTTTGTTTTTATGTAGTTTGTCCTTATGCTTTTGTTTTGGGCTGCCATGATGAGCAATTCTGTATCTCTCTTAAGGTTCCCCTTTCGTAACCACGTCCATGATTTCTCGTCTGCTATATCTTGTATCTGTCTTTTAAACTCGCCGTACAATTTTTTCCCTTCCCATCTTTCTTTTCTTGCTTGCTGTACTGTTCTATTGTTTTCTACTTTATTGTTTGTTGCACTATCTCTCGCACTCTTTATGATTTCTTCACTATTTGTTTGCACATATCTTTCTAGGACTGTTTTAGCTCTCTGGACACAGTTTTCTATGTTGATGAGCCCCCTACCACCTTCTTTTCTCTTAACGTATAGTCTATCTGTATAATCCCTAGGGTGTAATGCTTTATGCATCGTCATAAGTTTCCTTGTTCGCCTATCCATTGTATTATTATTATTATTTGCAATCTCACACCAGTTGCCTGGTGGTAACCACTGGAGTTTGAGTGACAGCAAGTCTCCTCAAGTCTCCAGCCCTTCTCTCCTAGTACTCACAGGTCACAGTAATACTGCGGTTTAGAGTTTCTCACCGGTTGCCCAGTGGTCATTGATGAAGGCTGAGTGACAATAAGTGTCCTCATGTCTTCAGCCAACATCTCTTCTCTCTTTTGCCTTTCATGCCAGAGCTGAAGTTTGCATTTCCGCTTTCATTTCCCTTCCTCTGTTGGGTCACTATTAATAATTAACGTCGCAGTCTTTATAATACTAGCACTTTCTTCAGTATCTGCACAGTTCTTAGCAGCGCTGTGGTCTGTACAGTCTCAATCCTTCCCATAATCCCGATCTCCTCCAGTCTTACCCTCAGCATTTTGGGGACAGTTCCTAGTGCACCCACTATGACTGGTACTACCCTTGCTTTCATGTTCTAAATCTTCTTCAGTTCTCTCGCTAGGTCCTGGTATTTATTATTATTATTATCATTATTATTATTATTATTATTATTATTATTATTATTATTATTATTATTATTATTCACCTTCTTCTTCTTTCTTCCAGCTTTCTTATTTCTTTCCTTCCTTCCTTTATTCTTATTTCCTTTCTCCCGTCCCCCAACTTCTTTCTTTCCACCCCTTTCTTACTTCTATTCTTTTTTCTTTCTTTATTCTTCCCATACTTCTTCTTTCTTCTATCATTTTCTTCATTGTTCCCTTCTTTTATCTTTCCTTTATCCCCTTGCTTTTTTCTCCCCCAACTTTTTTTGCTTCCTTCATTCCTTCCTTCGGTTATCCGTCTCTCATTCCTCCCTTCTTTACCTTCCTCAATATCTTTTTCATCACCTTTCTTTGTCCATTCTTTCTCACTTCTTTCATATTTTTCGAACCCTCTGTCTTCTCTATTCGTGTTTTTCTGTTTCTTCTCCGCCTTCTTTCGATATTTTTTTTCACCCCGTTATCATTTTTCTTCCTTCACCGAACTTTTTTTCCTTTGCCGTCTTTTAATCTTTCACAGTTTCTTCTTCTCACTGTGTCGATAAACGATGTCCAATAATTTTCAACCCGTGAACAATAATTGACCCGCGTATCAAACCAGTAACACTAGATTGGTCAAGAGATTAAAGGTAATTCTGAAGATTATAACACAATGGCCGGGTTCCTGGATGTCCATCTTTCATCTTCAAAAGTTTTGATATTAACAGGAGAAACAAGATTCTTGGCAAGGAAAAGACGCGTCATATTCCTTCTGGGGACAATTACTAAGTGATTGAAATATCAACTTCAGCTGAGATAAGATAACATCACAATGAGCTCCATTACTTACTTGAATTCAATAAGTGCAGATATCTAGAATTAAGAATTTGCACTTATATAACGTATGGGTAATTGATCATGCAACAATTTCCCATAGTCATCTATTCACAAATGGTAGCATCAAGGTCACTGTACTCCATTTTCTTTTTCATTTACATTCTTTTATCAATAATATTCTATCATTACATAAAGTGTACACACTATACCAATACATTTTGTCAATTTTAAAACGAAGCTTCGGGAAATAAATGATAAATCTAATTTACTCTGTTCGATTTCTTGTTATCAATGCTTTAACAAAAGTAACATCTCTTGAGTTATAAAAATGTATGAGAAATGGAAACGTGTTATTGATGGTCAGCTGAAAAATTCAAGGCCTGAGAAAATGGACCGGGAAAGACCAGCGGGCCATAAAAAGGAAAATGGAAGGCAAAACAGATATTTCCGCCCGACAGCTTGTGAAACATTTTGATGCGGATCACAAAACTGGCATCTGGAAGAGACAAGAAACATTTACGTATTGAATACCACGAGGAAATGTGACTTCCCATGCATTTCAACCACGAAATCGATGAATCTAAATCTAGTCTTCGGCGTCTTTATAGATTCTGTTTAACTTTTCAGACTTTGGTCGTGAAGGGCGACGAAGAAACGCGCATTATGAGGGACGATTGCAGGGGGTTTTCAGAACATGGTGTGTATTCTATGGATCCTGAAAGTACTATAGAAGGTATGACATGGCCCAGAAATGTCCAGTTAAAATGGGGTTGTAGTACGTTATAAGTGATTTTAGCGTATCATCACACCTTATATGGCGTCGAGGATTCGCCATAAACCAGAAATTGTATAAAGTGCTTACCAGTTTTCAAAGGCGGGTACTTAAGTGTTTTCAGCAAAATGGAATAGTAGACGAATGTGTATTCAAATCGAGTAAAGCCAATTGTAATTATGAAAAAAATGATTACGAGGTAATGTTTTAATTGTTGTAACTAAACTTCGTAATTGAAATCTATTGATCGTGTACAGAAAAATATTAATCGCTAATATTTCTTCAAAATTATCATAGAAATTGATTAATGCAAATCGGAATGAGAAGCGTAACTGAATCAAATATACGGAAAGTAGATATATTTTCAATTTTTATGAGAGAAAGATAATTGAAAATGATTAAAAGTTATCTAGAATAACTGTCAATGAATTACAATTGATAAAGATAGAATTTAGTAAAAGAAAGTTATTTGTTCATCAAGAACTTTATTTCAAATAGTTGTTTGCACAATTATCGGCGCAAATCTCTAAGTAATGACCCAGAAAGGCAAGAATATTTGACACAAAAAGAGTAGAGAGTGTCTTTGATCAAATAAAAGTCGAGTTGATCTCCACAATGCATTTAAGTACAAGTATCTGATCAAAAAGTCAAAATCATCCTCATTATAATATTTTACTAAGGTATTCTTAAGGTAGAAGAAAGATTGTTCAAGAGTTCGCTTAAGTATCTCCCAAGTAAGAAGATAAAACAGATATAAGTTGGCAAAGCATTCAAAATCCAAGGTCTTGAGATATTGATATATATGCTGACAATGGGAGGCGCAACTGATCTTTTTGGCGCATAGTTTCTTTTCATATTTTAGGAAAGGTAAATGATTTCTATAAAGTTATTACAATTATTAAGCAAAATCTGGAAATCAAAGCAGAATGAAGGGAAGCTTGATCAAAGGTTTCTTTCTGATTTGAATACCTGCCAACCATACCTCAAAAGCTGAAGAACAGAATAATCAATCAAGCTTTATATGATCAGCGAACCAGGCAATATTGAATCGTTCCTGGTGTATTTGATAGATGTAGAATATTAATAAAAACTTTTGGATAAACAAAATGGGGCCAGATCAAAGACAAAAGACGTTTGGTCTTGTAATTTTGCATTTCTCGTAGCTTGGATCGATTCTAAAAAAAGATTTTTTTCTCCTGAGTAATATAGCCTCTTTGCAGCGCGGTGAAATAACAGATAATTAAATTCTAGGCGTCGGTCTAGCAAAAATCAAATTCATCAACCTCATCCTGGCTATTTCCCTCGTGATATAAATACAGAAAAATCATTTAAAGTAAAAAATGAAGCGCCATGTCATTGCTAGCGAGAGGAATCGTAAAACCTGCGGGATGCTGAGAGGAAAGATACAACGAAGACAAATTGGTGCTATTTAGGTGTTAAAATTAGACACACCAGTGAGCCGAGAAGCACAGGGAGATGTGAGTTTCACTGTAACAAACCTGGGTGTAAATCATGGTGTCCATTTTAGGTACGTCTTCAAACTAACGAAGAGGAATATATAATCGGTTTCAGTTGCACTGATCAAAAATGTACGTTACGGACAAGAGAAAAATATACAAATATAGTTAATTCTCTACACACCTGGGCATATACATATATATAAATATATATATATATATGTGTGTGTGTGTGTGTGTGTGCGTAAGTGTGTATATATGTGTGTGTGTGTGTTCGAAGACGATTATCTCTTGATGTATGCGTATGTTTCCATAGATATATATGTATGTGGATATATATTTATATATGTTTATATACGTTATGTATGTATGTATGTATGTATGAGTAATTAGAGGAATATCTATGTTTCTTTGTTTTCTTATACACACACACACACACACACACACTCATATATATATATGTGTGTGTGTGTGTGTATGAGAAAACAAAGAAACATAGATATTCCTCTAATTGCTCATATATATATATATATATATATATATATATATATATATATATATACAAACACACATAGTACAAATCAGGTTTACAATACAACATAATATGAAATGATATAAAGCAATGTGTGATATGTGCTCGATGCCTTCAACTTTAAACTGTATGTGTCAAGTTGGTTTGGAGTAGAGCTGGAAATATCGTAAAAAGTAGATTTGTTACACAAACACGTTTATGTGTCTGTTTGGGCCCAAATATGGCGGAAACATAAACGTATTTGTTTAGCGAATCTACTTTCAAACCATTTTCTCTCTTTATTAATATGTGTGTGTGTGTGTGTGTGTGTGTGTGTGTGTGTGTGTGTGTGTGTGTGTGTGTATTGGCATATTACGCCGGTGAGTAGGGAATGATTCATATTTGTATATATTTCTTACATTTGGGAAAAATCCATGACCATAAATAATTCCCTTGCTAATTTACAGTAATACCTTGAAAAAAGCAGGAACCTTTTCTACCATATATCCAATCTTTTCGTTTGTTTGTTTTTTCTCTCATTGTTTTTCTGTCACGAAACTGAAAAAAAAACAATTATGTGAGAGTATACATGGACATTAACTAATTTACTGGCAAAGGTAGTTCCAAAAAAATGGCTGCCTCATAAAATATCAGTTCTGACGTATGGAAACCAATATATGACGCCAGTTGACGCCAACTACAGAATGGCAACAAAATTTCCATATTATACCATGACTTATTATTCAAGTGCATATACAGACGTATGGGGATTTTATTCAACCTTACATTGAGAGATCACAAGACAGCACAATGTATCAGGGGGAAAATAGGAGTTCATAAAATCCATCAGAAAAGTCAAATGGCAATGGGTTGGTCAAGTTGCCAGAATGTCAGACAAACGATGGACATCGCAACTCAAAACACAACGTGGGTCCTCAGACATAGCATGCAAAACTGAGGCCGGCAGAATACACGATGGAGAGATGAACTAGACAAATTCAGAAAATACTGGCCCATGATAGAGGGATGTGGTGTATCCTGGGAAAGGTATATATCTAACGATAGACGATGATGATGATGATGATGATGATGATGATGATGATGATGATGATGACCAGGCAGCACAAAAGTCACGAAGGGGTTAGGAGCCATCATATTTTTTTAATTTTAATAATTTTTTTTAAAATTGTTTCCAACAAATGTCTATATACACAATGGAGATTTAATTCTTTTATGGACGAAAAATTGTTTCCGTCATAAGCCCACCATTCTTCACAGATTTTTCCTCTTTTGATAACATTTAAAAGCATATCTGTTCTCAAGCCATTAATTTCCTACTGGATATATTTCTTAATTCCTGGATAGTCTATTGTTTTTTACCATCGACCTTAGACTTTAAATAACCCAAAAGAAGCGGGTAGAAAAACATTTGATCCGGCAATGGAGATATACTATCAAGTATGCTCTTCGGGTTAATTCTATTGATAGATGGTATTCAAAGCAAATCTTTATTATTTTAGTCCGTCGCTCAATAGTTCTCTTTTCAATGATGAATTCTTAAGCGTTCCTTAGCATATCTGAAAAAAAGAAAGGCAAAGAATATCAGAGTAGAAAAAAATATAATTGTCTCAAACCAATTCGTGACAGTTGCAGCATCCTGGTTTTTTGCTGCAGGCCAGTCAGCGGTCAGCAAGACCCATGTGGGAAAAACAGGCTTTCTTACATCAACTTCAGAGGAAGGTCCAGCAACTGGGGAGAAGCTTCTTTTTTTTATTGGTTCACGTTGCTTAGAGGTGGAGAGAGAGAAAGAGAGAGGGAAATAAAGAGAGGGAAAAAACAGAAGGAAATAAAGAGAGAGATAGATTGAGCATTTAAATAAAGGTTACCTTCATCGTGATTCTCAAGCTGAATATCGTTTTTTTTAGGTTTGTTCTCATGAATAAATCTAATGATTTGAAACATGTTCTCTTAACGGTAATGTTGATCTAATCATAAAATATTTTTCGGATTCTCTGAAAATTGACTCGTATTGATACAAAAAAATGTCAACCTTGCTTCAAAAAGCAAATAATTCCTTGCGAATATTTTGATCTATAATTTGTAGAAAGTTCAATGTTATGCTTACTTTTCCGGGTCTTTCAGATGTTCAAAACAGACAAACCAGTGACCAACTCCACTTCTCACCACACACTATTTTTACTACATTCGAACTGAAACAAAAGTATTTCTATCTGATATGTGAAACAATAATTTCAGGCGTAGAGTTTTCATCGGACCGTGAATTGCAGTGAATAATAATTATAGAAAATTTGATAATGAACACAAAGTTTATTGGCAAATTTTGTCTGAATGTTTTGAAGAAACTATTTTAA
Organism: Thysanoteuthis rhombus; assembly: GCA_963457665.1. Taxonomy (NCBI): domain Eukaryota; kingdom Metazoa; phylum Mollusca; class Cephalopoda; order Oegopsida; family Thysanoteuthidae; genus Thysanoteuthis; species Thysanoteuthis major. The sequence goes on from OY735198.1 coordinate 21,115,761, forward strand.
TCATACTATGTGGGTTGGTCCAAATCAATCACTCCATTTTCGTTGTTTACGGTATATAACTAACTATGTATTAGTAGTGTACACTTTGACCTTTTTTTTCTTCGGGTGTTTTTTGTGTTCCGGAATCTTACTGTGACGGGACATTTAATGTGTTCTGGGACATTGAAGATTGCTGTCATCAAGCGTTAGCATCATTTCTCACACACGTCACGTCTGCTACCTGAGTCTGTCCCTGGTATTGTCTTCTTTTGACCTTTGTGTTGACCCACAACCTCCCCATGAACCCGTTTAGCTTCACTGACACTCCCATCTGTCGGCCCTTACCCCTGGAGCCGCACCTTTTTCTTGCATACTACAAGCTATTGATTTTTATCATCGGTCTGTTGATCGAATTATCTTATTCTATCAGATATAGGCTCACAGATCGCTGAATAGATACATCTTGATATTCACGGAATTTGTTTAGTGTGGTAGGAGGTCGAAATGAGAAAGAATGTGTATCAATATTTTAAACCTAGGAGGAATACCTACCTTGAAAATCAGCACTTGCAACCTTGCATTTTACTTTTGACTTTACCATTGGCCTTCGAGGGAATACGTAAATGTATCACAAAGCAGACATCAGTATTAGTCATGTCTTTTACAAGACATCTGCATTAGAGAGGCTGTGAGGCAAAATATATTGGTTAGCAATTTAGTATTCCCGGCCATTACTGGTTACGAGTATTTGAACAAAACAGAAATTATATATATATATATATATATATATATATATATATATATATATATATATATATATATATATATGGGGAGAGAGAGAGAGAGAGAGGCCAATGCATATCAGACCAATGCATATCAGACCAAAGTCTTTACCTGACATGAATCCAGTTGAATTCGTGTAGGCAACATTAGATGATAATTTGCATAAGGCATATAAAAAGCCAGCAACACGTTCCGATTTGCCGTCCTGAAAACTTCAATTCCAAAACATTCAGTATCTATCCTAAGAAGATTTGAAATGGCTTGAGGAAATTCATAACTTCATTTTGCACTGTAAATGCCCGATGATTTTAAAACAAAACTGTTGGAGTCCATTTACATCTTACGTGTCTTTATACATATAAATATGTGAGTGGGGTTGAATACATAAACATACCTTTGTGTCCATACCAATCGATGAGAATAGGCTGTGAACATAAGGATCCCTCAGATTTTACTAGTACTCTAATGTTTGTATCTGAAGTTTTGGATTTTAAAAATACCATTGCGTCTACCTCAGAGGCTGCCTACCTACTTGCTTCACGAATCTGCATTCAAAATCTCATTATTTTAATTCCAACATTACCAACCGATACAGGAATCAAACGTATTTTTGTTTAAACCACCAAGAAGCTGAAGTTTGAGATAGATATGTGGGAAGGTTAATCAAAGTGTGTAAATATCCAGATGTAATGATTGCTGCGTCAGTTTGTTTTAGTTAATCTACTCTGCAATTCCTAACAGCTTTGGAAATCTGGTTCCTGAATACTGGCCTTTACCTGTGATCGAACACTGTCTTTGGATGATGGGGGGGACACACTATTATTCTAGCAACAAAGCGAACCATAGTCAGGATCATAGTTGAATAGAGACCGATAGAGGGAAGTAGATCACCCTGGATTGGATAGAGAAAACCAAGTGGTTAGATGAATAGAGACTGAGAGAGTGGGAGACAGGTGTAAAGAGACGGACTGACTGACTGAGACAAAGAGACCATAGCTCTGAACGAAGTGGAATAGATAGATGCAAAGACATACGTTTACGATAGATCGATAGAGAGAGAGAGAGAAATGGGGCGAACTGAGAGAGTGAGGCAGAGACAATAAGACGGGAAAATAGCTATGATCGAATTGGAACATATAGATATAAAGACATACACATAGATATATATAGATCCTCTATCTTACATTATAGAGTAATGATCTTCAGTCGTTGTAGAAAATGATTCATTCAAATGTTGCCAATTACTTTCATTATCTATTTTCCTGCAAAATAATACTCATTGTAACGGAAATCCCTCCTGTGCGCAAAGTATTGATTAATTGAAAATTGAATGTGTTGATTAAATTGGATTTAAAATAATTGAGTTATGAGAAGCCAGTCAGGTTGCATCTGTGTCGTTTTAATTGTCATATTGTCCAGGGGCGGTATTTCGGCTAGTGGAGCTCCCAAAGAAATTGAAGTATCCTCTTGGGAACAATGCCAGATAACAGTAATTATGACGATTCAGAAAATAACCAAAGACAGCCTATTATCAGTTCGTTCATTGTTGTGTAGCTGATGACGATTTTTGATGCCGGAGACACTTTATAAAGAAAAATAAGGTCTGTTCTGTATTGCGGGTAAGATAACGGCACCAGGATTTGAAGCAGAAATATAAACGTATAGATCATTGGAATACTTTTCACAAACGATATAACTCTTTCTTGTTCTCTATATTGATCTATTCTATGGCCTTCTTCGCATGCACTTTGAATGTTGGTGACCTCAAAACTACAGAAAATATCAATCACATCAGACATAATTGAGCACTCATGATTAAAAGATAAGTAGTATTTTTGGAAGCGATTGTGCCAGTTTATTTTGTGCATACGTTGTACAACGCCATTTTGACACAAGACTGTATTTCTATAGCGGTCGGCGACAACCATTAGTGTTCTTGACTTGCAAATTCAATACGCTAATCACCCTATCACTTTCGTATACTCATGAGAGAACTATGAACCCTTATTTGCAGCAAATTATGTGTGTTTGGGTAGCAAAATTTGTTTCAAGCAAAATAAAGAAATGTGACCAGCCTAACTGACAGTTGTGAGTTGATGGGTTTTCCTAGTGAAATTTAAGGTGCTTTCTTGGGTAGTATCTTCCTGGGTGGTGATAATAAACTCAGCCTGGGATGTTTATGGTAAATACCACTTTAATCAAGTTTGACAGCGCAAAGAACAGAATCTTTAATGATTAGCAGGCTTTTGATCAGCATCAAGAGTAGGGAAGATTTTGTGTAACCAGAAACCACATCAGAATAGAGCAGTTTTACACCAGCTGTCACATTGGCAGGCTAGAGAGAAAAAGACGAAGGGATGTCAGCTAACGGTGAGTATGAAAGGGCAAGCAGCCAGAGAAAGAAAAGGGAGACTAAAACTGATCGATCCACCTCTGTAGCTGCATGACATTTGGTAACAAGGTTTTCTTTGCCCAAGAAATTAAGTCTCTGAAATATGCCCATATTTTGTAGCGAAGTTTTGAAACGAATGATTTAATTGCTATTTCGCGCCTTTGTGATCCACATAATAAGACCCTTAAAGAACAAACAAAGTGTTTTATTCTGTACGTTGTGTTTTGGTTATATGTACAAAGTATAGGTGTTTACGATTGGCCTCCATTCTTTTCTGCAACACCTTCTCTTCTTTACACCTTGGAACCTCAAAGAAATGTAGATCTGGGAAACAACAGCCGACGAAATATATTGTAAAAGATTTCTTTGTTCTTATAAGGCCTAACGAGATATCTTGCGGAATTTTTTTGTCTGAGTAGATGTCTTACTAAAGAAATCAGACGAGATATCTCACGAGAAATTAATCTGTTTCTGTAACACTTAACGAGATGTTGCGTGACAATTAATTGTTCCACCGACACCTAACGAGATATGTAACGAAAAAACTTTTGTTACAATGATGCCAGAGAATTTTGCGAGAATTTATCGGTTTCCGCTTAGTCAGACCTAGTATAAAAACTTGTTGTTCCTTGTTTTACTAATAAAATATCTCGCGTAAAATTTCTTCGTTTTGGGTTATCTTTGGTTGTGAATTGGATATACATTAAGAGCAAATTGGAGATGGTTTTAATTGGAGTAAAAACAATTATTGTCTCAGAGCAGTTGATGAGATAATTTCGCCGATATGAGGATACACGATGAAAATCTTTACAAGTTTTCATGATGATTCACCGTTCAGCCTTCGGTGGTACAGTTGGGCAAAAGAGGTCCCAGAGGGGGAAAATAAGACGAAACGGACAGAAAAGATATAAAGAGGGAGAAAACCTAAAAAGACTAAGAAAGGAAAAAAAGCAAAGAAAATACGTGAACTCGAGCAGGCTCACAACACCTCAAAACTAGCAATAGAACTAACAAGTGTCACGTCACTTAACGTGATTTTACATGTGGTAACCGAATAATATGATATGAATCGTCCTTCTGCAATAAATCTCAAGTCATCACATACCCTGTAAATATGTCGAGAAACAAACTATGTAAGACGGAAAGTCACATGAGCTGGTCACAGAGACTCGTGATATCACGTTACTTTCAGTCGTTGAAGCAGTGTTTATCCAAGCATAACTAACAACTGCGTGAAGAGAAGCGGATGAAGTGATTTAGAGAAGAAAATGAAAGTAAGAAAGGGTGGAATTAAAAATGGTGAAAGAGTGAAAATATAAACTCATCCTGAATCCTATCTGATATTTGTGTTTTGAGCTGCACTAGGAAAACTTATAGTGTAGCTCGTGAAACATCAAGTAAACATTGAAGAATGAATTTAACGTGGTAAAAAATGATCCCAATGACAGTTAGTTTTGTTACATGTAGTAATTACATGAAGCTGCGCTCGGTCTCGGCAGATTTCGTCATATTTCAAGAATACATCTCTAATACTGGCAGCGGTTCTCCAGTAGAGAACGTCTATCACTATTTGAACTGCGATTAATCTTTGCTGTCAAACTTCAAATACCATAAATGTCTCTTTTAAGCATGGTGGAAGTCTGTGTGTGTGTGTGTGTGTGTGTGTGTGTGTGTGTGTGTGTGTGTGTGTGTGTGTGTGTGTGTGTGTGTGTGTGTGTGTGTGAATGAGTGAGTGAGTGAGTGAGTGAGTGAGTGCGAGTGTGTGTACGTATATATACACAACTATGCGTGTAGATACACACGGAAACATATTTGCAAATATACACACAAATATACATGCAATTATATGCTTTCATATACGCACATACATCTGTTTAAACACGATTGCTTCCTGCTTATCCCCTCGCCATGAGATGGAGCACTATATCAAGAAGATAGATAAATGTTCTGAAGATGATGCAAATAGAAATTGAAATTCCGAAAAGATAACAACTTGCCTAGATTTGCTGACATTGAATTTTGAGCAGAATAACGTGCATGCTTCGAGTTTTAACCATAAAAGCCTAACTAACATCAATATAGTTACGCTGTTATCGACGGTAACGTCAGAAAAAAAACTTCCAACGTCGTTACTTGCTAATGTCATGGAAACTTTCTGAAGACTTTTATGTAACATAGATTTCTGTAATTGAATTTAGAATCTATTCTAAACCCATTTTAAGTAATGTCCCCAATTGCCTTACGCTTTCCTCGCTTTCATTCGGTTACAAGAGTATTAGATTAAGCAGGATCTTCGGTTCAGTCCGATGGGTATTGTCAGCGATGTTTTCATTCAGTTTATTTCATTATGTACTTTGTGAAAGGGAATGCAACATCTTATAAAAAGCATGTATAGTCATCTTTTTAACAAAAAGTCTTCTGAACAACAATGCACCTTTTACTCCTATAGCCTTATATTAAATATATGTGTGAGTTGAATGTATAAATATTTCTTTGGATATATATATATATATATATATATATATATATATATATATATATATATATATATATATATATATATATATATATATATATAAAATCATACATATGAATACACAGATATACGTATATGAATATGAAAATGCGTGTAAATACATACAAAACATACTTGCATATATACACACGAATATAAATACAAATTTATGCATTCATATACACACGTGTATTCATATACTCACTGATATACGTATATTTACACACTCCGGTGCTTGCAAATATACACACACACACACACACACACACACATATATATATATATATATATATATATATATATATATATATATATATATATACATATATATATATATATATATATATATATATATGTATATATATATATATATTCTACAAAACTTAAAAATCTGAACACATTAAAGAACCTTTTTCTATTTTTTTTTGTGTCACTTCAGTCACTTATTCCCTAATATCTGTTAATGTAGTTTATGTGATTTCTTGAGTGTTTTTTTGTTGTTTTTGATTTTAATGTTTTACACTCACTTTAATATCATAGATCTAAGTGTACGTTTTCACTCATTTGTTGTGAACTATGAAACTGTTTTGGGAATTTAAAAACAAAACATTTATAACATGGCATCTAAGCAGTGCCGATCAAACACCACCTTCTTTTCAGCTACGATTTTATTTTGTAGCTCATGTATTTCACATGTAGTTTACTCTTTTATATTGGTTGTAATAATAATTTACTGTATATGGACGTTATCTTATATTGTACATCATTTCATTCTTTTGAAACACAGGGCTTACTCACGTAAGTTACCCAAGAATGCATATAACAGTGAGAGATCAGTAGGGATAACAACATACGTGACTCGTTTGCATGTCGCTCCTATTGAATGTACACCCATGTGGATATTAAATCCGTTGTGTCAGTTTTAATCTCAGTCTGTATGCAAACCAATTTGGCAAGATTTCTGTAGAGCAAGCTCGACTTTCAAGAACGAGAAGATTCCACATCCTAAAAGGAAGGGTATACAAATGCAGAAAGCTAACCAAAAGATTGACCATTAAACTGAGAACCATGTAACGTGCACATGAGAGAGTCACGTGGATCACAGTATATAACAGAAAAGAGGGGAGTCCAAGATACTATAGATACCATTAGAAAACTCAAATAACAATGGGCTGAACATGTTGCAAGAATGCCAGACAATTGCTGAACACCACGACTCACAACATGGATGCTTAAGAGATCATATGCGAAATTGTAGCTGACAGAAATAAGATGGCGTGATGAACTAGATGAATTCAGTAAGGCTGTACAAAGTCCATTACAGAGAGGTCTAGTGAATTTTATGGTATGTCTATGTTCAACGACGGACGCTAAAAGGATGATGACGATGAATTACACAGAAAAACCTCTTTGAGTTGATTTTCTACCAATGTATTCAACCGAAGAATTTTACAATTTTTTCCATTAACGCTTTAGCTATTTTTTCCTCATCATATACCATCTCGCTTCCTGAAATTTGTTTTTCCCTTTAAATTATCAAATAAATCAGCCATATACACATGACTGAAATGAAACCAAACATTATTTTCGCTGGTAGTACACCTCAATGGACTATTCCATTAATATATATATATATATATATATATATATATATATATATATATATATATATATATATATATATATATATATATATATATATATTTATATATGGAATGTCCGATGACAATATATATATATATATATATATATATGGAATGCCGAATATATATATATATATATATATATATATATGGAATGCCGAATATATATATATATATATATATATATATATATATATATATATATATATATATATATATATTGTTATTGGGCATTCCATGTTTGATCTCCCGTCTTTATCCAAATGCCTTTCAGTCGGATGAATGGACCGGCGCTGAATGTTTGCTAGGTAATGAAATGACCTTCCACACTGACAAAGGACTAAATCCATCTCTTTTGGTTACCTTATTCCCCTAACATCAATACAAATTTATTTAATCTGATGTACATTATTCGTGTATTTTTTTTTTTTTGTTTTATACTCGCTAACATATTCTTTAATTGTCGTTCTCATTTCACTATGATCAACATATTGGGTTTTATCGGGATCAGGATGTCTAGTCATGGCTTTATCAAATAGACTATTCTTACAACCAAAGAAACAATTTTTGGTATGAATTTAATTAATCTAAGTATAACTCGGGTGTACCTTAAATAATCTGATAATATGGTTCCCTATAATATATAATATGGAGTCGAATCCCACCTTGAGCTTGTCATTTGTCCGTTCTTTCTTTGTGTAGTAACTGATTCACTAATGGTAGGTAAAAGCTTAAGTAAATTATACTAGAAAATGTAACCTTGCCTGTATTTAACGAAAATTCTTTATAATGATTGTTAAATAATGATTTTACAATGAAGCCGCTATTTACCGGTATCATCGTGAGCTTCACCAAGTTTAGACCAAAGTCACGATAGAGTAACATCCAGGGAATATCAAACTAAGTGCTAATGCAATGGTTCATAAATCATCTACGCTAAAGTATATCAACTAAACTAAAATTTAACTAACACAGTGATATAATAGCCGGGCTCCCACTGAGGGTCGATCAAATATCTCATTTCTTCTTCTCAATAGTTACAAATGGAGTTGAAACATGAAACCTTGGCTCTCAAACTGAGGACCATGCAACTGACACAAAGAGAACAATGCTTAATATCATATGGAAAGTGTACCAGACAACATAGTTTATCATAGAAAAACTGAAGTTATATAACAGAAGTCAGATATCATGAAAACCATTACAAACAATGGTAATGGGCTGGTCATACTACAGGAATAGCTGACAACTGCTGGGCATTACGACCAACAACGTGGATCGCTAGAGATCATGTGCAGAAAATGAGAGGCGTGACAACTCAGGCAGGTTCATGCGATATTTGAGACGCGGTGCCCTCTATAGTGACATCTGGCAAATCTTTGGAAAGGTCGATATCCAATGACAGGCACAAAAAGACTGATGATGGTGATGATGATGAGCTTACTAACCATTCCCCTTCGGAACTGGAGTGATTCTCTGACGTACTCAACTCCATAAACTACGATAACAATAAAGTATATGCTTTTAAATCTGACAGACGATATTTCGTTTCTGATATGCTATCCATTTCTCTCTGCTAAAGAAATATTTCCATAGAATATAGTAGACTTTTCTATTCCTATTGAAATGCACGTGTATACGCAAAAAACAATGTTTATAAGAGTATTATTCCCTCCTAGGAACTGATATGTTTTCGAAAATATGTACTGATAAGCATGGAGAAAAAAAAACATACATACTGACTACATATATGATTAAAATCGATTTCCCGATAGAAAACGTTACATGAATAAATAAGCTTATTTATACGTTATTAAGAAATGAATATATAATCTGCCAGAATGATTACAAATTACGTTATATTATATTGAAACTGTATTTGAAATGATCTGCTGTCATTAGACGGCGAATGTGTCAAGCCTAGACAGGGTAAATTGAATAAACGATTCAAGAAAATGGGGCTGCTGCAGGGAACGAAACTGCGATAAATAGGACTGCCGCTTCAACGTCGCGTTGCTTTTACAATTAAGCTGAATACAAAAAGCCCAAATAACTGTTTGAATCTCAAATTCACATTTTCTTTATTCACGATCTATGTCTTCTCAGTTAGTTTATTTTAACGCAACAATTATGTTATTAAAAATGGATGTATGATCCAACAGAATGATTACAGATTGCGATGTATTGAATTTAAACTATATTCTAAGACCAACGCTATGTTGAAGTGGCTACCCTATCGGTCGTAGTGATGGTTCCTGCAGCAGTCCCATTCCTTTAATTGTTTAAATCTATTTCCTTTTTCTACACCAAATGATACATTCACCATGTGATAACGGGAGATAATTCCGTATATATTTAACCCAATTTATAATCAATATATATACAAATCTACTATTTGTTTTTCAGGGTTGAGATCTATGAATGAACAGTGCCCGATATCGGAGTTGAAGCGTGTGAATTGGTGTATATAGAAAATACAACGCTCCAATGAGTTTCATGCCAATGCAACCATCAGGTTTGAACAAATTGCTGAGCCCCAGGAGCGCTAAAATGTCATCAATAGCCGGAAGTGAGCGGATGAGATTTTCTCTAATTTTGTAAAGCGACCTGAAGTCGACACAAAATCTTTTGCTACCATTTTTTTTCCTAAATATTTTCGAAAACACCCGCAGGACACCTGTTAGTATCATTTCACCTATAGCCGTGTCTGCAAATTAATTTTGAGTGATGTGCAATACGGCTGTTTCTTGAAGGGTGCACGCTTTCCTGTGTCGGTTCGTATTTTCATCGCCTTACCTAGATTACCTATCCTTGCTCGCAGACAAATCCCTGTTCTTTGTAAGTTTGTTTATTTCTTAAATTGTATCAGTCACTCGGTACGTCAACCTACTTTAATTATTTGTCAGTATTTTTTATCAGAGGAGGATATCTCATTTATACTACCATCCCTGCTACATTCTCTTCTTTCTTGGGGGTTGTCATCTGTTAGTTTTGTCCTCTCCCTCTCATAACAAACTGTTTAACTTACATCATCAGTCTTTTAACGTCCGTCGTTGGACATTTGCCACACTTCTCTATCATGCGCGTCGCAGAGTCAGTACTTTCTGATCTTGTGTAGCATCGTAACTCCATCTAATTCTCTGCCGGCCTCGGTTGCGCATGTGATCTTGGGGGATCGTGGGTCGTAATGTCCATCAATTGTCCGCCATTCTTGAGATATGGCCAGCCCATTGCCATTTGAGATTTTTTATGGATTCTATGATGTTCCTGACTCTGGTCTCTTCTCGGATGTACTGTGCTGTCTTGTGGTCTCTCCATGTGAGGCCCAGCATAATTCTTTCATGGACACGTTGCATGGTTCTCAATTTGCGGATCGTCAACCTGCATTAATTATTTGTCAGTATTTTTATCAGAGGAGGAAATCTCATTTATACCATTATCCCTGCTACCTTCTCTTCTTTCTTGGGGGCTGTCATCTGTTAGTTTTCTGCTCTCCCTCACATAACAAACTGCTTAGCTATGATGGTCTTTATTTACCACGTCTGTCCAAATTTCAAGATTTTCCTACGCCGATCTTCCGATGGCATCTATAGAGATTATTATTTTCTTACGCCAAACCCCTGACGGTGTCTATGAAAACGGTTATTTCCACACGCCCACCCTCCGATGGGATCTATCAAGTTTGTTATTTTCCCACAGAAGCTCTCCGATGAAATCAATCGAGATTGTTATTTTTGTGCACCAACCACACAATGATGTCCATCAAAAGTGTCATATTTTTACACGGATCCTATGACGACATCTCTGGAGACCTAATGAGAGTGCAGTTTTGATTAGTATAGATTTTGATGAAGCACGGTTTCCAGTATTGCTGTACATATGTGACTATGTTTAATGCTGTATATAATAATCTAACAAGGCATAAGCTGAAAAAGGGATGTGTAAAATTAAAATGAGATCTTGAACAGTGCGCATTTGAACGAATTAACCGCACTATACTAGGTATATCTGTTGCCTTTTTTTTCTTCTTTCCCTCGATGCAAACATTTTATCTGGTAATTATCAATGCTGATCGGTAATACTTATAATTAATTTAATTTCTTTACTTTTCAGTAATTCATTAAAAAAAATGTTTTCCATTTCCGTAATATACGTCGTAAAACTTGAAATAGATTATAGATAAGTTGGAGTTTTTGATAATCTTTTGTTTTTGTTTATTTCTATCTTTAGCAACTGTTAGATTCCAAATGAAGCTTAATTATATTCAGTCTTAGTGTCTACTGCTATTATGAGTGATTGACTGGTCACAAAAAAATTCTGTCTCATCAAATTGGATCAAAAAATTATAGGGTTAAAAAAATTATCCTATTAAAAATTGCCGGGGAGAAATCTTACTTCATCAAAAGATGTTATAAATGACAGAAATTCGATAAACTTAGAGTTAGTTGACTGAAATGAAAGATTACCATTTTTTAAAAATTGTGCAAATTCCCCGATAAAATATTTAGGGTGTTTTTTTTCTTTAAGCCAACCGGAAAATATTTCAGAATTACCATTTCTATTTGTATACCTTCCAAGTCAAAGCTTCAAGTAAATTTGCCAACCGATGAAATGTATCGATTGGTGGACGAAGATTTTGTTATCATCAATTTTTTTACAATTTGTATTTTATCCTAATCTTCGTAGCTTTTTATCGCAACTTACTCAGGCTGTCAGTCCATGGTAGTCAGTAAACAGCTCGGATCGGGGGTAGGCTCTCGTTGAGATTCAATCTCCTTCTCGCCGAGGAAAGCCTGGTAGGTGCCCAGCTGCTCTCACGTAGATAAGCTGGTTGGTTTTTTATCTATGCATATATGTGTTCGAGTTTATATGAATGTAAGTAGGTTGTTAGGTTTGTATGGATATTGATAGGTTTGTACGTACGTACGTATGAATGTAGGTAGGTAAGTAAGGTTATAGTTTCGGAAGTAGGTGCGTATACAGATTAGAAGTTGTGTATGAATGCAGATATGTATGTAGGTAGGTAGGTGTACAGGTATATATGTAGGTTTGGATGTAGGTACAAAGGTGGGTAAGTAGGTAGATAGATAGGTATCTGTAGATATTTATGGATGTTTAAAGATATGTGTATAGGTGGGTAAGAAGGTAAATATTTAGTTATCTAGATATAGAAGTGGGTATGTAGATTTCTGGGTATCTATGAAGATATCGATATCAGTAGAGATGTTTGTAGGTAGATAGGTAGGTGAGAAGTTATGTAGGTACATAGGCATGTATGTATATGTGTAGGTGAGTAGGTATCTATGTACATAGGTAGGTATTAGGTCGATAGGTGTATACGTTGGTACGTAGGCGTTGTTCTATATATGCACACGAAGTTGTGGTTAACTGTGCCGTCAGCTCTAGCAGATTACGTGTTTTCACATTGAATAAAGGGGAGCGAAACCATTAGTTTTAGCGGGAATTATTCGTGGGCTCGATTGGCCAAACAAAGTCTCCCTGACGAAGAGTTTTGACTCGCTTAGCTAGTCTGCGTACAGCTTAGAACTATTTCTCTCTTCTCATTGATTGGCTTTTTAAACAAAGAACCCTAGAAAAATTTAGTCTATGAATATTTAATTTCACCTCCTTTTACAAAAAATGAATAGATAGTTTTAATTTGATGCAAATAATGTATACGCCAAAAGAATACCCCAAAGCTATATTCTATTGGAAGCCAGTTCCTAAAGCAGATGTTTACGCTATAAATAAAACTGCGTATTTACTTATATTGTGTTTCACGAAAATAAAAGTTTGATTTCATTACCTTCGACTGCATCTTTATTTTTTTTCTTTCATACGTAATTTGGTCTTATTACAGGAAATGAATAAATCATCATCATCAGTCTTCTATCGTCTATCATCAGACATAGAACATCGCTAGGATTCGTCAGACATCATGGACGTCGCGGAGCCAATACTTTCCAACTTTGTATACTTCGTCTTGCCATGTTATATTCAGCTAGCAACGATTTCGCATGTGATATCTGAGGATCCCGTTGTGATGTCCAGCGGTTGTCTGCCATTCTTGTTACATGTCTGGCCCATTGCTATTTGAGTTTTTTTCCAATGGATTTTCCCTCAATAAATAATGTGTTGTTCTATAATCTTTCCATGTGACGCTTAGCATGATTATTCAATGCGTGCAATGCATGGTCTTCAGTTTCTGGGTTAACTTCGATGATTTAGCTCAATTGGTGACGATCAGTAGAATGCATTGGTTGTTTCCCCTCTTTTTTTTCGGACAAATAAGACTCTCTTGTTTTTGAAGGTTTAATTTTCTCAGAATGATTTTTATGGCGATTGAACGTCTAGAAAAATTTTCCATCGAAAACAGTATGAAGCTTAAACTTCAAAAGGTTGTCAGTTGCAAGTACCATTTCGTTGGAAAAGTATGACACCAATGAACAGGATACAAAAAATACTGGGCATTGACCAGAACTTACTTATCCAGAATGCAAATGCACTAGTCCCATTCAAGATCACTGATAGAGAAATGATAGCACCATTTTTCATAATGGCTGAAGTGCCCTAGTCAGAAAACCTTTTTTTCATCTAATATGAGAATATTGCCGAGTAAAGTTTACAGGGAAAAAAACATGTCTAAGAGCAATCCATTTCGAATTATTAATTTTTAAAAATGCAATAAACCGTTTTCAAATGGGACATGCTCTTATTGAAAAACTGTATTCATTGTTTTATTTTGATGCTGTTGTTGTAACCTAAATACATCTTATAGAGCCTTGGTCTTGGGAAATCTGAGAGTATACTCGTAGCTACATTACTAAACCTTTTACCAGATAAAACATACTTCTCTTTACAACCACCAACGCAAAAAAAATACTTAGCTAATGCAAAACAGAACAACGATTCACTGTTGTGGTTACGAAAATGGGAACTGTGTGCGTGTGTCATAACATCTATGTATATACATGTAGCCAAGCGTGTTGCCTGTCTCAGTTTTTGCCAACATGGTTCTCGCCAGAAGACCCGTGAACCTGCAATCGAATTTGGTTTACACGCACATCGGCCCCTGTTAATGGACCCAGGTGGCCACAGGTCGGTTCTTCTGACCAAACAGACATTAACGTATCGATTGGTCATTGCGAGGGCGAGTCCGGGTGCGCGTGGAAATAGTTTTGTGAGACACGCTATCCATCCAGGTGGGGGTGATTTAATGTCATCTGACCATTGGACCTCACTGGGAGATATGCGTAAGACATTTATGGATAACGAGACAAATGAAATTATCACGTAGTGATGGTGTCGGGGAGGCAACAGAAAGAAACGTGGAAGAAAACGGTGGATGAACACTAAAGAGAAATAAGTAATGGCCAGTTCTAGGGAGCGTTAAAAAGGGGAGGCTTTAATGGTAATGTAACATAGTTACAAGGAGCTGGGAAAACAAGGAAAGAAGTGAAATGATTATTGGAGAAAAAGGAGAAACGGAACCGGTTAGTCACACGATAGAAACCGTCACACTGCCAAAGTAATTTAGCTGCATCCCGTGTTGGAAAGTGATCATCAATGAATGTTACTTTTTTTCACCTTCCGTCTGACAGTGATCGCCAAATAGTCGGAACTTCAAAACAAACAAGCGCGAATTTTTCAAGACACAAACTAAAGAATTAATTTAGCAAAAAAGTGCATCATAAATTGAGCCTGAGCCTCACTAACAACCTATTTGAACTGGAATGTTTTTTCAAGAAATAATAAGGGGTAAATGTTTGAATTTCTAGCTATCTCGCTTCGTTAACGTGGCCTGTGCATATGGCTCTCATATAGCCAGCCACCAAGAAAAAATTTAAAAACTAAAGAAACCAGCGTTGACAGATTTAGAAATCGCAATTTTAGAGAGGCTGTCGTTTGCCGTTTCAAAGTTGTTCAAATTATATTCTGACAGTATATCGAGACATTTTCTGATGGGTCATCCTCTGATGAGTATCAGTCGAGAGAACCTTTTAAGGGTGTATTTATAAGAAAGAAAAACAAATTTTAAAAAAACTATTTTCTCCGCCTCTTTTATGTATTACTACTTATCCGTTAATTTTGTGATGCTAAAAGACTTTTCGTCAATTCACTTACTTTTCCATTTGATTACTGCATCGAATAAGTAAGAGTGGGCACCTCTAGAATTCACAATTGGGACCAATTTTCCTGCATCCTACCGAAAAGGCTCTTACTGTACATTGCTTTTCAAAGATACAAAAATAATTTTGCGTTTTTCTGCATCCGTAGCTCAGAGTATGCGTATGTGTGTGCTTGCTCTTGCGTGTGTTTAAGTGTGTGTGTTAACAAATACAAGGTGTATCCTAACTGACAGATACAAAAATAAACAAGCTAGCTACGTACATACATACATACATACATGCATGCATGCATGCGTTTTGATTAAACAAGAAACGAAAAAAATGGAATTTTTAGCTGTAAGGCCAATCATTTTTATGTTATTGATATACTGATTCCTTCATGGTATATACCTGATCTATTTTTGATAAGTACCAAAACAGAAAACTACATGCAGGGAATGAAATGATTCAATTTTAAACTATAAATAGGAATGGCCATCTTTGAAAACAGAAATCTTTTTCTTTCTATTTTATAATACATTTGAAATTGCTTCACATTACTTTTAAATAATGCAGAGAAGAAATAAAGAGATTACGTTGAATATGTGTCCGAGTCTGTCTACATGTACGCCCAGAAATATATATATATATATATATATATATATATATATATATATATATATATATATATATATATATATATATACATATATATATATATATATATATATATATATATATATAAGTGTGTGTGCATATTTAAATTATATTAAATTATACAGGATCATACACACTAACACACATACACTCATATATATATATATATATATATATATATATATATATATATATATATATATATATATATATATTATGGTATCGTACAGTACAGCTGTGTCACTCTTGAATAGCAGTAATGACGCTTCGGCGCCGAAACCAGTGCAATCAATCGGCGTCACTGATGTTTAGAGTTTTTTAATCTATGAAATGAAGATATTTTCGTCCAAACTTCGTGTACATATACTGATTTGTGTGTGTTTGTGTGTGTGTGAGTGTTTGTGTGTGTGTGTGTACACATTCAAAGAATATTTCTTTTATATGGATATCCATTTAAATATATATGAGAAATACAATGCAAGTTTGCGCGTGTGTGCATGTGTGTGTGACTTTCTGAATATGTGTGTTTTTTCTCAAACAAACCGATTTCAAGTGACACCAAACCATCATTACTATCATGCATCAATGAAAGAACGAGGTCTCTACCTGAATTTTTATTATAACCTGCTTGAAAACCATTTTTTAATTATTTTACTAACTTTACGATCCCTCTGTCGTAGTAATAATTTGCCGGATTAGCTTGCTAAACAGGGCTCAATATTGAGATGTCCAATCATAGATACCCAGGTTGTCACCTGGATGTTAATTAAAGACTTCCATAATGACGAATGATGTGTGCTGTTGGCTTATTGTTTGCCTGTTACGATCCGAGCAGGACACTCTGTGCTGATAATCATCAGCTCATTCACATGGACAATCGTTAGTTTTGGTGCCCTTTTCGAGTCGTTCAGCAGGCTGAGACGGGCAGGGATTTTTTTCAGATCTGTTATCATGGATTAATACTTTTCCTTAGAGTGTTACACCCATCAACCAACAGATCTCTTGTAATTCTGTTGATTTTCTTTCACTGAAAAATACGGATACATAAAAAGGTCTAATGTATAATGTTTTAGCTTGAACTTTGAAATGCAGTTTTCTACTGAATAATTTGTGTATATGTATATACACAAAATATACAGTGCATATATACAGTACACACACATATATATATATATATATATATATATATATATATATATATATATATATATATATATATATATATATATATATATTTGAACTTATTTGATGATAAGGAAAGAAAACAATATTCAAAGTAACAGTATTTAGATTAAAATTTATTCCACGAACATTTGTCAATTTATTCCCAATTATTGTTTTCTTTTTTTATTATCAACTAAATTCACACTTTATTGTATTCATTGATTATATATATATGTGTGTGTGTGTGTATGAATACATGTGTGTGTGTGTGTGCGTGTGAGTGTATGTGTGTGTGTGTGTGTGTGTGTTTGTGAATTAAGAATTGCGTTATATTATATAAAAACTTATTTGAAATGATCCCTCGTCGTTACACGGTTTATATATCTCAAATAATACAAAGTGAACAAAATAAACAATTAAAGATAATAAGGCTGCTGCAGGGGTGACTGGAAATTTTTCAAATAAGTTTTTCTGTGATATGAATGATAGATCCACAAAAACGTACAGAGTTGATACTATTCATGTAGATTCGAAAACATATTTACAGAATATAATTATCTATGAGAGAGAGAGACATAAGTAGATTGGTTAAACCTATATACATATATACGTATAAAGGCTGCATGAATGAATGCATGTATATAATCATCATTTTCTTTTAAATATATATGATGTTTACAACATTTGACCATTGTTGACCACCAGAAACTGATCACGAAACATGATAAAGAATTCCTTTTTTTACCTTTCAACTTGTTTTTATATCAAAATTTATGTTCAATGGAATACGACTATTTCAAACTATTTATGGCTTCCAACTTGCGTCTGAAATCGTGGGCTGAAATGGAAAAGAATGACTTGCTCTCAAATATTTTTTTCACAGAAATATGAACGATTCTTTGAATTAAAATTAGAGGTGAAACTATTTCAATTAGTCGAATGATCAACTGAAACTAGATAAATTAGATGCGTATCAACTTGAACGCTTACTTTGCATGAAACACAGACTCAACCTATTTGCATACATGCATATATTTGTTTGTATTTAAGTACACTTTATTCATTCATGGATAAGTAAATACATAGATTTATCCATATTCACAATATATTTATATAAATTTTTGAAAATTTGTTCTGAATTTTATTCATGTGCATTATGTATGTGAATTATTGTAGGTTTTTTTTTTGGTTTTGAGTAAAAATATTTGTTTGATTCATTTCTTCGAGGGATTTTGATCAACGATGAAATTTTGACATTTGACATATAGGCAATAACAACTTTTTCCTGCCAATTAAAAAAAATTTCCATTGAATTTCAAAAAAGCAATACAATTATACACATTTAAAACTTACAAAAAGAAAGTCAATGGTTCATTTAGTTGATACCAGAAAAACAGATCTTACACTTTGGTCTCAAATAAATGCGCAGAAATCGAATTCTGATCCGGTCAACGGAAGTACGAATTTTATGCGGGTAATGGTTATTGATGAATTCTTTTAATTTTCATTCATCAAAACAATGTTATTTATGTCCATAAATAAAGTTAGTGCAGACATTTGAGTCTAATTTCAATAATTACTTGAAATTTTAACGATTTTTTAAATGCAAACTTATCAGACATTTAGATCTATATCCAGTGATTTTTCAGAGTTAATTTTTTTTTCCGACTGAAAATAATTTTCAAAACAGAAATCTCCGTTTCTAAAAATTGGACAAAAGTAAATTTAGATAAAAATGATCTCTAATTCATCTTATTTCTAGAAGTAAAAATCAGGTGATAATCAACTTTTATGTACGATTCCAAAGGACTTTTGGTCACTGGCATGAAATTCCCGAATGAAAAGTTGATTTTCCCCGGATTTTTTTTCCAGAAAAAAGTTCACTCTCCTACTCTGACCACCCCTGATTTCTATGATTTCAATTTCAATAAATTCGACTATTTCTGATTTCACACATTTGGAATGAAATTGAAGGTATTTTACATACAGAAGATTAAACAACGTATTATAACAAAGATTTATTTAGAGTACTAAAACGAATTGTTTTTGTCCTCCTTCGATACATCAGAAACCGGAAATTGCAGTCATGAGTATCTCATTCAACATTGCAAAATATTGTTTCGTTTGAAATTGGCATGTGATTGAATGATTACATATATATATATATATATATATATATATATATATATATATATATATATATGTGTGTGTATATATATATATATATATATATATATATATATATGTATGTATATATATATATATATATATATATATATATATATATATATATGTGTGTGTGTGTGTGTGTATATATATATATATATATATATATATATATATATATATATATATATGCAGACGCAGACACCCACCCACATTAATGTATATATTCATATGTTGAGGAAATTATATCAAATCATTTTGTCATCCGCATTGATTTGATGATTTAGAGTTGCTAAATTCCGGCCCATTTTTATTTTGTATGGAGTTTTCCTCTATTCTTGACTACTAGTTCTGTTCGCAGACGACGATTCTTCTGATCAAAAAATGTCTTGATTATGGGGCGACCAGGCATAACCAATAAAAAGGAGCTAGATAACAATGAAAGGCGTAAACAACTTCTTGTAGACTGGATAAAAGCTGAACGCCGATTTTTTGGAGACAAAGGCCCAAACTAATTTTAGATTACAAACAAGTTGAAGGCATCTGGAAAAAAACAAGATTTGAGAAAGTTTCTTACGCATTGAGAAGATAGAAGATAAATACTATTTACCTTGGTCAAAAGAAGACCAGCATATATATATATATATATATATATATATATATATATATATATATATATATATATGTATATATGTATATATGTATATATATATATATAGAGAGAGAGAGAGAGAAATAGATATGTCTGTGTATTTGTATGTGCGTGTTTCTGTATCTTTGAGAGTTCGTGAGCGTGTGTGTACGTATGATCTAGGTTTATGTACGTGAATACTCCGATTGTGTACTGCTTATAAATGCGAGTGTGCATATAGTATATATACATGATGTTGACATTCAATAATATGTACATAAATATGTATATATCTATGTATTAGTTTCAACCACGCATACGTATGCATATACACATATAAATCATATCATATCAATGTACATATATTTCGAGCAACGGATAAATACCAAGCATAGGTTAATCTAGCACGAAGATTCAATAAATCATGGAAAAAATTTCGTACGAAAAAACACAACAACTAAAGACCATTTTACACTGACCTCCTCTCTCCCATTTTGAAAATTCCTTATTTTAGTCACTGGCTACAAATATTTGGATAGTTATTTTGAGTATTAAAAATCATATTCCATTAGATTTTATTTGAGGAAATGTTAATGCATTTCTTGATCCAAATAAAGCAGGCATTAGTCTTGAGAGACCAGGCAGATTAGCGATGAGAGAGAGAGAGAGAAAGGGAGAGATGGAGAGATATGGAGAAATGAATACATGATTCGACAGAATGATTACAAATTGCGTTATATATTGAAACTATTATTTGAAATTATCTTCCGTCAAAACACGATTGATATATCACTTGGCTTGCTCAACGTATACGTAAAAAGCGATTAGAGAAATTGTGGCTGCAGCAGGAATCAAACCTGCGACCAATAGGGTAGAGGTTTCAACGTAGCATTGCTCTTGAGAGTTGAACTGCCACTGGTAATGCAAAGACCCAAATAACTGCTTCAAACCTAAATTCTTTTCTTTCTTCCTCTCTCTCTCTCTCTCTCTCTCTCTCTCTCTCTCTCTCTCTCTCTCTCTCTCTCTCTCTCTCTCATTCATAGTCCATGTCTGCTCTATTTGTTTTCTTTCAACATTGCCTGGGCCAAGTGATATAGTAGCTGTGTAATGACGGGAGATCATTTCAAAGAGCAGTCTCAATCTAATAAAATGCAATTCATAATCATATATATATATATATATATATATATATATATATATATATAATTTTCCATTTCGAAAATACGCACAAACGAATGTGTCTGTCCTTGCATACTAGATCCATCCAAAAGATGTCCAGTCATGTTGAATATCTTGTGAACTGTTTGCGTGGCTTTGATGTAATATGGTAACCAATCAGAGCACTCTGTGCATGCATGAACTTTCATTTTCTTGTGGTGTTATTCGATAGGTAGTGAGGCGTCATTGATCAAGCTTGTGTATTTTATAACTGTCAATCTACAACGACAGCAAATATGCACCAAGAATTTTCAACGGAGAATTGTATCACAATTGGGCTCCATCGAAACTGTGGCTTTTTCTCCAAGCAAAAGTACACCATTAAAAAGATGGAGATTTTAGATCGTGGATGATATCAAGAAGAACGTGAGCTGATGGCCACCTGGAAAAGGATTGTTATGAAAAGTTGAAGAGACGGTGGAATAAATGTTCTATGGGTGATGAGAGAACTATTTTGAAGCTGAGTATGATTTTTTCAGGTACATATTGCATGCTTCTGTTTTTGTGAGTCAGGTTCCATGTTTCAGCTCCATATATGACTATCAGGAAGATGCTTTGGTCGTATACAATTCTTTTTAGGACTAATGGAAACCTGTTTTTTGAAGGCTGAACTTGCTCTGCCGAAGACTTCCTAGAAGGCCAAACTCGCTCTGCTGAAGACTTCCTAGAGTGATTCTTTGCAGGGAACACTATGCCTGGAAGGTTACAAATAATGTAGCATAAACCCTGAGTATAAATTATACAACTATGGTGCTGTGCGCCTCTCCTTCTTGTAAACAGGATTTCATCATCTTCATTATCAGTCTATTATCGTCCGTCGTTGGACATAGACGTTCACCACGATCCGCCACAATTCCCTATCATGGGCGTCGCTGGGCCAGTATTTTCTGAATGTGTCTAGTTCATCTTTCCGTCTTGTTTTCTGTTGGCCTCTGTTTCGCGTGTGATCTCTTGGGATCCATGTTATGAGTCTTGGTGTCCATCGGTTGTCTATCATTCTTACGACATGGCCGGCCCATTGTCATTCAAGTTTTATAGTAGATTCTATGATGTATCGGACTCCTGTTTTCTTCCTGATATCCTGTGCTCTCTTGTGATATTTCCATGTGAGGCTAAGCATGATTCTCTCGAGCATGCATTGCATGGTTCTCGGTTTTACGGTCTGTCTCTTGGTTGGCTTCCATATTTCAGCTCCATAAGTTACTATCAGGAGGATGCATTGGTTGTATACTCTTCTTTTTAGGATCATTGGAATCGTCTGCAGACCTACATTGATAAGTTTGCTAAATCCCCGTCTATCAGGTATAATTACAACTGATGCCGGCCTAATGATTTCATGGGACACCCAAGCAAAGAATGAAGTCTTTATAATATGTTTTCGGCGTTAATTCTCCAAGCATACAACTAAATGAAATCTCACTTGAAAATAACACAAGCTGGTGACTTTGAAGTCGGCAGTCACAACCCATTAATCCGCGAAGACAAAATCCAACATCCTTCTGTGTTAGAAAAAGAAAAAGAGAGTAAGTAAAGCAAGTATACATGAAGGGCGGGGTGTGTTTCTAAAGCTCAGAGTCTGAATCGTTGTCTATTTATCTGATAAGTTGTGTGTATCTAAATAAGTTTAAAACTTTTATCAAAGTAATGTCAGATGTCTCCTCTTCTCCTAACTAAATTAAATTTCCATTCTGTGACAAGTTTTCTCCTCTACCAAATGAGATTACAGACCGCGTCTCAACTGATAGTAACTAGAAATCAGCCGGAAATTTTCCATTACTTCCTGTGATTTCTCGATGACTTAGAGCGTACATGTGTGCGTATGATTTTGCACGTGTGAATACGTCTATCACAAACTCGCTGCACTGACACCATTCAAAAACAATTCTCGCATAACATTTTAGAAACAATTAATAGTTTTCACTGTCATCATTTTATAAAGCTAACTCAAAGGCGTCTCACTGCCAAGTGAGTAGCACCAAGGGAAAATGTATGTTCATTTAAGCTCAGTAAGGACCCCACTAATTGGTTATCAATTGGCATTAAGGCCCGTAATACGACCTGATATTATCAATGTTCTTATCACAGCTCTCTAAATTGATGAATGTTTTCCACTGCTAGAGATTCCAAAAGAACTCGCCTTCTATACACCCATAGAACGCTCTTCATAGACCTCGTCTTAATCATTTCGTTCAGAGAAGCCACGATGATAATCATGTTGGTACCGTTTCCTCTCCGATTTTGTATGCCATCTTTGTTTTACTACCTTTCCAAAATAGAGTCATTATTAGTTTTTGTTTTTCTTTTTAGATTTTCAAAAGATTTTGATCATTTCATTCAAAGCTTCACTCAATCTTATCACTGTTGCTTTTTTGCATTGTTTACTCCAGCTGACAGAACGTGTTGACTCAGAGAGTTGGAGAGGAAAGACAAAGATGCGCTAAATGCAGAAATCTTTTATACGATATCGGATCATGGTTAAAAGTTGAGATGATCTTATCAAAAGTTCAAATAGCCATGTTTGATTGATAGATAGATAGATAGATCTTCTATGCACCTCAGATATTATTATAAAAGCATAAATTGTGCAATATTAAGTTGAAAGATTATATAATGTCAATTCTCTGAATTGTTTTCTACCCTGAAATATATTTTTTGATATGATTGCTTTCAGTTTCATTCGGACAATGGTAGGAGAATTTTACCAGAAACAGAATCATAATCAATATGCTTATAATAGATAGATAGATAGATAGATAGATAGATGGATAGATATGAAGAGACATGAAGAGACAGGCAAAATAGATTCTTCATGCGATTCTGCAATGTAAAACTTATGCTGACCGGCCCGCACATTATTTTGTTCACTCAGCCAAGAGAACTCGTTAGGAGACTAGTTTGAGCATGAAAAGAGCCGCTTAAGTAAAGTAGAAAAAGATGACAGGAATTCTAGATATGTCGTTGTTCAATCAAGCCATGTCGAAATCAGATTCGTTATTAAATGAGAAATAGCGAAGCAAGTCACATCAAGAAAAAACACAAATGAAGATCATAGCTCTAGATTCAATCATATAAAGTGTCAGAGTAGAAACCAGTTTCTAACGATAGTTTCTATTTAGCTTATGATTGTTGTGCCTGTCTGCCAACAATCCAAAGGAACAATCAAGTTAACTGATCAATGAAAACGTTGAGGCGTCGAGTGACGGGGAATAATTTTCATTATCTTATTTCACGCCATTCCTTTCAATTTTCATTCATCTTTCTCTTTATGAGGAGACACCTTATTTCTATAGGAACAGTAAATAGGGTCATAAAATCTCAAACCTAATCAGTTCTCTCACAAATCGTGTTTATTTAGTTATTTTTAACTGAGACGAAACTCTACAGTTCTATGATTGCCCAAATATTTTTCTCATCGTTCAGAACAAATTTGAAACTTTTCATTTATCACTGAAATATATTGCATCTCGGATGATATCTTACGTTTTGTTTTTGATGCTATCATTATTTGTTTTCGTTTCAAAACGTGTTAACTGGGATTGACTCGAAAGTCAGAGGAGAATATATAGTTTAATTACAGAGACAAATGCTGTCAACGGCATGAACAGCGTCACAAATTTTGAACAGAGTCTGCTCATCTTTCTAACTACAGATGTATGCATAAACACGTAACAAATATCACCCAAAATGATTAACACTACGCAGTATTACTACACTGTGACAATTTATATGTTTTTTGATAAGATCTATAATCCATAAAAGAGTTGACTATCTCACTCATTAGGCAACAAAAATGAAAATGAGTTCAGTGTATGGGGAGAAGGAACAACAAATATATATAGAGAGAGGGAGCACTCCGATGGATGGGGAATTGTACGTCGATAAATATATTGCTTAAATCAGTCCTACAGGCCGTCCAGTTCTGCGTAGGGTAGGGGTAGAATGCCTCTGAGTCGAGAATTTCGATCCTACCTCGCAGTACTGGGAGGGATATTGGATAGTCTATAGCCACACTGAAGACAGCTGTCAGTGGATGAAACAATTTATATATATATATATATATATATATATGCATGCAAGGTTTCACCTTTTCCTCTTGCTGCCCACCGACTTTCCAACGACTCCACTGCTCCTCTGTTGTAGCACTTTTCCTGTACTGAGAAAATATATATTTCAGACAATTTTGAGAGAATGATTATCTAACACCCAATTCAGTAATTTCCCTACCTTGAATTCATTTTAGGTTTTGTCGCCAGTGTTGTACATTGTGCGTATAGATTCGCAGGGAAAAGAATTGCACGTAGTCAGGAATTGAATCCAGCGTAAATGACACAATAGGAATATCATTTGTCTAATCATTGTTTTTCATACTTTTTCCGGCTGAGCGTTGGACAGGGATCAGTTATCTATCTATCGATTCATCTATCTATACATATATATTTATATTATGGGAAATCGGGATAGAAATATTGCAATAACTTGATTCACAACTTTTTAAAAAACATATTCTATCATAAAGATCCCATCTCTCTAAAAAGAAGAGTATACAACCAATACATCATCCCAATAGTCATTTATGGAGCTGAAACATGGAATTTAACCAAGAGACAGATCCACAAATTGAGAACCATGCAACGTGCACATGACAGAATATGCTGAGCCTCACGTGGAGAGACAACGAAACAGCGCAGTACAATCGGATGAAGATAGGAATCAAGGACATCACAGAATCCATTAAACATCTCAAATGGCAGCGGGCTTGCCATGTTGCAAGAATGGCGGACAACCTATGGACATCGCGACTCACGACATGGATCCCCAGAGATAACATGCGCAACCGAAGCAAGCAGAGTATTTGATTGAGAGAGGAACTAGACAAATTCAGAAAGTACTGGCTCTGCGACGCCCACGATAGAGAATTGTGGCGAATACTCGGGAATGTCTATGTCCAACAACAGACGTTGAAGGACTGATGATGTTTTTTTTAATGCCTGAATCTCAGTTAGATCGACTTATCTAACAATCACTCTAGAAAATGGCTTCAAATTCAAATGCAGTAGGAATAGACACGGAGCAACATGTAGGGATGGGGGAATGTTTGGCAATAAAACTTTGCAGAGAGTTGTGCAATCACACCGGGAGTTGGGAAAGGTCTTCGTTGAACAGTCTGCTAAGAATGGCTGTTTCTGACGATGATGATGTCTGCTTTAATGAGCACATCCTCAGCTACTTTGATTCTGTTGCCAGGAATTGATGATCGAATTCAACTGAATGTCGAGATTTCAAGAATCAGCTTACAGGTCATGTTTACTTACAAAGCATAGTAGATTCCTCTTTCTAATACAGGCGCTACACAATAATTCAATGTTGTATCAATTAGAAGAGTTATGCACTTATAACATCTCCAGTAGCATACGTGACAGATCTCTTTTGGTATCTCTAATCTTCAAGTCTGTTTATTACCATCTCTTCTAGCAAAATAATTTATTTCTTGTGAATCTGAGATGAAAGATGATCACAAATCCAGAATGTCTCTAAGGTTGCAAAATTCAGTCAATCTTTTTATTTGTTTATCTGCTTTTAATCAGATCATACAATATCCTCTATTGGCCACGAATCATCGTTAAATTGTCTTAACGCGAAGCCTTACGAAGAGACCGATGCAAAATTCACAGAATTTGAAGCCATTTCGTGTACTGAGATTGTTTTATAATTCAATGTAGGTGAGATTCAAGTACAAATAAAATTATGGAATATATTTTCAAAAGGCTGTGAACCAAGTTATCGTAATATTTCTATTTTGATTTCCCATCAAATGGAGACATATAACATAAAATGTATAAACCATAATATACATATGCATATATATATATATATATATATATATATATATATAGATATAGAGAGAGAGAGAGAGAGAGAGAGAAAGGTGGATGGATAGATAGATGGATAGATAATTGGTCTTACATATAAAATACTATATTCAGACAAATGACAGTCCTATTCGGTCAGTTACGCTAGCCTCAATTTCTGACTACTTACAACCCTTTTTTTTTTGAGAATTTGTATGCACAACATACAACATTGGCGACGAATATATGAAATATTATAAAATTTGATATTAAATCATCATTTTCTTAGCACTGCCTAAAATATTTATTTTGTCAGTACAGGAAATGGCAACAACAAAGGAGCAGTGGAGTAGTGGGAAAGTCTGTGGGCAGCAATAAGAAAAGGTGAAACCTTGCATATATATATATATATATATATATATATATATATATATATATATATATATATATATATATTTATATACATATATATATATATATATATATATATATATCAAATTCAAATGTGTGGCAGATCCTTACACGTACATCTGACAGACCCACACATTGACACATCAACCCAATAAAATACACCCGTACCCACAAATGCTCGTGTTGACTAATATTTTAGTATTCTAAACAGAGCAGTTTCTTTCATTCATTGGAATCGACGAAAAATTATGGAGCCCCTGCCACATACATATTATATCATAACATTACAAAAACAATCAATTTCCAAGTATTTAAAGTCGATTTTCACGATAAAATGTGGCGTTCTTCTGAGCTACCATTCTTCTCCACTAAAGTCTATTACTTAACTCATCCATTCTGTTCTGCCTTGGCGCAAGAAAGGCGATATCAAGTCCTCTGTCGCCAAGCGTCTTCTGGTAACCTTGTCGGAAGTTAGGGTTCAGAACTCATTTATTCTCATTGAATTGCATCGATAGAATTTCCCATCGTAATAAAATTATTAATGGATACGTTGGTAGATCATTGACCTTTGATAGTCGAGACGATATATTTGTGAATGATGGGGTCATACTTAAAGGGTTATACACACGGCAGGAAGGAACATGAGTATTGATGTTTGTTCTTTATGTGTTACTTTCTACATCCGAATTTGAGCAAAGTATTACTGTAGAAAAAAAAATGTGTTTCCCCAAAGTTGTATTGTTAGTTATTTCATCTTGTCTCTATTCTTTTGGCAATTTAGTTTATTTCATTACGAGACATCACGCACCCCAGTGTTTTGGCAAAGGACGAATGAAACCAACAAAGATCATATATTAGCCTCGTGACTTCGGTATAGAAATAAAGTTAAGATATTGTTATTTAATTCCATCCATCTCTCTTTGCCTCTCCCTTTCTCTTCCCCCCCTCTCTCTCTCTCTCTCTTTCTCTCTCCCTTTCTAAGCTTTCTATGTGTATCACTCTCTGAATTTCTCCTCAACATTTCTCTCTATTTTTGTCTGACTCCTTTTTACTTCCATATCCTATTACCTCACTTTTTCTCTACTCCTCTCTCTCTCTCTCTCTCTCTCTCTCTCTCTCTCTCTCTCTCTCTCTCTGTTTATTTATCTATATTTCTTTTATATCTTTTTCTTTCACATCCTTTTCTCCTCATCTTCTGATCATCTTCTCTCTCTATTTCTTGTGCCCTTTTTCTCGCTCCTAATCTTTCTCTCTCCCTCTTACTCTCTCTCTAGTATTCTTCCATTTTCAATACACTTTTGTCTTCATCAAAATCTGTGCGTTTATATTTCCGTCTCTCTATCTCCCTCTATCTCATTCGCTCTTTCTCTCTCTTTTTGTTCCTTTTTTTTTTATCTTACGCTTTTCAGGGGAAACAATCTAAGGAATCAACTTTAGTAAATTTAATCAGGAGCAAAGTACAAATTCCTGTTGCTTTCGGTCATCCATACAGATTGTAGCTGAGCAGCTGAATTCGACTATTTCGTGTCTGTCTTTCAAGTAAATCAGTCAGTCAGTCACTTGCTCTACCCATTTATCTACGTATCCATCTCAGTTTATATCCCATTATGTTCATATTTTAGTTTCAGTCTATAGAGTTCCTTTAGTCCTCGTTTATCCGTGTGCCTGTCATTTTTTCTAACTCATTCTGTTCACATATAAGCACGTTATACGCCTTTGCTGTTATGACCACTGATAATCCCTTTGTTTTCTAACTTTCCTTTCACGTGTCTTTTTAGAAAATACCTTCTTCCATAGTAGAATCATCAAATTCTATTTTTGAGCGATAATGATATTCTGATGTTTTTCTTTCATTCCCAGCACTCTGTCCGACCATCACAAATCGGTTTTTAGTATTTTACACAATTATTACGTTATCAACTTGCCTTTCTCACATCGGCCTCGCTGGTCACCGGAGAGTTTGGAAAAGTTGTGGAACACATTCTCAAATCTTGGTTCGCGAAACCAAGTCATTGTTATCCAATGAAAACAATCAATGACAATTTACAACGAATACGACTTCCAAGTTGACTCCTCCTGAACTAGTACATTGGCTTACTAATGGCACTACCTCATATATATATATATATATATATATATATATATATATATATATATATATATATATATATATATTGGACAATTCAACGTTGTTGCAATAGAGTCTTCAACTCAAGGTTTACACATTGCTAATAAAAAAAACATCTTCTAGCGACCATTTGACACGATGGACTATCCCATATAAACAGATTCAGTGGCTCTTATTTAAAGCAAAACATGAAAATCCATCTATACAGGTAATTTCTTCTAGACCGACTCTCTAATATATATATATATATATATATACTACTTTGTCAGTTTAAATGTATATACACACGTACATATATATATATATGCATACTTATATATATGTGTGTGTGTATATATTCATTTAAACCGACATAAACACGATATACACACATATACATATACATATATATATGTATATATATATGTGTGTGTGTGTGTGTTTGTGCATATACATTTAAACCGACAAACCAGTATATATATATATATATATATATATATTAGACACTCGCACAGACATATATATATATATATATATATATATATATATATATATATATATATATATATATATGTATATATATATATATATATATATATGTGGGTGTGTGTGGGTGGGTGTGTACATATATTGTTCATGGTTTTAACACTGTCAAGTTTCTTCCAACAACCATCATGCAGACAATGGCTATATTCACTTTTTCCAAGAACGAAATGCACAGTCACTTAAGAGTAGGTTGGCTATTCAGTCCACTCAACACCCAGTCAAAGTTTTGGAATTCAAAACAAGACTTTTACTAGTATCCAATCACGTTTTCATAGTTGTTTTGCCGTCATGTTATGATGTTGCGAACTAATAAAAATATTCTATTAGTTTCACTTTGGAAATAAGAGAAAAGCAATAAAAGCTTTGACTTGATATGCAATTCAGTTGACTGACCACAGAAACAATAAAGAGCTGGGAACGTTTCAAAGATATATTTAAGTTTTCCCTAAAATATGCAAAAGATGGTGCAGTGTATGCATATTCAGATGTCTATTTAAGCATCTATCTATATATGTATATATATCGTATTTAGGTAGCAGTTCTTCTTTTATACGTGTGTCATTAAATAGTGTCGATATTTCTTGTCGATTCAACCCTTTAGGGATTTTCCCCAATTTACGGACGTTGCCCTTGATATATACTTCGAAGAAGGTATGAGTTTTCAACGGTTCATGTTGAATGTGCTGTTTTGAGTGTCTAGGCCGAGTGAGATATCAACCCTGTATAAACAGATCATTTCAAATAAAAAATTTTTTGATATATGATACAACGCAATTTATATATATATGCAATGCTCTTCCATAGGAATAGAGCATTCTGGTGGACAAAGGATATAAGAAGCTAGATAAATATATCGCTTAAATTCAGCCTTACTGACTGTCCAGTTCCGTGACCCAGCGGTGAGACACCGGCCTCCGGTTACAATCCTGCCTCGTGGTACTTGATGGGATAATGGATCGTCTATAGTCACACTGAAGGGTTGTAATACAACGAAACAGCTGTCTGTGGATGACGCAATAATTTTATATATATATATATATATATATATATATATATATATATATATATATATATATATACACACACACACACATACACACACTTGTCTCACAGTCACTAATTGGACAACCGTAGCGTAATATTTTGAAAAATTCAATCAAAGAATAAATATGGTCAGAATAAGTTATATTCATAAAATCACACGACGTAGATATGGCGCAGGAGAAATACTTCCAGTCCAAAGTGTTCACTACGCAAGACATACCTGTATACTTTTGTTTTATCTAAGGCCACAATTTAGAATTCGGAACTTATTGCAAGTTAATGATCGTTGAAACAAAACAAAACAAAAGAAGAAAATGATGAAATGTTAAAATCAATAGAATATCACTTTCAGTTTCTATTTCTCTTTCAAGTCTATTTCATAGCCACGCCTACGTGACGTGCACCGGCAATTGTGTCTTTAATTCAATTCTTCTGCCCACTGATTCCACTTTTGTTCATTTTTGCATTCTATATC
This sequence comes from Thysanoteuthis rhombus, assembly GCA_963457665.1. Taxonomy (NCBI): domain Eukaryota; kingdom Metazoa; phylum Mollusca; class Cephalopoda; order Oegopsida; family Thysanoteuthidae; genus Thysanoteuthis; species Thysanoteuthis major. The sequence goes on from OY735198.1 coordinate 21,147,449, forward strand.
AAAGCTTCATCAAAAAGTATTTCTTTTACTGAATCATTCATAATGCTATTTTATCACTAATGCCTTTTCTGCTTTCAACTATCATTTTTAGTTCTCTAGTTTTTCTCAATTTTGTTACTTAAATAGGTCAGTATCTATTCATCTAAAAACAAGCATCCATTTCCTTCCAATTTAAATTTGACTAATTCTTTTTGCCAATAACAGGCGATCGATATTTGATCACTGTCACTTATTTTAGAATGAGACTATCTAAATTTTCAAACTGTTTATTATAGCTTATATTATTTGGATTCAAGATGCTAAATATTTTTAGAATCGTGTATGACAAAACCACACTACAATTTTTATTATTGGTGAAACATTTTTAGCATTTCGGATGAAAAATATAAAAATTTGAAACAAAAAGACTAATCAAATCAAACCAAAAGTGAGTTTAATTCGGAATAACGATGAAAAAAATGTTAGACTTCAAACCAAATCTAGCAAAAGGAATATAGAAACAGTTTTGACTGGTGTGGTCATATACTGGCAACTGTGCAGAGGCTTATAAGAGTATCTAAACAAATGATATTAGCAGACAACAATGATATTTTCCCACGGTTTCGCTTTCTTTCGCACAGCGCCATCTACATGGAAAAAAACGTAATTACACCCCTTACTAAAACCATTCTTAGGAGTGAACTTTCAAAAATCAAAAAAGTGTGTTAGTTGGGGGGGGGTTATAGACTTAATGAAGAGTAAATGTTGAAAGTATTTTGCGTATGTATGTATATTTTGAGTGAAGGATTGGGAATGAGACGGACTCAAGACTAAAAGTATATGACGATTTGTTAATCAATTAATCCATAAATGAATTAATTATTTTGCTATACATGTTATGGGAGGGCTCCTCATCTGTAATAGCATGCTTGTACCTGTTAGTGATTGAAAAATTTCTGTAGGAAACAGATTTAGCATCGGAAGTTTTGCTTTGAAAGCAAAAATGGAAATCAAGAAAGAGGATCCCTGGGAGGCCATAATGGTGAGTCCTGCATTGTGTCCATGAAGAAATATGTGGTGGTATGGTTGGATATTCAGTTTGAATTAGTAGCAGCAGTTATGGGTATTTTATTGGTTGTGCTGATCAGAGGGGCTAGGCATTTTTAAGCATCAGTTGTTGTGGATACTTACGAACTGGAAACTAGTTTAGTGTCAGACTGTTTGGGTATTTGGTAAGTTCGGAATGAGGCTTCACTAAGTGTTAATCCAGGTAGTGTGGTAAGGGGGGTTCCGTTATGTGTGATCGAATATCCATTCAGAAATGTATGTTCTGGATCCCTGGTGGTCATAGTGGGCATTATTAAAAGTCCGATAGCTTTAAGTTGTACGAATGAAAAACCATACATAGGTTTCTAAAGTTAAGGGGTTGTGTGACTGTGTGAAGTTCCCAACGTTAGATACGCATTAAGGGGATTGTGGATGTGAGGTTTTTGCAGGGAGTGAGAGTTAATGATTATATAGGGTTGTTTGGGCCTTGGTAGGAGTATAGTTTAAAGAATAGTGAGTTGGTGAGTATAGAACAATAAGGATTTTATAGGATTATGATGTTAGAGATTGGTGTGGTTAGGGTTGTTGAGTTTAGTGTTGAATGTGTTTGGGAAGAGAGTTTCAAGTTTGTTAAGCTACATATCTTCATGTAGTTCAAGAATTTTAGTGTCAGGAGGTGTAAATTCTATTTTTTCGATGATTGTGAATCTAGCGTCTGTGCCGAAAATGGGGTTTAGGCTGCAGAAGTGTAGTTCTACTGGGAGTAGGCTGAGATGATTGGGTGATTTAATTCTGTGCCTATAGTTATTGAGTCAGGAGTAGAAAGTCTTCTTAATGGTAGAGTTAGTGAAGGTGTTGGTGTGCTTGGTTTGCTTAAGGTGATTACTACATACACTATTTCTTTTGTTGCAGGGTTGTCAGAATTCAATGGTTATATAGACGGTGTTATGAGAGACTTTGTTTTTTATCATAGTGTGACTGCTAATCATGTTTTTTTTATGTTTTGGGGTCTTTATTTGGTTATTCGTATCTTTTAGAGGATATCCTAGTTTAGTGAAATGATATAGTCTGGAGATTTCTATTATCTGTGTATATACAGGTGTCTGGGAAGGCTATGAAATCAGTTGACTTCTCGTACTCAAATTTGATAGAGCCGTTTGTTGAGTTTGTGAGAAGAATTTCTCGAGTTCGGCTTCCACTCCCGTATATAAAAAAATATCATCTATATATTTGACGCAGAAGATGCAGTCTTTATCCTTCTCTGGGTATATGTAAATCTCATGGAAATAGTAGCAAAGGAGGGAGCCGCTACTGTGCCTTTGGCACAGCTTTACATGGAGAAAGTGTCTATTATCAAAGTTGAAACTATTGAGTGTTAGAATGTGTTTTATAAGGGTGGTAATAGTTTATGTTCTGGTTTCTTTGGTTGCTCTGTTGTAAAATGAACCGAAGACCAACTTAAATGCAAACAAAGAGCCATGGAAAGAACAAAGCTAAAAATAATGGTAAGAGATAGGAAAAGATCGACACATATCAGAGGAGGGGGCAGAGTGTGGGATGTTATACCAACAATCAAGCAACACAGATGTAGGATGTTTTACAAAAAGAGATTACAACACATGGAACAAAACAGCAGCCGATTGGGACCGTAAACACAGTAAGAAAAGACCATACACAAGATGGGGATGAGATAGAAAGATATCCCTGTAGGACATGGTAAAGTTTAGCCCAATTGTAGTCGTGGTGGAGCGGAATAAGAAGGACTTTGTCCAGCATTGGCGTACAATGACTGATCAGTGGGGAGGAACCAGGATTCTGAATATCGATGAAAAGGCAGGAAAATCATATTGATTGAGTGGAAGATTTTCCTTTCCTCTATATATATAGCCTTGTGCTGGACTAAACAAAGATTAGTAATTGTTAGAAACCATCAATCAAAACTGTCACCAAAAAGGTTCATAGTTTTTTTCTCAGTTTGGGGCCGGCTGGCTGTGCATGTGTGCATTTCGCGTACATGTTGTGCCAGTAAAGCTAGAAATCTAAGAATCTACTTCATATTATGTTTAGAAAAACGTTTTAGGTTGATGGGGCTAGAATGTAAGATTTTGTTAAATTGATCTCGATTTTTTTGTACAGCAGTATTGGGGCTTGTTTTCTTTATTTATTTTATTGATTCAGACTTTATCAGTGATCACTGCCCATCAAAAGGCGCACAATGTAATGCATACACTGATCGCTCTTTTTTAAAAAGTTTTTAATACATAGGCTGCATAGCAATTTCTATTGCGCGACAAACCATACCTGTTCATAAGATGTTTGTGCTTAGAGTCATATAATACAAAATATATATTTTACTGTGTGTATGCTATCGACACACGTGTAACCATATGCATCAGTCTAGGCCTGTATAATAATCATAAATTCATCATATGTGTACGTCAATGTTTGTATGTATGTGTGTATGAGTGTGTGTAGCTCAGTGCATGAGGTGAACATTTCTCATCGAGATATTACCTTGAGTGGGAATATTACACCAACTGTCTTGCTCCCGGAAGCACATAATAGATCACCATTATTCCTGCTGGCCACCATCATAGTGTGTTCGATAGCAATTTTTGGCGGGAACCAGGCCCAAGCGGCGCCAATAGGTGGAATGAGTAATAATGCCGGATGGTGGGAGAGAAACACGTCACTTGGTCCTGTCTGGGTGGTTTGTGAAACTGATACTATCAGTTACTGAGCATTATTCGGTAATCAAAGAAAGAATGAGCGAGAAGGGGAGAATTTGTTCGTCAGGGTATGGGGGCTGAGCAAGACGTGACTAGAGCAGAAACTGTCAGAGCTAGCAGACCAAACTATTCAGGCCGTCTTTCCTATGTTGAGTTGTATTGTTGTGTGAAAGCCTAGAGAGGAAAAAGTGTTTTGTTTTTTTACTTGCTTTTTATTGTTTCTTCACTTCTTTGTTCTTGCAAGCTTTTATTGTTTAGCGTTCGATCGATAAATGAAGAAGTGACTCGTGGTCCCCGATATACGATTTTTTTTTTACAACGCTCTCATCTGTCTGCCACACAAACGAAGAATATCAAAAACGTAGACAATATTACAGAACTTTAGTCGGTAAATGAAGTGCAGTTTATAAAATCTCCACCCCCTTAAGTAACAGCATCAACTTCATTCCAATATTTCCTTTCAAAAAATTATATGTTTCAGCTAAATGAGTTTAGATCAAAAATAACCTTATTTCTCTCGCAACGGCTCTTTAAGTATAAAAGTCACTAATAAAACATATGCCAATGTTTTTTGTTTTTTTTTTCTTATAATGGCCCCTACTAGCTATTGGGACAAAACACTGGCTTAGGAAAAGCCAGAAAGCAATAAAGGGTGAAATTTTGCAATAAAATGCTGGGGAAGGAAACTAATGTAAATGATGGTTCTTACCGCAACGAAAAAAAGAAAAAGGCTGCTTTCGTTTCCGTGACGAAACAAAACCGGCAAATTCAATCATTGAATTTCAACCGTCTCACTGATCACACACATATGCTTATATTTATATATATATATATATATATATATATATATATATATATATATATATATATATATATATATATGGGTGGTGCACGTGTTTGTGTATGTTTGTGTATGTGTGCCTATGTGTTTGTCTATCAGTCATACTCCCGTCTGTTAAACTTATACGTTGAAATGGGTGGCTGGACAGCGTACCTTTTAAGAGCGGTATCTCAATACAAATACCCAGAGGAGAGCGTAGAATGGGGGTAAAAAGCAAGGTAAAGGTACATTCGGGATTAGCAGTGAAACATGGGAATAGTAGCTAAAGGTGATCGGCTGCTTGGCTGTCAAGAAAAGAAAGTCATGAAAGTAGAGTTGAGAGAAATTAAATTCGTTTCCAAGTGTCTGTGAGCAAAAGGTTTGGTTAGTTATCGAGAACAGTTGCTTCAGACAAAAAGGTTCAACAGACACTACAGTGCTTCAGATCTCCGTCACAAGATGTATCGTCAGCAAAAAAAAACAGAAAAAAAGCCCCAAGCATTTATGAAGAAAAATTTTGTCAGTTTATAACAGGAAAAAATCTCATTTTCCGATATCTATCACCACAGAAAATCTCCATTCATCCCTTGTAAATTTGAATCGTAAGAATGTTGAATAGTTGCATACATTTGACAATATATTTCAATATTTTGTAAATATTTCTACATACAAATAATTTTTACTCATTGTATAAGTCACTTTGTGACACTGATACAATTTTGAATATTTCATGTGGGGACGTGCTGACAAGTCTCCGACCAGACAGAATGACCGAGAAACCAACTCAAAAAAAGGTGGAGGGGTCATGTAAATTGGCACTTTTTAGAAGTGTACCTTTCCCTGCTTCAGTAACAAAATAATGATTAGATTTTGGTAAGTAGGTCGGACCGAGAACTGATATCGTTTCTTTGTCGAGAACTTTTCAGCAGTCCTGTATGCATAAAAAATCATACTGCTCCAAGGAAACTCAGCAATAACATCCAAGTTGTATTGAATCATCTGCAGGTACGACACGGAGATGGAAATGGTAGTTAACAGCCCACATGATCAAATAAAGACATGGAAAGAGGAAATTTCGAGGACATCCCAAAATCGGGCTCATTTCGAATAACTCTTTTATAACAGTAATGAATTGGGTTATCGGATACACATGACCCATTATTTTTGGAGGGGAAGCTATTTGCTTTATCTATCATACTTTTTGAGTGGAAATCTTTCAAAGTGGATGTCTGTGAAAGAAAAGCTCTCAAAGCGGGCGTCATCTTTTGTTACGTTTTAGATCACCAGTCATTTTAGAGCCGTGTTGAAATGACGGTAAATAAAATACAATTACATTTTTTTAATTCTTCTGAGAGAATTACCTCTAATCCCAAAGTTTCAAAGCGATACTCATCAAAGCAAAGGAGCTATTAAAAGTTTGATGGTAAAATGCATGAGTCAGATTTCAAAGATTTCAAATTCAAGAACTATTAGAGATATAGACTTAATATCAATATTTTATCCATAGATTTAGTATATGAGCATATGTGATTCTTGCAAGGTAATCTGAGATGGTGATTTGGGGAGTGTAGGGTTATTCGATACAGAATAATCGTGTTATAAAAGGTTCAATGTATGCAAACTTTACGATATATATATATATATATATGAGTGTGTGTGTGTGTGTATGTTGATAGATAGATGAATGGATAGATAGATAAATAGATTCAAATTAGTTTTTATAAAATTCAACTTAATATACTATAATGTCTAAATTGTTGAACACCCAGTAAGAATCGAACTCACAATAGCAACTATGTTCTTTGAGATTATGTATGATTATACAACAACATAATGATCAACATAAATCGACTCAGTACAGAATATTAGGAAGCCGTGTTGACATTATAAATAAAGTTTTGCAAAATTTTAAAACTATCTCTTGACTTGTCGAAAGGAGATGGGAGGAAAACAAGTCAATCAAAATATAGGATGATTGAAAAAAAAAGAGAGATACGTGATTTCTAAATTGATTCTTGGTCTTCATTTTGGCCTCCTGGAAAAGGTCGGCTGCTTAGCTATAGAGGCTTCATTTGAGTAATCACTGCTGGATCTTATTGACAGACGCGCGTTTAAAGTTCTTTCTCGTTGGTTGGCTCCAGCTCGACAATGTCAGATACAATCAACATTATAATTCAACAGCGACTAAGAATCAGATGACAAGATGACACAGCCGAAGAAGCCGAGATGTCAATACCATAGAAGCCTAGGAATACAGGAGAATTTTCAAATTTTAATCTATCAAAATGTTTGCAAAAGAAAATTAAGACTTTGACGCATCACGATAATGCTCTGATATTCCTGGTATTTGGTTGGTAGGCTTGAAAACAACACGTTTACCGACAAAGCAAGCAAAACCATTGGAAAGTAAGAGCCCACGCCTACTTTTATTCCGAGAGAGGATGATCATTGCAACTTCTCTATTGTATGTATAATAAATTAAGGATTATTAAAAAGTGTATTTTCAAGAATAAATGTGTTTCTTTATTCTTATCTCGACAAATGTTTGTATACACGTGAGACTTATCAGCTGGGCTTAGTCAATGAGAGAGCTGCCTACCGATCACATGGTCGTGATTTCAAATCATGCAAGGTAAGAGGTAATTTCATATATACGTTTTGACGACTGGTGTCGAAGCCCCAGGTTGTTAGTGATCCTTGCAAGTCTCAAGTCTGATCGAGTCCAGGACTTCATGCCTACATATTTTTATATAGAGTATACTCAATTAGCTACACGGTGAAGTAAATGTGCTAACCATTACAATATTCGAGAGAACTTCAGTTTGGCAAATAACCATGAAAATGGAAAACCAAATGAGTTTTAAATTCTGCACACTTGTATGTTAATAATTATTAACGTTCAGCATCGTCTTTATTCCTCAATGAAAGCTGTGAACCCAAATTATCTATCTATATCCAATGAGATCGGGAAACGGAGGTTGAGGGCGAGTCAGTGCAAGACCCAGTAATGGTAGGATGCAACCTAGCTTCAACCCCTTAAGATTTGAAGCGACACACGTAATAAATGTATTAATCACCGTGAGACATTTCAAAAGTAAAACAATTATTCCTAGAGTTGTAAATTTCAAAGCTTTGAAAGCAAGCTGAAAAATGCCTGACATCCTTTTTTGAACTGAAAAAGATCTTTTGATTTTATTGAATAAAGATATGGGGGTCCCCTGAAGAGGGTGAGACAAACGGGGAACCTCTTCCCCAACCACCTCTGGATCATATTTTCTCATATACAGTGAGAGTCTTTGAAAGTTGGTAACTCGTAGTCAATAAAAGATAATGGTACTGTACAGTTGCCTCATGTAACCCAAAATTTATGTACCAATATACAAAGACGGTATTGCTCTCCGCAGGTAATATGTTTCCCGCTATATATATATGCCGGATATACTCCTTCCTGGAAATATATTTATTTTTCTTTCCCCTGTTCTTCTGGGAATGTATCCATTTGTCCCGCGATTCCAGATAAAAATGAATATTCAACGTAGCATTATAAACTGCCACATGTAAATCGACAAATTCCATCCCATTCCAGTCTCATTGGACAACGTTCTTCCAATCCCAGTCATTAGGAAAGATACTAATGCAATTGTAAAAGGTGAACAATTAACTATATTTGATCTGAAGCAATCATTCCTTTTCTCTCTTTCTCTGCTAATTCTTCTACTTTCCATGTTTTTTTTTTCTGATTTCGTCTTTCTTTGGCGTCTCTCATCTTCTTCTTCACATTCTATCCGCCATCTTCCTGCTTCTCATCACTGTGTTTTTTTTTCTTTTTTCTCGCCCTGCCTTCTTACTGTCGCTCCTCTTTCTTTGTTGTTCACATTTTTCTTGTTTAAATATTAGCCTTTGTCCTTCCCACAACCATTCTTTTGACCCTACTCCTCATGATTGGCAACAGATGCACATAGATACAAATGAGTTTTCAGCATAGCATTATAAAAATGACTGATGCAAATAGACAATTAAACTTCTACTCATTCCATCCTGATCAGACTAATTTCTTCCAATCAGAGCTATTATGCAAGATACTAATGAAACTGGAAAGGAATCTGAGTGTGCTTAGCTCTGCCAACGTCATTATACGAGGGAGTGACTCAATGGATCCAAAATTTAGTCAGCTCTTCCCCAGCTCATTGTCCAACCCTACACATCTTTTTATTAAAATTCATTATGATCTTCAGGGATATCGTGTGGACAGACATGAAATCTTGGTGATATTATGTGATTCGGACATATAACAACAGCAGATATGTGCATTGATCCACCCTAAAATTGTATCACATCTTTCGTAACTTATTATCAACCCTCCAACGAGATATCGTGTGGACAGTGTATGTATAAATAAATTTAAAAGTAGACGGAGGCATGTCTCTCATTCAAATTATTGGATCCACCCCAGAATTTTATCACCCACCTCTTATCTCATTGTCCATCCTTCCGTGAAATTCCATTGAAATCCATTCGGTACTTTCAGAGAGATTGACCTGATGGGTAGAGAGATGAAAAGACCCGATCGAATACATATAGTTATCCAACGTTAAAGTGAAATTAACAAGAATAAGTCTGAAACAATGTTCCGGTTTCTCTCTTTCTCCGCTCATTTTCATAATTTTCATCCTTCATTTGTTATTCCTTCTTTCTACGGCTTCTTTTTTCACCTTCGTCTTTCAGTTTTTCCAACTATATTCTAGAACTGTTCTTTCTCATCACTTTGCTTTTTTTCTTCCTCCTCCTCCTCCTTTTTATGCTGCTTCTCTTTTTTGTTGGCTGTTCTTTTTCTTTTTTAATCTCTTCTTTCTCCTTTGCTTCCCTTGAACTATTCGATCATTCTTTCTATTTTCAGTACTTGTTTTCAGTATTTGGTGCTTTTCGTTCATTCAACGGGGGAGAGGGAATCTTTTAAAAAAATTGTTTTTTTATAGACATAATAAAAAGTAAGTGTTTGGATATCCAGCCCTCTAAGTCCATTGACACGACCTGTACAAGTGACACATAGATATAGCCAGCCAGGGTAGCTTAAAAATGATTCAACCAATGCTGACAGTTTCGGTGACAGTTTTCGTTGAATGTTTCTTATAGATTTCCGGGGGGTTGAAAGGTAGAGGGTTTTAGAGTAGTTAGGGTGAAGTAATTGAGATAAAAGGGTGCTGGGTGGTCCAAGGGTCTGGCAAATCTTGGGGAGAGTCAACACCCAAAAACGGGGGTTAAAAGGATTGTGATCGTGATGGTAAAAACGCCTGTGGTAGATACTACGAATATTGAACAGATGAGTAGACAAAAGTTAATCCGATTTGATCTGTTTCATCTCAGTAAATATGCTTTTGGACGAGCCACAGCCGGAAAGGTCAGCAGACGTTGCATCCAAAACATGGTAAGCAATCTCATGGTCAGACCACATAGCTAGAATCGAAAATTCTTCTCGGTATTTTCTTTTGACTGCCAAATTGTGCGCTGGATATGCGTGTATTCATCTTTGAAGCAAACTCACAATACAGAAGCTTCTTGGCTAGATAGTCTGACAGGCAATTGCAAAAGAGCATGATCCCTCCTGGGTTACTTACCAGTGTATCCTTGTTCCTGATTAAATTTGGAACCTATCAACAGCGCTACAGTTTCTGTCTGCTTTAACAGACGCTGATATTCATCACCATAAGAGACATCGTGGATTTTACAAATGGTAGACAAAAAAGGAACTAACTGAAGTCTTGAAAAACTCTCCCCTTGCAGATGCCAATCTGTTATTGGAGTAAAAAGCTATTGTGAATTCTTGTTTTAAGATGTGTCTAACTTCATATCATTTATCATAGATTCGAAAACTGCTACACTGGCCGCTTAGGAAAAGAGGCATCGTTTTTAAAGGATTCGAGGGTGTTTTTTTTTCAATAAATGAAAAGATTTGAACTCAAAACTTGGTTGCCTGCAGTCTTATGATTCAACCATGTATCCAAAACAAAAGCTTCCCATGAATGGATGTAGTTGTTGGGTCAACTGTTCTTTTCCATTTGCCTCTGCGGCATTAATGATATATACATAATCAAGCAACAGTTTGGCAAATGTGGTTTAACCCTTGTCAAGAATGACAAGCCCGTCACTTTCATAGAATCAGCGATCTGTAAATGTCTGTGTTCATTACACTGTTGAGCAGACAGGTCTCCATCTGACATGATTTGAGCACGCCTGACAGACTGCATCTTGTTTTCGCGCCACCGCTCTTAAAATAGACGCGTCCAGTGGAGCGGAAACACGCTAACTGTAGCTGAACATCGACCGGAGATGCAGCCAATGAGGTAATCCAGCGTGGTGGGTGCCGTATGAGTTAAATGACTGCAAAAACAGACACACGTTTACACAGTTGCATCCATGAGCACACGATGGCGTCGTAATCGTTAATTGGTTCCGTTACTAAGACTGACGAGGCAAAATCCATCATTTGAATAATAATAATAATAATAATGATAATAATAATAATAATAATAATAATAATGATGATGATGATGATGATGATGATGATAATATTAATAATGATAATAATAATAATAATAATAATAATAATAAGAAGAAGAAGAAGAAGAAGAAGAAGAAGAAGAAGAAGAAGAAGAAAAAGAAGAAGAAGAAAAAGAAGAAGATTAAAAAGAGAAAAAAACTAAAAAATGTTTGCTGAGTAGTGTGGCTAGATTTGGATGACTATAAACAATTGAAGAATATGTTTAGGTAAAGAGCTAAACGTGTAAAAGTTCCGTGAATAAACTCACCCGTCTAAACTTATCGCACAAATTTCCTTGGCGTTTATTCTTTGTTTATGGAACAAGAGAGTCTTCTTTGCCGAAGCAATTGTCACACGTTGTGTGTTGGAGAAAAAAAGTACTGTAGGGGAAGTAACTGAGCATGAATCCGTCCAAAAATCTAACCACTCCCGTAGCTCGTTGCCCATCCTTCTACAAAATTCCATTGAAGTTTAACGAGAACTTGGATATAATGCGTTTTGTAGACACCTATACCTCGTAAATATAAAAGCTACTTGTCCTTGGGACCGACACAAAATTTAAGCAATTATTCCGTTGCTAAACGCCCATTCTACAAAATTCCTCTGGAATTCTTTGTGAACTTCTATAGATATCGCCTGGACAGACAGACTGGGAGACAGATAGATGGACAGACACAGGGTAATACATATAACGCTGCAACTCCGAAGGCAAATATAAGAGGCTTCTATTTCCTTTAACTTAACGATAATCATCTTCAGGCTATTTAATGAAAACTGCAACAAAGGTTTTATCAAATATCCTCCCGATTTCTTTTTCTCACTCTCTCAATATATATTTGTTTTTCTCACTTCCAAGCCACCCACCTTCGTTTCTCTTTCATCTCTTTACATTTTCTCCTCATCCTCATCTCTTTCTCTTTCTCTCTCATTATCTATCAACCTATTTTTCTCTCTTTTCAAAGTATTCTACTTCCCAATCTCCTGTGTCTTTCCCTCCTGCTCAGATACGTATACTCTCTTTTTCTGGCACCAACATAGTTCCTTCCAGTTTGTACGCATACCCTAATGCACACACACGTGAAAACACAAGCAAGTATACACACACACAAATATACATGTACACACCTACTCACTCATATACATGTTTACACGTGCGTGCGCTCACATGCATACATACGTAAACACTTTCATTAACACACACACACATACACACACACACACACATACACGAAGGTGATGATATATAGGATGTTTCTTTATAGACCATGAATTCAATTGTCAAATTAGTGCACACCAGAGACGTATTTAGTGAAATGAGTCATCATTTTTTTTAGCTTTTCTCTTCTATTCAGGACTTGGTTCAGTTAAAGAAACTTTTAATGACATCATGTCGAACAATAAAGCCTACTTTAATGAATATAATGGATGTAGTTTATTGAATAACATTCTAAATATATGACATCCTTTTGGTTTTTTATAATAACAGCGAGCAGTTTTAAACATTTCCTGTCGTTAATGGCAGCCAATCGATTATGCAAAATCGTTGGCTAGATCTTTGTTTTAAAGAATTCACTTGAAAAATCATACAATGAGCAATGAAGTGTTATGTTTGGTGTTTTAAAAATCTGCGTTACTTACTCTTTTAGGAACATGAATATTTCAATTATTATCTTTTGTTACACGTAATAGTAGACAGAAAAAAAATGCAAACCTATTCTTCGTCAGGAAAACAAAAAATTCCCCGGAAAATATCGTATAATTTATGTGAAAATAGCAGGAGATCGGTAAATCAAACGGCAGTTCTTAAAAATCGAAATACGTTATATCGAGGTTCGAAATAGCGAGGGTTTAATGTAATAACAATAAGATCACTCACTTTTTCAATCAAATTTCGATCACCCAAATACACTTAGGCTGGTCAATATGAATGTAGTCTAATGCATTTTGCATAACAGACATTTATTTTTCAGCAGTCGAAGAACTTTAATTTTTGCTTCTCCATAAATCACGTAGATCGAATATCATACAGTGAAAATTTCAGATCGAGATTCAGCTAATAACCCTAGTAGACAATTTGACTTTTTTCATGGGATGATTCACTTATAACTATGTTCTGAAGGTGTCTAATAAAATAAGTGATTCATGATTAACAAGCTTTTAAATTTAATCCACTACATAAAAAGATATGCACATTCCAAACACACCCACTACAAACTTTCCACTGTAATTACTCTTCTCATCTCATTCTATTTCAAGAGAGATATTCATTCGCATATAAAGATTTATGAAAAAAATGAAGTATGATCAACAGGAGACATGTTCCTTGGTATCTTAAATGTAGAACATGATTAAAATTGAATGAAACTTCGATACGATGATATCCATATTTGAAGTAAAAAATCTTGACATCAAATTTAAGTTTCAATAGGACCGTTTAGTCACTCTATAGAAACCTTCATTTGACGAATGCTGTTTTGGGATGAATGATTAAGAATTTTGGAAAAAGGGGTGATCAATGAAAAAAGTCAGAATTTTCAAAGAAACAAGCGTAATTGCTGCCGAACACAAATTAGAGGACATATTGAGCATAAACTTTGGTTGCAAATTGACCACCCCTGAAAACCCTCGAGGGATTTTAAGAAAGACGTTTTTCCACACATAATAAGGAGTGAATGTTCGAATTTCAGCCTTCTGACTCAATTAGTGTGGCCTGTATGCGTCATACGTGCATACATAGTCATTCAGCCTTACCAACTTGAAAACTGAAGAAAACTATGTTGATATTGATAATGTTGATGATGACGATTTCAGTTGACGTTTTCTAAAAGCTTGAAATATCCTCAACAATATTTAATCACTTCTGCCTCAGTTACGCCAGGAGACTTACTTTCAACGTTTAAGATGATCTCTTCGAAATATGATAAGCTGATTAACACTCATACTTGGATAGCAATATTGTATTTACAAGATAAGCACAATGGAAATAAATCTATGAATCTGAACAAATATTTTTGATTTTACTCTCACCGCATAGAAAAGATATTATGCTACTTTAAGACGGTTATATGGAAATGTATATCCAATTCTTTGTTTGATATTGGAGACAAGTTCGTAGGAGAAAGTGCATCACTTCGAGATCAAATATCTGAATTGAAATATGTAGAATCTAACCAAAGGATTGGTTCTCAAATTAAGAACAATGAAACAAGTACAGGACAGGATCATGTTTGGCATCACATGTAGGGATCACAAGAGCCTGTGCAGAATATTAAAGAAAAAAACAGGAGTCAGAAATAAAATCCATTAGAAAACTCAAATGTTGCAAAAATGTCAGAACCACTGGACATCAAGGCTCTCAAGAGATCATATGTGAAACTAAAGCCGACAGAAAATAAAATGGTGCGACGATTTAGACAGGTTCAGGAGATATTAGCACATTGACGTCTGCGATAAACAGATCTGGCAAATCTTGGGAGAGTTCTCTATTAAATGAAATCGCTAAAATGCTGATGATGTTGATCCGAATAAAAGGCATTTTTCGACTTTCACTCATGAAAGAAAAGGTGAGATTGATGAGTCAGTTCATCAAGACATGATGACTCTATTTTCCGACAACAGGAGATTGCATTAAACAATCTTTGTGACATTCAGCACAGATCGATCGAATCAGCGAGTAAAGTTACTACTTTATGAAAATTATATTTATTAAAACCATAGCCGAAAGGGGAGAAGTGTATGATCAAAATTGTTGGGTGCAATGTAAATATAACAAATATTTTGAAATAAATGATTGAAGTGACACAGAAAATTTTGAGGAAGTTTTCAATGTACCTAGCGTTTAAAGCTGTAAAGCTTTCTTGACTATATACAAAGAGCCTAGAAAGCTTTACTGCTTTAAACACTAAATATGCAATTATTATTTAACTTTTTCCAAATATTTGTGCATTCATTTATTCCCATGATCTCTTAATATAATTTATGTGATTTCGTTCAGTGTTGTTTATATATGACACAGACTTTGATATTATTGTAAAGCTTTCAAGACTATATATATATATATATATATATATATATATATGTATGTATATATATATATATATATATATATATATATATATATATATATATATATATATATATATATATATATATATAACCCAGGAAGCTTTACAGCTTTAAGCACTGAATATATATTTTTTTAACTTTCTTTTTAAATATTTGTTAATTTCAACCACTTATTTACCAATATCTGCGGATGTAGTTTCTGTAATTTTCGTCAGTGTTCTCTATCTTTTACACATACTTTGATATCATGGTACAATGTATGAATTTTTCTTGGTTGGATTACCAACTCTTTGCCATGTAATATTTTAGGAATTTAAAAACGAAACAGTTATGTTAACATGGCTCCCTGGCATTGTAGATCAAACACAATCTCCCTTTCAGCAATGCTTTTGATGTATATCTCACACTACAGGTTTGTTTTTATATAGGGGTATTACCATAGTGTCTTGCATTTGGTTGTTATTTTATACTACATCACAACCCTTTTTTGAAACACAGGGCTCAATTGCATAGGTTACCAAAAAATCTATATGACGATGAGGGATCAGACGTGATTAGTTTTTCGTGTCACTCCTATTGAGTGTTCATCCATGTGAATATCAAATCTATATTGTCGGTTTTAATCTCGGACTGCATGCAAACCAAAATATGTAGTTTAAAAAGATTTACAGCTCTAAACACAGGACGTTAAAAAGCTTTTTCCAAAGGTTTTTTTGTGATTCAATTCAGTCACTTATTTCCTTACTTATCTGCAATTGCAATTTACTTTTCTACCAATGCAATTCACGCATTTTTCTATAGTGTTTTTCCCAGGTTTTACATGTACTTTGGTATCATATACGATGTGTAAATTGTCTCTGAGATAAGAAACTTAATTATTGATCACTCATTTTTCTAATTTTTTGATTGATCACCCCCAACACGCCATGCAGCCAAAAGACGTTGATCACGTGATAGTTTCTATTGAGTACCAAATCTGAATCATGAGCGAAAAGCAACAAATAGTTAGAAAACCAATAATGATTAAAGTTCAAAAAGATTGCAAAACATCGGAATGATAATAAGAAAAAGAAAAAGTCTGAAGAGAAGAAAAAAAACAACACAAATGAAGAAAAAGAAGGAAGACTATAAAGAAAAAGAAAAAGAAAAATACAAAAAAAAGGAAAGAAGCAGAAAAAAAAGAAAAACAAAAAGAAAAAAGACGAAGGAAAGGAAACAGGACAAGAAGAAGAAGAAGAAGAAGAAGAAGAAGAAGAAGAAGAAGAAGAAGAAGAAGAAGAAGAAGAAGAAGAAAAAGAAGAAGAAAAAGAAGAAGAAGGAGAAAGGGAAATATTAAGGGTGAAATCATAGAAATTTTTTTTGAATTGTGCAAACAAAATATTTATGAAGAACAGTGCAACAAACTAACATTCTAGGGAGGATTATGAATCTCTGCCACCTGTATATACTTCTTTCTACCTCGTGAATCCAAAAGTAGTAGCAAAATTAAGGCAGTTTCATAGAAATACTACCATTACGTTTTGGATCATGAATTTACCGAGAAGAATCTGTAGCCCACATGGGTGATTGGTCGGCCATTTGTAGGGTCACGCTGACTCGATAATTTTTACATTTTCTTTTGAAGGTGAAATATTGCTTATATCAATGTTTTTAGAGATCTTTTAAAATGTTTTGCTCATAAAAATAAAATAAGACATTCTTGACTTAGATATTGCTAATTGGGGATCAACATAAATAGATAAACGTATTTTTCATTTCATGGTTTTTTTTATGGCCTATGATATCCCGGAGGTGGTTCGCTCTCACTTCGAGTTCCTGATATCTTTTCGTAGCAATTATTTATTCCATTTCTCACCAACACTTAACACGGCTAAGATAGATTCATGACCCTCTGCTTTTTCGACTGAATGTCCGCTTTGCTTAAATCTATGTTTCTATATAAACCAGTGACAGTAGAAGGTGGATAAATAGAATAAGACAGTGTGGATGCAAAACAATTTGAATTATTCATGTATAAAAGAATTGCAACAAACAAGTTTTATATGATTGAGTCCTTAGTAAATGTGACAAACGGCTTCACCTTGTCCCAGAAGAAATCTTAGAAATCGAAGAAAGCGATTTGATAAAATTATTCATGAATAAAGGTGGATGAGAAATTAAATGGGAGAAGAGAGCGAAAAGCGTACATGTTTCGTTAAAAGTAAAGACTAAACCCCAAGGAAAATTAAATTCCTATTTAGCGATTGATTACTCCTTGCTCGCAACTTCCTCGGTGGCGTTATTTCCATCTAATCAACTATCGTCTCAAGGGAGACAACTTTATTTACTTCAGGTCATTTGACCCGGACAGAAGCTCCCGGATGACGTTCTACCCAAATTGACCCGCATTAAAAACGAGTTGAAGGAAACAAAGTTCCTTTCGACTAGAAAGGTTAATACAGTGATCTTAGATTAATGAGCAAATACTCAACCGTTTAATAGATATTTTGAAAATCAATCAGCGCCATTACTTTATGATTCCAAAGAGTTCGTTTCGGTTTGTAAATTCATTTTAAATCAACTTTTCTTTTTATTTGTTCGCTTTGATTCATCATCATCATCATCATCATCATCATCATCATCATCATCATCGACCTTTTAACGTATGTCGTTGAAACATATATCCTCCCCACGAATTGCCAGATCTCTCTATCGTGGGCGTTGCGGAGCCAATACTTCCCGGCCATTGATTTCGTCACCCCATCGTATATTTTCACGGCCACAGTTTCGCATATGATCTCTGGAGATCCACGCTATGAGTCGTGATTCTTACAACATGACACGCCCATTGCCACTTGAATTTTCTGAAGGATTTGAAGACATTGCTGATTACTTTTTTTTCTCTAATATACTGGGCTGTTTCGTGATTTTTCCATGGGGCATTGAGTATGATCCTCTCATGTACTCGTTGTATGGATCCCAGTTTGAGGGTAAATCTTTATGCTAGGTTCCATGTCTCAGCTCCACAGGTGACTATCGGGAGGATATATTAGTTTTAGATCGTTCTTATTTAAAACTAGTGGGATTTTTTTTGTTCCTAAAGGTTGAGCCAGCTCTACCAAATGTTTGCCATACAAGCTTGATTTTTTCTTTTTCTTTTGAGAATTTCATAGAGATTCATTGTCTTAAGTAGATGGAGTGGTTTATTTTTTCCGGTCTGTGTTTCCAATTTGGATTTTTGTGTCAGTGTCCTTGATATGTTTGTTGTGCGCGACATTTTTTTTACTGAACTTCATGTGTAACCCAACTGTGTTGCCCTCCTTGTTCACTTCGTCTAGCATTACTTAGAGATCGTGAAAATTTTTCTCTGCAAAAAATAACAAGGTCGTTTGTAGATCTACATCAAGGGTTACAGGAAATAAGCTGTCCATTTTAATTCCTTTATCTTCCAGTCAAGGTTTCGGAAGATCATCTGCAGGCAGGCTGTGAAGCGTTTGGATGAGCTGCTATCATCTTGTGTTACTCCTTTTTCGAACTGATTAATTGGTGCTGAAGAGATAAACGGAACCTTTATAGTATAAATGGAAATATCGATGAAATTTCAAATAGAATAACTGATGGTCTCAATACTAATAACATGATTGACTTTTGATGAAATATTAATCAGACTAAAAAATATACTGATTAATATTAGAATTACTGATGAATTTTTTCTTATGGAATTGCTGATCACTAACAGTATTACTAATGAAATTACAAAACCAAATGAAATCAATACTTAATACGTAATTACTGATAACAAAATGAATTAAATAGATCAAATATCCGCCATAATTAGCGGAGTGAATTGCTACCCCAAAAAGAAATAGAAAAAATGGAAATCAGATAGTGTTCATTTTCGATTAATCAGATTTTAATATCAAAAAAAATGTGTCATGTGGGGGCAAATTTAAAATCAGCCGTTAATGTTAGAAAAAGTTTGGCTAATCCACAAAAAGAAAGAAGGATGATGTAAAATTGAGAGGTATTGTGTTGAAAATGGTGGACAGTTTAAAAGGAAATATATAATGTCGAAAATAGAAGCATAATGTAGAGGAAATATTCAGAAAGGGGCAATGTAAAGAAGGGCGCTAATTTTCATAAATTAAGCAAATAGTAAACGAGGGGTTGATGTGATTTTGACCAATAAAAGAGAATGAAGTTCAGCCTTCTATTTTTACCCTGAAAAGTGAAAAAAACGTTCCCCTCAACTGTTGAGGGGGTGATGCTTAAAAAGGGAAAGGGTGATGTTAATTCGGAAAAAGTCCCCCCCATCGATTTCGACAACCTAAAATGAAAAAAAAATAGATTCACTATCGATTTCGACCCTTATGAGAAAAAAGTTTCATCCTGATGTCGAACCCTGGAAGTAAAAAATAATTTCCCCTTCGATATGACTCTCAAAGGGAAAAGAAAATTCTTTCATGTTCTCAGCCCCTGGAATTGAAAAATAAATCCCACATTATTTTGACCCCTAAAACTGAAAGTAAAAAATTCATTCTTGATTTGGAGCCTTAAAAATGAGAACAATTTTACCCAGCGATTTCGAGAATGTCTACTTGATTTTTGAATATGGAAAAAATAGACGTTTAGTCTCGTTTGTGGCAATCGGAAATAAACGTTTATTTTATCTACAAGAGGAAAAAATATCCATCTTTGATTTTGATACCAAAAAAGGGGAAAGATTTCCCTCGATTTTGACCTTTACAAGAGAAAAAATTTCTCCTTCGATTTTGACTCCCAAAAGAGAAAAATGAGATTTTTTCACCCGAAATTAAGAAAAATCTTCTCATCGATTTCAATCTTTGAAGATAAAAAGTGACCTTCAATTCTGACCCCTAAAAAGGAAAAATCTTCCCCTTGATTTCACACCCTAATGTAAAAAATAAGAATTCCCTTCAATTAGAAATGGGGAAAAAATCCTTTGCATTTTGACCCCTAAAAGTAGAAAATTTACCTCTCAATTTTGACCTCTATAAGTGAAAGAAATCTTACCCCTGATTTTGACCCCTACAAAAAAAAGAAAAATTACCTCTCGATTTTAACTCCTAGAAGTGAAAATGGATCTTCCCCTCTATTATGAACCCCCAAAATAAAAAAAAAATCACCTTTGGTATCGACCACTAAAAGTAAAAAAGAAATCATCCCTCAAAAAAAAAATTCCCTATCGGGGAAAAAAGGAAAACAGAAAGGAAAAAAAGAGAAAATCTCATTCTTCGATTTCGATCGCTGAACAAAAAGAAAAAAAAGAATTTTCCTCTAGATTTCGCGCTCTAGAAAAGAAAAATTGAAGCTCTTTCCCTGTGATTGACATAACTTCCGATCCCCAAATGTCGTGATTTGGAAACTGCACTAGATGAAAACATGTACTAATCAAAACATTACTATTCAAGGTATCCATGTAAAACCAATAAGCATTGCGATATTAGATATGATAGAAATGTTTTTGCTTCCTGCAGAACAAAAAAATGCAACCTACATAACATTTTTATCTCGGAAAATCGATTTCAGAAAAAGAGATACAAAATATCCTTTAATTATGTCACCAAGAAGTATTTTACCATTGATGAATAATTATATGAATAGAACCCCCACCGCCCGGATCGGAACCCCTTAAAAACATATTTTTGGGGTCAGTTTTTAAAATAACTCTCAAGTAGTTTTTGTAGCAGCTGAGTACATACAGTCGGACGAACAAACAGACGGACGGACAGACAGAGGGACTTTGAGGGAATTATGATGAAGTTCTGATGATATCACCATCAGTAATATAACTAATTATATTATTACTAATATAATCACTGATTATAAAATAAATTCACCTCTGCCGTCGAATTAGGAGACGAAGATGTATTCGATTGCGTCTGTCTTTCCATCTGTTTGCCTATCTGTCGTTCCGTCTGTCTGTCCACTACATATCTTCGAAAGTACCTGGATTTCAATGAAATTTTGCGGAGGGGTAGAAAGTGGGCAACAGAAGAGGTGGTTAAATTTTGGGGTGGATCCGAGAATTTTGATAAAGAGATATAGCAGTAAACAGATATACCCTCCAATGGTAGCCACTCTGATAACGTGAGATTCGTATGTTTTCATTTTGTTTCTCTGTTAGCCTTGGATTTGCACACATTTTCCGTATTGAGTAGCGAGAGCCACATCGATTTGAAATCCGCACTTGTCTGACTTATATGCCCGAGGAAGAAGTACGGGTTACACACAAGAACGCCGTTGGAAACTGAGAAAAATCAAAGAAGTAACATACATCAACGTGTCAGATGTATAAGTCAGACAAATGCTGAGATCAACTCGATGTGTGTGTGTGCATATACATATGTGTGTGTGTTCCTTATCATTGTGCAGTCCTAACCAGTAAACGATCAATGTCACTAAAAGCGAAAGCTGAATCCGTAAAAGACAGAAAGTGTATTATATTGAGAGCGAAAATTCCACTAACGAGAGAGATGGAGTGTCTTCAAGTTTGACAGGTTTCGAACCATAAAAAGTTGTTGGAAGATTTATCGATCCAGAATAACTTTGCACACACAAACACACGCGCGCACACAGCGAGCTCAACTTAATCTTACAGGGGATCACCGTTATTAGGCACTTGCATTAGCGAAGCGGTTAACCGGACAAGCGTGATAATCACGAAGCTCTTAGTTTAGCTAGACTCAGAACCACTACTAGAATATACAATTAAGATTGAATACATTATACGATCAAATGGTCAGTGAGAATAACTTGAGTGTCTGATTGTTTTGAGTGTGTGCGTTTGTGTGTGGTGAGAAGAATCCAGTACAAATCATGGCGGTTCTTTCCCGAAAGAAACTGAAACGACTTGTATCGCGTGATCTCGTCTAATGTCCGCCGTGCTAACAATTCACGGACACTTCTCCATCCTTGTGGCAACAATGCTTCCACTGTCATGATCGTCAGTCACTAACGCAACAATTCGATTTTTTCAATAGACTTCTTTTCCTTTCACCGAATGAACTAAAGAAGACTTTTTTTTCTAATGTTTTTCCTCCAATCGTGTCAAGAATAGAACGCTCCTCGTGCATCAGGCTTCGTGCAATAACGAGCTTACAAATTAAAAAGCAAATATGATAAAATCATTTTATTTTTATACTAGAAAACATCATACAGAAAAGCAAAATAAACGAAAGGGGAGTCCAGTGAACATTACCTATAAGCACTGGAGATAAGCTTACATCACCATTATGTAATGGTTTGCAAGCTAACTAACAAATCATTACTACTGCTGTAAATGCAGAGAAATACTGTAAATACAGTCTTGTATCAGATCAACCACAAATTGGAGTAGATAATAGATGGATAAATAGTGTTTTATTCCGTCTGAAATAACGTATTTCACTGGTGTATACAACTGCCTCGGTATACCAGAATTGATACTGGTTGGGTCTTACATTCACAAGTCCGACATAAAGTCAGTTGATAAATCCAACACAAAGTCAATTTTCACTAGTTGACACACAGTCTATACAGGTCACAAGTTTCAAACCTCAAGGGAATACTGTCCGCTTCGCTAGGATTTGGATGATTATGCCGCCTTTACAATTTTATGCAGATGATTTATAGCCCAAGTATATAGGCGACTGTGCAGGCTCATCCAAATTGATAGTAAGAGATGATAGATAGATAGACATTAGATTGAGATGAATAGCTCGATTGATAGATACATATACCGGTATGTGCAGTGCCAGTTCACCTTCAAATAGGTTACAGATAATTGAATGAATTACATCAATCGTTATCAAAGATACAGATATCTATGCATTTATATTCATATCAGACCGGAGTGCATACTTAGAAACAAAGATTATTGGGGAAAGGGTCTCTAGATAGATGCATATCAAAACTTGCTAATAGACTGACTCAGATGCATAAATACATACATTGCATCAATTCCTAATTTGGTGATTTAGCTAGGATAAGTAGGGTGCTTTTGAATGATTTTTTCATCCTAAATTGTATCTCGTTAAATGTGAATATGACATGCCCCACGGACCAATAGTTCGGCCGCTTCAGCTCATCACGTTAGTCATTAAGCAGTCAGCAGAAACGATTGCATTCATATAAAAAAAAATGGTGCCATTTCCTCCAATTTCGCTCCGACAGCTGGGCAAAATTATTGGAATGCAATTAGTGCGTCACATTCAGGCTTTAAGATTTCACGCAACGAAGGCAAGACGTAGTTGACGAAGGTGTGCAAATAACCTTTGTAAGTTAATGGTTGACAGCGCCAGTCCTGCAATAAAGAGGTTCGCACTGATTAATTTGATCTTTCATCTCGCCCTTCATATGTCTCTCATTATCTCTGTCTTCATGTTAGAAAACGTCAACAAAAACTGTCGGCAAAACTGATATCATTGGTTTCTTCAGTTTTCGAGTTGATCCGACTGGTTAGTTGACCGGCTATGTAACTATCATGTGTGCAGTTTGCATCATTGGAGCTAAAGGGCTGAAATTCAAAACATTTACTCTTTATTATGTGCATGAAACTATTTTTTTTCAATTCTAGCCTTAAATAGTTTTTTTTCAGTGGCGGTTCAATTTGCAATGTAAGTGTTTGCTGAATTGGTACGTTAGTTTGTGCCTGGCAATTTTCATGCTTTTTTAAAATAGACATTTTTGGCATGTTACCAAAAGATATCAGTCATGTGACTTGTTGTTAATATCACTTCATTTTACTTTCATTTTTCCCCATATATTCTGTCTCTTTTTTTTTTTTTTTTTTGCTGCTTTTTTTTTTACATCCAAAAAACCCTCTTCAATTTCTCTCCTGGATACCCATCATCAGCAGATCCCAATGATCTCAAAAATCTATCACTGCATAATTTGGGGTATCAACTGTACAAATCTGATTGGCATATGGATTGCCAAAATGGCTTCTAAAATCCAGTATGTGATATGGGTAACGGTGAATAACTGAGAATGTAATCATGAGTTTAAAGGATATATTAGTGTTCACGTAAGACTGTTTTATAGTGGTTGGTGAGTGGTTTTTAACCTATCTATTGTTCAAGATTCCTCCAAAAGAAGAGCCTATTTAGCGGCACTGTTCAGCAGAGCTATTTTTATAAGCTAACTATACAACAATATATATATATATATATATATATATATATATTTATATATATATATTTATATATATATATATATATATATATTTATATATATATATATATATAGAGAGAGAGAGAGACAGAGACAGAGAGGGAGAGAGAGAAAGGGGAGAGAGTGGGGAGCGAAGGATTGAGAAAGTTTCACTTTTGTTATCTGAAAAATGATGAAGTGTATGATGAAGATGAAAGGTTTTGTCTGGCACACATGGTCAACACATCTTGAAATCGGTAATCTGGTGGTAGCTGGACAGAATTGCTGGATACCTCAGCGGCACAGCAGGCGTAGACTCAGAGAAGGAAAACGACCAGGACAGCAGTTGAACCAAACCCAAAGATGAGAGAGCCTTAATTAAAGAACGTCACGTTTAGTTCCAATGACATTACTTCAAATCGTAACAAAAGATTCAGGTTCAAATTTTTCTGCCTGTTTTCTTAGCGTCAATATATCTCCAAGTTTCCTTGCCTTGTATTGGCACTGTAAACAGACGATTGAAAGTGAAGAGAACATGGCTACGATCAACATATGCAAGACATCACTGCATACAATTAACCTCAGCGTTAAAGTATCATTTCCCACGGGGATAATGGTTCTGTTTCTACAGACACAGGCACGCTTGGCAGAAGCGTCTGGAGCTCATGGGATACCCCGTCGCCTGAATCCCCCTCGGACTCGCTGATGTCATCATCATCAGTCAGTAGTCCAGGCAAAAGCAAAGACTGATACGTCTGGCTACAGTTTAGCTGTAGGAAGTAAGAAGGTTGTAATTCACAAATTTCGGAAGGACGTCAAATGGGGTACCAAACCGCTCTTAGGCGGAGCCACGACCTGATTTAGGATCAGAGTGGCCTATTCCCGAGACTGGTTAAACTTTCCCGGGCTACAGAGCCCGATCTGCTATTTTATTTTATCCATCGCTTGGGGAATTTTGTCCTATGAACAGTTTCCTAACAGTCTTCGCTCGTATCGGGAATCGAACCCGCGCGACGTACTAACCATTACAACATCCGAGCGGACGCCAATAAATCACTACTTCAGAAATCGGTTGGCCATTGAATAAATTCCTTTTTAGAATTTCAGCTTCCGTCGAATTCAGCAAATGACATTCGGGTTTGTTTGTTGTTTTTTCGATACCGATGAAAAGCTGAGAAATTTTTATAGTTTCACAACTTGCCTGTATCTTTTGAGATAACTTCCGAGACATTTTTCTCCTTTGAAAAAAAAATTTTTTTCAATTTTTTCTTTTGTCTTGCTTTTGTAGGAACTCGGGAAATGTTCTTTGAAAATATTCTTGCGTTTAATGGGGTGTGTACATATATTTTGTTTTATCGGTCTTTTATCATTGACTTAGTTCTCTGATTCTGACCCATTTGATCTAGTTTCTAAGAAAATGAACGAATAGAAAAGAACACGCTGCTAAACTGTGCAGGACATTTTAAAGATCATACGATAGAACAGAAAAAAGACAGTTGCAGGCTTAAATGGTCATAAATCTAAGTCTTTTTTAAAGAAAATGTTGCAATCAATTGAATTTCATGTGGTGCAATACGACGTTCATTCGTGTGTACATGTGTGAATACCATTAGTTATGAACAGATTTTTTCAATATTGCTTTGGCCATATACCGATAAAAGTCTTACAAATCTAACATTTATACGTACATAGATTCATAAATATTATATTAGTATTAGAATATACAAGGTTTGATGAATAATGACGTTAATCCAAGGGCCAATTTATTCTTGTACTCCAATTTGCTGTCCAAAGGGTACATTCATCTCCCTGAGATATGAAAATGCCAAAACTGATCTCACCCTATATCGACCAGAGGTGTGCGCTTCATTTATAACAATTCGCAACAAAGCTTAAACTGAACGCTATCTTAGCCTTTCACTGTTTTTCTTAAAGCAAATATATATATATGTGTATATGTGTGTGTGAGGAAGAGAGAGAGACAGAGACAGAGAGAGCGTGTGTGTGTGTGTGTAAGAGTGACACGCAGATAGGTCTTTCAGCTCATGTCACGCCAGCAGGGGACTATAAACATTCGCTCTGTGCTTGAATCCAATTTGTTTTGCGACATTTCCTCCGCCATCTTCTCAGCTTGAATAAAATAATAATTAACGAACGTCCCGCGTCCGAACGTGAGATTTATTGGCAGACAATGAAGTAAACTTGGGCAACGATCAATCGGCTGAAAGCCCTGATCTCTTCTTGGCTCAAAGAAGTTTAGATCTGATACACGTCAGGCAACTCACTAGTCTAGCGTCGCTCGGGTGCACCAACACAGAAATATCAGAATGCCATGATGGTTTGCAGATAAAATGAGGATGCCACTGAAGCCGTGGCCCTTCAACTGTGACAGTAAACAACAAGAAATTAGAGAAGAAAAGTATATAAAGGAGACTTTTCTTCAAACTATGGTATATCCCAGTGCTTTTAGACGGGGTCAAATTTTGGAGTGGCAATGGTTAATTTCTGAATATAAATTATCCACGCATGTAATAATTAGCAATGTTAAAAGATACAACTGAAGTAGAAATTAGAATTTCATTCATGCAACTAACGTAGTAAAATGAAATTTCATCCGTGTTTTAATGACGTAATGAAAATACTGAAATTGAAGAATAATATAAAAGTAGGGAAAGTAATAAATACAAAAACAAAAATAATGAAAAAAATCCGTTTGCAGTCATCAGAGCACTACTCTCCAAGTTCACTACTATTCAAATCTTTTATCATCAACGTATATAACATACTACATATATATATTGGTACGAGTATAGTCGTTCTCAATACATTGTTAGATGATATGGTGCGATAATAACCACACTAAACGTCATGTTCTTGAAAAATTGCAATAGCAAGTAACATCACCCAAAATTTATCTTTGTGGTGCCTTTTCGGCCATTTTCTCCATTGTCTACCAAGCATCACACTTAGCAGTTTTGCTTTATCAGACATTGTTAAAACAGGTGATATTTTGCACGAATTACTTTTATACATAATTTATTTAACATTTAATAATTGTAGACTACGATACTTCTCTTGAAAGGAGCTATAATAAAGATAGAATATCATAGGAAAAAGAATGACGTCGAATTCATTAAATATGAATGGACTTAGCCTGAATTTTTTACGGTAACAATTCTATCAATTATTTACTTCTTAGTGTTGATGCCTATGTTATATTTTGCTCGGGAAAAAATCATGCAAAAAAGAATCAAATGATACTGCTCAGAAAATATGAGTGTGTGTTTTTTTTTTCAGTTTTTTTTCAAGTGAAGTGTCGAAAAGAGAATTTATGATGGATTATTGATTTTCATGAAATTTTCGTGAAATATAAAATTGTTGAAATATTTTTACGACTGAAAACCAAACAGTTTATCTAGTGAAAGTTGTCTATGATCTAAAGAAATCTAAAGAAATATTCCTTGTTATATCTAGAGACAGACCTGCAAATTGAGAACCCTGCAACGTGCACATGAAAGAATTATGCTGGGCGTCACATGGAGAGACCACAAGACAGCACAGTACATCTGGGAAAAAGCAAGAGTCAGGGACATCATAGAATCCATTAAAAATCTCAAATGGAGGTGGGCTGGCCATGTTGCAAGAATGGCAGACAACCGATGGACATCACGACTCACAATATGAATCCCCCGAGATCACATGTGCAACCGAGGCCGACAGAATATTAGATGGAGAGATGAGCTAGACAAGTTCAGGAAGTACTGGCTGCACGACGCCCATGATAAAGAAGTGTGGCAAATCCTGGGGAAGGTCTATGTCCAACAACGGATGTAGACAGACTGATGATGATGATGATGATGATGATGATGATGATGATGATGATGTCTAGAAGAAAACACTTATTCATTTTCTGCTGAGTCCTTCTCTGAATGGGTTTTCCATGAGGGATTCGATCTGCAATGTAAGTTTATGCTAAATTCATCCCTTATCTTGCATCTGGTCACATGCACGCTTGTTTTTTGAAAATTGAGACTTTTTATGGCGATAACTGCCCAACCAAAGGTGGGAGACTTAAATTATTTATTGATTGCACTTTTTCCCAATTTTTCAATTGATCATCCTAAACATTGCATTGCTGTCAAAAGAAGCTGGTCATCTGACGGTTCTTATTGAGTGACTAACAAAACCTGTTTTATGTTCCTATCAAAATGAAGATTTTTTTTGTATTATCAAGTCAGGGTCAAATTTTCCTAGGTTTGATTCTCATTGTTTTCCCGCTTTTTTATTTAGGCGACAACCCAATCTAACATTATCGTGATAATTTGGGGATTCTGGGGTCGCTCGAAAATAGAAATTGAAAGTAATTACTCCTTCGCTTTCCGCTATTTTGGCTTACGAAAGGAATAGTTTACCTTCGGATAGTTACTTGCTCAGACATTAGCTGGGGGGAGCAAGTGGGGCACCCACCCAGGTCTGGCCTTACCACCTAGGGTTGGGTAGAGGGGTTATAGTTTGAATCTTATAGTCTATGAAAGATAATGATGCTATCCAATCATTTTATGTAACCCGAAATTAATGTACCTATATACAATTTTGAAGGATTGCCGCTAAGATATATTCCGACTATATCATTTCCTGGAATTTTGCACCATCCCTTCCATGGTGGAGTGGTGCAGTAGACGCCAACGGAAAATTGGACCTTATTTCTTTCCATTTCCTTTACCCCCGTTCCCTTGTCTGGACTCCTCAAAATTACTCCTGCTGCAGCTGTTCACAGCCAGGAATATAAAGTCGTGTATTGCAGTATTAAAAAAATAGTGATTTGATTTTTTTTCATCATATATATATATATATATATATATATATATATATATATATATATATATATATATATATATATATAATATATATATATATATATATATATATATACATATATATATATATATATATATACATATATATACATATATATATATATATATATACATATATATACATATATATATATATATATATATATATATATATAATATTTTGTTTTTATTTTTGTTTTTTGTTTTTATTTCTTGGCTTATTTCCCAGTTTACCACGTTTAAAACTATATTTCTGAAGGTCTCAGTTCAAAAAAATTGAGAATTAAGATATTTTCGCTAACTTCTAATTTTAGTGCCTTATTGATTTTCTTTCGGCCAAGATAAAAGTGGAGATGAACGCCAGAAATATACATATACTAAGAATATTTCTTTCCAGTTTTCACGCACCAAATATCGGCCTCCTAAATGTATTTCTACTTTAACAGAATGACCTACCCTCCAGCGCATGCGTACTGGCAGCGTCGCCTGCAGATTTTCAATTATTTGTACGATCCTCGTGTAATGAAAGAGTCAACATTTACTTTGACTGATTATTTAAAACATAACTTTCCGGGGACAAATTAATCAATATATGTCCAAGTTGAAATATTTGTTGAACTCCACTCCTCGTCTGAAGCTTTCCAATCATAACAAGAACAACAACAATCTCCACCAAATTTACGGGAGTAAAATCACCATTCCCCTACTGTGAGTGGAAATCATGACCAACTGATTGACTGGTGGCTCTCTTAATGGCTCAGATAAATAGTTAACTATTACATAGCCTTGAAACTGTACGTTCAAGATATGCAAAAGCGTATTTCATTCTAATGAATACATTCATTTATGAAATAATGCTTTCCTAACAGTGATTTGAATTCATAACTGGATCTCTTACCAAGTGGGCTTAACTGACACAGAAATGTATCGTGCAAATTCACGAGGATTTTATTCCATTCTAATAGACCCAAATATACTAATATGATTTTTATTTATTATGTACTTCGTACAAAATTTGCAGTACGGTGGGAATAGAAGTGAAAATGGGTGTCAACCCTATAATAGGTAGACTCGTGGGTAGATATTTTCTTTAAAAATTATAAAGTTATAAAGAAAGACGCTTGGTATTTTTGTGCAATGAAATGAAAGATGCAATTTCTTATTTCTTACTTAGGTAGGCATACACACAAAATAAGAAATAATCTAATCCAGGAAGAAAGCTATTATCGCTGTATCCAAATTAATCAGGATATCGTGAAAATCATCAGCAAATTTAGATGGTAATCGGCGGACCATGTTGCATGGATGTCAGACAGCTTTTGGACATCAAAACTAACAATTCGGATCCTTGGGGGCCATGGGAGGGGGACTCTGTCCGGCAGAACAGGATTGACGATCAGGACAAATCCAGAATTTTTCGGCACAGGGGAGATCACAAGCATTAGATTTAGATTTTATCATTGAGGTAGACCCTGGTTACTTCTATTTTGAAAAAAAAGAAAACGAATATTCATTTGCTCTTAGTTGTGTTATGCACATAACAGAGTAGCTTTGATTTTACTTTGAACTAAAGAACACATGAATAACGAATGGAGAAGTGATTGAACGTTAAATTCGAATGAGAACGGAGGATCCGGTTTCACACCTTCCCCCATTGGATTAAGCCTGGAATGATACTTACAGTAGATGGTCAAAATTGTACATTATTTTCGCAATTTAATTCCTTGTTACTCTAATGTTTTACTCTATTTTTACGTGTTAATGAAACAGCAGATTTATTGAGACTATTTGAAATACAGCCAAGGTAACGCATGTGATCTCGGGGAATCCATGCTGTGAGTAGTGAGGTCAATTGATTGTTCGCTATTCTTGCAACACGACTACTCCATTGCCATTTGAGCTTTTTAATGAATCATTTGATATCTTGGACTCCTGTCTTCTCCCGGATATATTGTGCTGTCTTGTGATCTATCCATATGAGGTTGGGTGTGATTCTTTCAAGTGCACGATGCATGCCTCTCAGTTTGTGGGTCAGTCTCTTGGTTAGGTTCCATATTCAAGATCCATAAGTGACTATCATGAGGATGCATTGGTTGTACACCTTTCCTTTCGGGATCAATTGAATCTTATTATTTTTGAAGGTTGAGCTTGCTCTGCCAAAGGCTTGCCATCCTAGTCAGATTCTTCGCACGATTTCCGACGTAATTGTTGCACATGATCTTTGTCTTGATGAAGTTCATGTGTGGGCCAATTTTTTAACTTCTTTCATTTATTTCATCAACCATTAGTTGGAAGTCGAGTATTCCTCTTCGAAAAAGGCATTGTCATCTGCAAATCTGAGGTTGCTCAAATATTTGCAGTCTATTTTGATTCCTTCTTTCTTCTATTCCAGGTTTCTGAAGATCATCTTGAACAGTTTGGGTGAGCTGTTATCACCTTGTCTTACCCCTTTTGGGAGCTGAAACTGATCCAAGTTTTTATGTTTTCTGATAAAAGAGCTGCTGTGACTGAATAGATTCTGCAGCATTCTTCCATGTACCGGGTCTACACCTTGAAGAGTGATGGCCTTCATGACCATAGGGATTTCCACTGAGTCGAACGCCTTTTTGAAGTCGATAAATGCTACAGCAGGTGGCAGCTTGCATTCTGCTGCTTTTTCTTTCAGTTAATTTATCGAATGCAAGTGGTCTATGGTCGAGTAGCTTCTTCTAAAGCCAGCTTACTCTCGTGGTTGGTTTTTATCTTGTGTTTTGTGATTCGGTTGATGATTTTTGTAAAAAGTGTGTACATGCAGTTGATTAGGTTTAAAGCTTTGTAGTTTTTGAGGTCTTTTAGGTTTATAATGATGATCAACATATTCAAATAGAGAAATTGCGAGTGTCCAGAAAATGTATTTGTTTGAGCTGTTACTAACGATTCAACGAAAGACTAAAAATATTTTGGAATCATGCTACGATTGGGAGTACATTTTTAAACAAATTGATACATTACAAGTCAAATGAAAAAGTTATAAAACAAAAACACAGCTGCCTGTGCGAGCAAAAACGAAATCATATCAAAGATTCTCTTCTACCAGATTACTATGAGCGAGGCATCAGGGGAAAATTTCGACACATTCTCCAAGACGAATGAAACTTCTATTAAAACTATAGCATTGTAGTTTTTTGCTGTCGTTGTTATGTATTTCAAAACAGTCTGTACCAGTTTGAGCTAAAGGATTAGTCTCTGTGTCTAATTAAAATCTAAGTGAGACTCATTGATTATGCATATTTTCGACGCTCTTGTCGTCTTCAGGAAAAAAATCAATTCAACTTGTTTCAGAGTCGTTTGCAGTGATAGAATTAGTAATGATTACAACAGCCACCCAATCATTCAGTAATTCCTGGGGGTTGGTTCGATATCTGAAACTCAAGTGTCCCTACAAAAATCTTCATTTTATGGGAACATATTTGAGTGTTCCAAAGCACAGGAAATAGTGAGCCTTCTTTACTAGGATGGGTGATTGGAGGTTTGGTTAGAGGTAGTAAATGCAGGGTGTAGGCGATAGAGAGTGGGAATTGTGTTTGAGTTGCATCTGGACTACTTGGTGCAAAATGAAAGCTGAATGCTTTGTGATCCAAAGGAATTAGACGAAAGAGACTGTTTAAAGTGGATGTTGGGCCGCTTCAAATTTCGGTTGGCAACTCATGGAATATCTCAGATCTGAAGTTTTAAAAAAAGAGAGAGAATTGACGCTTGAGGTCGTTACATTTTCTCAGTAATGTCTAGAGTCAATGTTTGATTCGAGGTAAAAGCCAGGAATTTTCCAAGTTTCCTAAGATAGAATACATTCCTCACTCGAAAGAGTGGTGTATAAATTCTTCTCCCTCTATACCACGAAACATTGTTCCAAATAACCCAAGATCGAAAGATATCAACTGATATCCAAGAAGGCAACTCTTGATATAATCTTGATGGTTTCAACGACTATTTGCAGCCACTGTAGATTCCGTTTTTGAACACCCGAACTCTTTTGTTTTTATGCTAATAATGAGTGTTTGGTAAATGGTGCTACATTGTTCTTGTTGCATTCAGATGGATATTCTAACTGATTATCCAAAGAGAAATCGTGTGAAATCACCATTGAAGAATTGTATCCGAATAATTCACTTTAATAACCAAAAATAAAAGTTCGTCGCACTCAAGAGAATTATTCTCTCATTTTCAGGCAAATGTTTGTTTTTTGCCCACAAAGTACGTGCATGCGTCTATTTGAGTATATATAGATGTATTCTTTGTGCGAACATTTGCAAATTGAAAAAGTATTTTTACGAACATAAATGTACAAGTAAGTGTACGTGTACATCCACAATATATATATATATATATATATATATATATATATATATAGTGTGGATGTTAAAAGATAACACATTGGCCTGCTAGTCCATCATTGTATGTGAGTGTATGTACTTATAGAGGTAAACCCGTGCTCTGTTTATGTTATCTATTTAAAGCTACATTTGTGTCCATTTATATCCCACCTCTACACATAAACATAGAAGCAGATGGTATATATGTATATTGACGCAGGAACAGGTACGTAGAGATGGTGCGTAATTCTATTTTATGTAGATACATATGCTCACATACAAAAGTACATGCCCACTAAAATATATTTGGGGATAGGTCAATACAAAATGATGTATTCATATACGTATACATTTATACATATATGGATATCATATTCATAGCATGGAGAGCGAGCATTTGTACTTAAAAACTAACTACTTTTTAGAGTTGTACCCGAGGGAAATGAAATTCATGATGTGAGATATGATTCATTCAATTGGGTCTTTGGTATCATCAACAATATCATAAGCAGAAATAATTTTTGAAAATCAGAAATATTATTATTATTATAATAATAATGATAATAATAATAATAATAATAATAATAATAATAATAATAATAATAATAATAATAATAATAATAATAATGACAACAGCAACAACAACAACAACAACAATAATAGCAGCAGCAGTAACCAAAAAGTACCAAAGATAATAATCGGAAATATAAAAACGAAAAAGAAAAAAGATGAAAAAAATTTAGCGAAGCAAGTCACCATTATAATGCACCTATAAGTAAGGAAGCCCTGTTTCAAAAAAGATGGTTTATGTAGAGTATAAAATAACATCCATGTAAAATACACCATGATAATACCTTACATGTAAGACATAAGTTATATATTTAGATCATAGCTGTAAAGGAGGTGATGTTTGACACTGCTGGGGTGTCATGTTTATATAGCTGTTTTGTGTTTTAAATCCCCGAAACTGTTATATGGTAAACAACAGATGTTTCCGACAAGAAGAAATTTATACATTTTTTGCTGTCGTTGTTGTATATTTCAAAACAGTCCAAAAAAGACAGGAGTCAGAGATATCATAGAAACAATCAGAATATATACATGTATATATAACAGAAGGATATGTAAAACAGGGCGGGGGGGGGGGCTGAAGAATATTAGATAAATAATAATGACAGATATTGGGAAATAAGTGACTGGAGAGACATAAAAAAAATCTTTGAAAAAGATTTTTAATGTTCAGTGTCTAAAGCTGTAAAACTTTCTAGACTACTTATGTGTGTGTGTGTGCACGTACACACTCGTATGTATGTGTGTGTGTGTGTGTGTGTGTAAGTGTGTGTTCATAGCAAATCTGTATCCATTTATGTATAAACATAATATTCCATCCAAACATTTATCAAATAAATGCCGGTAAAAATGCCAACATATACAAATGAACTTATCTGCATATTCATAACTCGGCTCAAACACAACTATACTAGTCTAAATAGGCACCATAAGAATTGACACTATGTTGCCCACGACTTGGAATGGAATTTATTCTGTTGTATTCGTCGGCCAACCAGGGCACCGTTACAGGCACTACAACATCATATACTGCGCCTAACCTGATCCCAAAGACATCGCCATTCGGGCGTGGAGAACTCGCGGGGGAGTAATGTTTTTAGTTCTTTCTGGCAAACGGCCTAATTCGTGTGTGGAGGAAACTGCACGGGGATTTAGATCTAGCTGGTCGGCAAGGTAGTGAGGGTGCGTCTGTAAGTGTGTGTAATGTGTTTGGTGGAAATTCGTGAGAGTCACCGGTGAAACAGAAGTGTGTCCTATCGTAGAAAACTTGCTGTAAACTATATCCCCCAAAGTCATTGACGCAATAGTACAAGGTGTAAACTCCATATATGTCAGGCTTCATGAAGACTTTGAGCCTTTTTAACGAGAAAAAGAAATGAGACAAAATGATACAAGATCTTTTCACCCAGTCTTGAGATGATATTCCAAAACCTAGACTGAGAACACGAAGGAATCAGAAGAGATGGCAAATACTTAAGTAAACTAAAATCTGCTTATGCCTCCTCTTTGCTAATAACCTTCACTATCTCCAGAAAATGTTGGACGAACTAAACAAAGCAAACAAGGAAGTTAGCATCCACCCGATCTTCAAGAACAAGAGTGTCATGTACAACAAACTTGTTGGGGACAAAGACGCGGTGATCAAAATTGAAAACTCGGAGCTGAATAAAGTATATGATTTCACTTACCCAGGACAACGAATCTCTGAAATCCTCAAAAGAAGAAATTAAGCGGAGAATCATATTATGTTGGAAAGCTTTAGGTAAAACAAGCTCGACTTTCGAGAATACACAAATCCGACTAGTCGATAGTCACCGATGGAGCTGAAACTCGGAACGTAACCGAAAGATTGACTCTGAAACTAAAACCATGCAACCTACACTTGGACTTATCATGTCATGAGACATCGCAGTATATTAGAGAAAGATAGAGATATCATAGAAACAATTGGAAAAATAAAATGGCAATGGACCTGTAATGGTGCAAAATTGTTAGACAATCACTGGACATCATGACTCACAACATGGATCTGAGGATCCAAATTTTTGGCTGAGAGAAAGTAAGATTGCGTGACGAGCTATACACATTCAGAAAGTACTGGCTCTGCAATGCCCATAATAGAGAGGTCTGGCGAATCTTGGGGAAGGTCTATGTCGAACAATGGACGCTAAAAGGCAGGTGATGATGATATACTCCCCATGTTTCCCGAAAGGTGAATTTTTCTTCAGACTGATAACACAACCCCCATCGCGCGCAGGTGATACAAAACTTGTTCCAAGTACAATCAGTTTGCTTCCAGGTACTACATCGACCCTTGGCTCGCCGGATTTAAGCTGGATTAGGTATGCATCGGACATGGGGGACAGCTCGGTGGATTTCTTGTAGTCTCACCAAAATGACACAACACAGTTATGAACAGACCCGTACTGTTCCTGGATTGATATACTCATCCAACAACAAGTACAACCAATGCCACGTCGTAAACCTGTTGATATTCAGGCGCTACAAGTTATTAGATAGCTGTCCTTAATTTTTAGCCACTTCAGTTTTACTATATATGTGAGTGCATGAGTGTCTAGCTATTGTCTATCAGTCTGTGTACACCAATACACTCTTTCCTATATGTCAAATCGGATATGAATACGCGCACAATCATACACACACACACATGCACACACACATATACATATATATATATATATATATGTGTGTGTGTGTGTGTGTGCATTAGAGTATCCATAGTCATGAATGTATTTTGCATTGTACACACATACACTCATATATATATATATATATATATTTATATATATATATATATATATATATGATTATATTGATGAGTATCAGTGTGTGCATATGTCTGTGTATCATGCATCATGTGTATGAGTATATATATTACTTCGTGAACAGTTCGGGCCATATATATATATATATATATATATATATGGGTTCATCCTATTTTGTGCCCAGGGGTGTATGTGTGCGCGCAATTCTCTGCATCTGTGAGTGCGTACCTTTTGTGTCGAATGTAATTGCTTCATTCATGGTTGCCTCATTGATTCAATTTGACAGCAGGTACTAAACAAGATTTCCCAGTGGAAATCCGTTATTTAGACTCTCCAAAAGAATATTTAAAAAAAACGAGTCCCTTCCAGTTTCTTCTTCCACATCATGCTGCCTGTAAAATTCTTCATTTGTATTCTCGCTTGCATTAACAATCAAATCGATAATATGTGTCCATAAGTTTTTTAGCACGTTTCTCTCTTTTTCGTTTGGTTTTGGGGTTTTTCCTGCTCGGGCATCCTAATTTGAAAATAAGCCTTCGAACAAACTCATCCTTACACGCGACCATTCATTCGTGTGAGATTGAGCGTATTTTATATTATTACATGAATTCTGTGAATCAATATCTTCATTCCAAGATTTGCTCTGATTATTGAATTCATCATTTGTGTTTCTTACGTTGTTACCAGGAGGTTCCAGCTTATCGATTCTACAGCTTTCGCCTATGTACAATTCGTAAAGAAACATCTAGGTCTTATTTATTAGTTATTACAATATACTTAGTTTTGTTACAGGGCACAGGCACCCGTTAGGGGGGCAAACATGACACTCCTGGATCTGGCCTTCGTCCCTAGGATGAAAAGGTTTGAGAGTTGGAACCGTATAGTCAATGAAGAATAATGATGTAGTAAAATGGTTTATGTAACCCCAACGTAATATATCCTTTTAAAACTATGGTATCATTCTTCGCTGGCAGTAGGGATGCTTTGCCGTTTACCAGATCAGCAAAACAAGGCGCTCTTTGTGATGGGGCTTCTTTCTTCTTTTTTTTTTTTCTTTCATAATCAGTTGGCGAACAAATAATGATAGCGACCGGCTCAGTTGATAACCAGTAAATTTAGCCACATAAACGATACTATTTTTGGGACTTAATCTATGTATTAGCAACCATTCTCGTTCTGCCATCTATCTCTGTATGAAAGAAACTTCCCTCTTTCCTTATAGATTATACACCTGAAGAAAGCTGTAGAATGGATAGTTCGATATCTTGTGAACAACTCTCAGAATGATAATAATTAACCCATCTCAAATATAGATCAATGTTGTCTCCCTTGGAAATACACTCATACGCACATACATTAACCCACATCATTTTATCTATTTTTATCCAATTTGCGTATCTGCTAACAATTCAGAGATGTGGACGATTTATCAACATACGTGTTTGAATCTAAGAATTGGTAAGTATTCATTTATACCTCTGTTTTTCTGATGATCCGTCAAAATGATTGTTAAATACTAGATGCGTTAGCGTTTTTCTCTGTATTTGTGGCCTATCAATGACAGAACTGTGATGGACGCCGAAACAGATCGAATGAGAACTGAGCACATTACTTTTCCACATAGACTGGATGGAACATAATATCAAAGAGCAACAACAAAAATGATATCAGACGATAAGCACAAAAATGACATCAGGGGATACGAATAAAAATGATATCGAGTGTTAGGATCAAGAATGGTATCTGATGACTGAGACAAAAACGATATCAAAGGACTGCAAATAAAAATTTGAACTTGTTTCCTCTTCTCAAGTTTTTAGGTTAACTGCAGCACCAATCGAAATTTGTTTTGTCATGCACAGCGCTTGCATGTGTGTGTGTGTGTGTGTGAGTATAGTGGTAAGATTCTGTTTTTTAGTATTGTTTTTTCTTCTCTGCAGTGAGTCCGGGGTATTGAAACAGGCTAACCGAGAAATGTTCACAATTTATTGTATTGATGTATATGAAAGCAGATTCCTGTCATCAAAACTGTCAACATATGTTAAGGGTGCAAAAAATTGCAACATTTACTCCTTTCTATGAGTGATGGAAAACTTTTTTAATTCGCTCTTTAAACAGGTTTAATTTGGGGAGGGTTGATTTACAATGTAACCTTTCGCTAAATCATTGCTTAGTTTGTGTCTGCTTGTCTTTTGTTTGAATTACTCCTCTTTCAGTAATCACTGCACAACAAAGTGCAAAGAAAAGCAATTCATTCATTGACCACCTCTTTTTCAAATGTTTCCATTGATCACCCCCAATACAGCATGCTTTCAAAGGAATTTGGTCACGTGACATTTTTTTTATTGAATGACAATTTCCTCTTCCTTTTCTCTAACTCTAACTTTTTTTACATCAAAATTCATGTAGAATAGAACAAGACTTTTTAATTATTTATAGCTTCAGATAAGCATTCGGAATTGTTGGCTGAAATCTTCGATAAGAAATGTCTTTCTTTGCATTTAAGAGAAGATTTGAGTGACTTTGATGAAGAAAAAAAACTAATTACTATGGCCAGATGACTAGGTCAGAGTATTTCTGAAACAGCTTGGTTTGAGGGGCGGTTACCTCCAGATGCAGTAATTACCTATCAGCAGTAGACTGAGGAGAGAAAAATCACCTACTGCCGACAAAGTGTTTGGCAAGAAATGAACGGAAGATTTCCCGCCAAGTACGAGCCAGCACAGGACTTAAAGAGGCACAAATAATAGCTTCAATCAAGGCCAAAGGAAAGGCACCGTTCATTGAGCATTGTTGTGCATAGGGCTGCGTATCTGCAGGCCAGTCAGAACACCTATGTTAACCAATATTGATCGCTGAAAGCCTCAATGGGCACCTGAGCGATGGAAGAAGGTCACCTGGTCAGAGTGAGGTGAACAGCCAGGTACGAGTGCGCTGTTATCGACGGCAAATGATGACACCAGGATACACTGAGGGGAAACCTTGAGTTAAGGTAGTATGATGGTTTGGGCAATGTTCTGCATAAAACACTAGCTGTATCATTCATGTGGAAGGCATCTGGTCGTGTACCGCCCACTTTAGCGCCATTGAAGGCCAAGTGTATCCATTCATGATGTCTTATACAATGGAAGTGGCATCTCTCAGCAGGACGGCCACACTGGACAAGAATGGTTTCAAACATTGTAATTAATTTCTATCAGATGAAATATTATAAATAATTATTAGCGATTTCTAATGCTACTACCTACAGTCATCTTGATTTTCGTTGCTTTTAGTCGCAACTATTCTCAGGCCACCAATTAATTGCAGTGAGCGAACGGCATTGATCGGAAACAAAGGATAAGCTTTCACTGAAATGTCCAATATAGTTTTTTCCATGCTGGAAGAGAGCCAGTTTGGTGCGCTAGTGTTGTAATCAACTGCAGAACGAGAATAAGCTGGCAAACAGAAGCTCAAATCAATCCTGTCAACCTACCCTCTATCCAAATATTAAATGGTAGTACAATGAAGAAACGTGAGTTTGAGTCTCACCGATGGCTTATACTTTCCGATCTGTGCTGTTTAATCACTACTGTGGCACTTCGTTACGTTGCCTTTGCCTCCAAACTCTAAAATCTGAATACTACTGAGCACTTATGAGATGTGTTGGACCAACAAATTCGCGCTGCAGAGCCCCCACCATCTAAATTGCAGTAGTTGGAGTAACTGCTGTTAATGCCCAGGGCAACGGAAAACAGAGCTTTAGGGGTTTTGTGGGATCTATTCCTGGTCGGATAAGACTTGCTTAGAGGGAACTCCAGCACATCAGTCGCTTTTTATCTCCTATTAGTGTGTCAGCTATGATATAGAACATCATGACACAAGAACTCTCACTTAACTGCTTACTTAGAGGGAATTAACATTAATATCTGAACCACATCATTGAATTTCTATCCTTTAGAAATCCAGCATAAAGATAGAAGAGATACGAATGTTTTCCTAACAAAGTTGGGTGCTAAGTGATGTCACCACCGAAGAGAAAAATCCATTAGCATTCTGGATACAGCTAAACGAATATCAGACGATAAATATCCCTTGGTAATGCGCATGTGCAAAATGCGATGAAATACACGCACGCGCATTTATGTCGGGAGGTTGACAGATGTCTAAATTTGATAGAAGTATCTGAAGTGTTATACGCTTGTGCATGTTGCAACGTAACTGATGTGCGTGCTTAAGGCCTTGTAGAACGTCAAGCTAGATCTGGCTGAGATTTTGCCATAACAAAATTAAAGGTTTTCAAACTTCTACCATAGCAACCAAAATTGCGACTATGTCTATCAATAGATTTTACTGTGAATATATATATATATTTTTAATTCAGCGATTACAGGGATATCAAAATATCATGAAAAAATTGATAAAACTTCCTTAGCTGATTAGTACAGTCGACGATTTAATTATCAATTATTATTATAGTTAACACTCTCTCTTTCAGGGTTGAGCACTCGTTAGGTGGGGCAACTGGTCCATTTTAAGCTACAGTAGCAATGCTCTTCCAACTCTGGAATGGAGCATTCTGGTGGATGGGAAATTGTGTGTAAGTAAATATATCGCTTCAAATTCGGTCCGACTGACCGTCCAGTTCTGCGTTGGGCAGGGGTAAAATGCCAACCTCAGGAGCAAAGGTTTCGAACCTACTATGTGGTATATTGGATCGTCTATAGCCACACTGAAGATTTGTAATACAACGAAACATCTGTCTGTGGATGACACAATTATTACTTATATATACATGTGTGTGTGAATTTTTTTTTTTTATATAGAATCCAATAAAATCAAGTATTATGACAATTAGAAAATGTATGCAGCTTCATAAAGTTAGGAACGAAAGTTTTCTTAATAGAGTTCATCTGACGTCCTCTATCTCGTCGTTATATTAGTGATTTATTTAAGCGCTGTCATCTTTGGTTTTCACTGTGATGGCTGCTATGTTTTGTAAAAATCCTTTCGTTGGCATAGTTTTTTCATT
Organism: Thysanoteuthis rhombus; assembly: GCA_963457665.1. Lineage (NCBI taxonomy): Eukaryota > Metazoa > Mollusca > Cephalopoda > Oegopsida > Thysanoteuthidae > Thysanoteuthis > Thysanoteuthis major. The sequence continues at coordinate 21,189,334 of OY735198.1, forward strand.
CTATTTTCATTGTTTTTCCTTTTGTTTAATGTTTGCAGTATTTGTATTATTTGGGGTATAGAAAGCAACAAAACTTGAGAACTATGACAATTAGGAAAATTTATTTAGCATACTTCGTCGCTTCATCAGATATGTTTCTATTTCTTCCTCCATTCCTTGTACACATAAACTTAATATTTCATTTACTCCTACCTTTTTCATTTCTTCAACTCCTACTACTATTCTCTCTTTCGTGACTTTTTTTCCCCAAAACGCTGACTCCTCTTTCTATTTCTTGCCTGTTTACTCCCCCTTTTTTTCTATTCACTTCTCTTTTCAACGTTTTTTTTTTTCATTCTTCCCCCTTCCTTTTGATATTCTTATTTTACTTGTTCTCTTTATTTATTAACTTTTCTCCTGCACAGCTAATTCGCTATTTTCAGAATAATTCCAAAAGTGTGGATTCTGCCAATGAGACATTCTTGACAAAACTCGCCACAAAAAGACCAGCTATATTCAGCTCACCGATTGGAAGTTTAAACTCGAACGAAGCCAGCATTTTACGAGCGCTCTGAACAGCACAATGATGGACACAGTTAATCGTAAGAGCGGAGCATCGTAATAAAAACGCCATTAATGTCAAACAACGTGGGGACCGTGGCCTTCATCCAACTGATTTTCAAAGATCGGTATGCGAATGACAGTCTTACGTTGGGCCATCTTTTGTGACATCAGGCACTCAATTCAAACATGTAGTTTGGAACCATTAGCTTAGCAGTTGTAAAAAAAAACATGTACGTAGATTAAGGTGCCCAAAGGGAACGATCTAATCCAAAAGACACGTTGCTGCAAACAAGTGGGACAATTTCGTTTTACGATTAATAGCCGGCCACAAAGCATGGGGCGGATAAGAATCCTCCTAACGCTGAGTTTTTAGTGGCGGAAACAACACTTCTGCCGTCGACCTTCTTTTTTATTTACATCAGGGCGAATATAAGGAATCGATCTATAACTGGTAATTTTTTTTTTGAGCTCTATGGTGTATAATATTTCCAAGCCAGTTTTTATTGCTACTTACTTGAAAATTTACCGCCTCGCACTTACCCATGAAGATTCAAGTGCGAAAGACACTGTTTTTTCATACCTCGAGCGGCATTGTTATAACAAATGTTTGTCACTCCTTCCGACTGAATTTTACTACTTTGTCAGGTTTCATCCGTACCTTGGTACCAATATATCAATGTGTTGGGTGCTGGTGGGATTTTCAAGTGTATTCGCTCTTTCCAGGATTTTTCCAAAACGTGTTTTATACTATTTCTAAGCGCTTCTGCCGGCGAATTTATTTGGCAACACTTACATTTTCCTCTCAGGTATGAAACGAGTATATAAATGATATAATTCAGGGGTGTTCTTTTGATGTCCACCAGAAATGAATCTGATATCGACGTTGACAAATTAATCAAAATAGTACGGGTCGTAAAAACTTTACTACAAAACACAGTCTTCTCTCCTCCATCAGCCTTTGGCTCGTAAAGTTTGTATATAAATATAGCAAGCGTGCAATTTCCCGGCGGACGCGTAGGGCCAAATACGTGGTATGCCAACAGCGGTTAGTTGGGGTATTCCACTGTCGGCCGGCCAATATCGGATGTAGTGCCACCAATTCTTTTAGTTAGGAATTAAATACGAAACTCTTCTTTTAGTTAGATATCGAAAACGTAGGCATGACCAGCTAGAGATGCTGGCACAAATGAGCATTGGGCCATGTGCGTCCAGGGGTTTTATAGGGGTCGGAGGAGGAAGTGACGTTTTCGATATCTAACCCAAAGAAGAGTTTTTAATTCCTAACTAAAAGAATAGGGGGGCGCTACACGGTCAACTAGCTAGCCACTAGCAGAAATCAGCACGGATGGATATAAGGGTCTCTAGGATTCGTCCTTCAGCGACCTGGAATCGATCGTTGAAGCAATGCAAATATTTCCTTCTCTCTCTCTCTCTCTCTCTCTCTCTCTCTCTCTCTCTCTCTCTCTCTCTCTCTCTCTCTCTACATTTCTCTTTCAATAGCGAAACAAGCTAAAATGCTTAGATTTATTCAAACCATTTAAGACATATCAGCAAAAATTCAGTGAAAAACTGTTTTCAACATTGCATACTCTACATTGTATATTGAGTTAAGTGTATTTTGAATCTTCAGAATTCTGTTTTGGTGAACTGATTTACTCATGACGACGAGGTTTAGAGGTTCAAGTGGCTATTTCCTTTCTTTCTTTATTGAATCATTTATCGAATTATTCTCGAGTTTAATATTATCACTTTTTTATCAAATATTATTATTAATAGGTATTTAAAACTTTGCAGCTTGTATGAATAACACTTATCTTTCCAAATTATCACAATCGCTACCTTTGTATTAGAACACAAAATAATGTTATAATGATATTTTACTGTGTTATTGGAGAGAGGAGGGATTGTCAAAAACATGCCAAGAACTTTATTTCAATAACTGGGTGGCTCTACTGAAATAATGTGGTCTCTAAAACGGTGAAAAGTTGTTGTTTCAATTCAATCTAGATTTTCCTCGCCTCGTAAATTTGTCGGCTTCTTTTGTTTAGATTGATTTTTGGGGATTGTAGAGGGGGTGCTATCGTAAATATAAATATCATTGGGAAAAGTTCACAATTCCCAAACACAAAAGTAATATAATAGAAGATTATTGTACATGTTAAGCCGAATCGAAAGAATTGCCTGATTAGTGAATAAAACCACGTATTCACTTCTTTTTTTTTTTCCATCATTATTCTGATTGAATAAACTTTTACATAAGATAAACAAATAAGAATATTCAACTTTATCAAGGTAACAAACATGTGGGGGTTACCAAGATAACAATTATTATGATTATTGAAGTATCTGACTCAAATTATGGATTAATAGAATGTATGTGTTTGAGTCAATGTCCGCTAGATTAAGAAACGTCGTGTCTATCAGATGAGTCCGTGCCGTTCCCTGAACGTTGTAATTCAAGTTACCTTTAATGTGTAAGCACTATTAGCAGCAATTGCTTATTAGTGATTAGAGTAAAGGGAAAGGTAAGACAATGGGGGTCAGCTGTCAGTGAGGGCAAAAGTGTGTAAGAACAGAACAAGAGAAAGCTGAAAAGGTAAAAGTGGACGAAGCAGCGATGTCAAAACATAGTATGAATCACAAGATATCAACTAGAATTACAATAGTGAATCAGGAAGCTTTTGAAAGGTGTTACTTGGAACAAGGTTTGATTACGTTATGGTTCGATATAGTCATCTGATTCTGTTTATTGACAGATATCCAGGAGTTCCTCCAAAACGAAGGAAAGATAAGTCGTGTGCACTGTTAACAGAGGTGGCGTTAAACGTATCATTTTCATATAATATTTATGATGGAAATAGGAATCCCTCCTAAAATCTTATAAAATTTCATCAAGAATTGAGAAATTCTGCAGAACGAGGAAAGGAAGGTCGAATGAATGTGAAAATTAAAAGATCAAAATTTCTTTCCCGTTTAATGGGACCACATTATTCTCGTAGTCCCGAATTATTCATTTTAATAAATAAAGTTTATCAAAAGTCTGTAGCATGTATGTATAATCACGCGTACAACCATTATATTAAACGCACGAAACTTTTACTGGTGTTATGATGATAATTCATTGTGTGGTTGAAGAGAAGAAGGACTGTCGAGAAATTTTTCATGAACTTTGACACAATAAACTTTATAGGAGCGGGGATATGCCTATTTATTTGCCTTTGAACACATTCCACACTTGAATTTGGACTAAAATCATGGATGGCGGTTTTCGTCTTTCCGTATGGGGCAAAGTCAAACACAATCGAATCATTAGAGGCCCTAAAATGGTCATCCTGATTACTAGCTAAAAGTAATTTTTCTCTCTCTGGTTGTTTGTGTCGGTGTGCCCTGCTCCTGGTCTCAATTTTGAGACTACAGCCTTGAAAATCTGCATGCATAAACCACAAGACACCATTGAAAAAACTTCTTTTTTTTCAAATAGGTGCTTCCTGGGGTCTCTATGGTCATTTTTGGCCAACTTTAGATAATTTAGGATTCAAATATCTACTGATATTTCTCCCCAAATTAAAAAAATTGCTATGAACCCTGCAGACCATATATACATAATGGTGGCCTGTCGCCGGTAAGCCGTCAGGGGCCCACCGTTAATCACTTGGTGGGTTGTCATAGGCAGACTGCCAGGGAATTGATGCGCAAAACTAAAGAACCACCAGTCCTTGTTGGCTGGATATATATATATATATATATATATATATATATATATATATATATATATATATATATATATATATATATATATATATATATATTACAGCAATTTTGTTATTACTGTTTATTTGCGAACATGGGGTAATATCTAAGCACGTTTATATTTATTTGTGAGAAGCAAATGACAATGGGCTGGTCATATTGCAAGAATGACAGCAACTGATGGACATCACGACTCACCACATGGATCCCCAGGGATAATATGTGTAAACACGACCCCAACGATAAAGAGGTGTGGCGAATCCTGTGGAAGGTCTATCTCCACTGATGGACATTAAAAGACTGTTGATGATGATACTTATTTGGTATCTTCGTGCAATTGGGTCCTTTATTTTTGTATGCAAATATATGTATGTCAATTTAAGTCAGAAGTAGTGACTGATCTATTGCACTTCGTGCTTATGCAAGTTTGTATAGATATGTTCACACACACTCATATGCTTATATAGATATACACATACATCCTAACAACGTTAAGGAGAGTGTATATGCATATACATGTATATATATATACACAAACAAACAGACACACACACACACACACACACATATATATATATATATATATATATATATATATATATATATATATATATATATATATATATTGGAGGACCATGCTTAGAGGGAAGTATTATCACTGGCTTTGAAAAGGGTGGTTAGGGAGAGGAAGTCGGTACGTTTATTGTTAGAGCAATTTTTTGGCCTTCAATGTGCTCAGGCTGCTAAACTGTCAGGTCACTCTCCCGAGATAGCAGACCCCTGCAGTCAGCGGACACTTGCTCTTATGGGAGTGTCTAGAATTTGTGCTTTAAGTCGCATATAGCTGAACTATCCTGGGGATCATAGCCCTAAGTTGCAGACAGGCATACTGTCCCGATTATCCTTTTAAGGGACAGCTGAGATATCCACCAACTACGGGATGTTCTCGTCCTGTGGGTTAAACACGGGCCAGCCTTACAAAATGCGACTGACCCTCATAACTAGCTCGCACCTGCCAGGAGAATGATAGTACTATGAAACCTACATACCTGGGGCTCTGCTATCTTGGTGGACCATAAGATGCAAACCCTTTATTCAAAGTCGGCACTGGTCAAGTCGATTTCACCTTTTAAAGTTAATTGCTCAGACTGGAGGAATATTCAACACACAGGCCGCACAGTCTATGATTTTACTGCTAACGAACACTCTTGTAAAAATCTTCATAGACTGAGCCAAGCCATTCATTTATTCATATATGTATTGATATTGATATTTAGCTTACTTCTCTGATTTCTACACACACATTTTTCGCGGATTCTTCATTGAAATAATGCAATTTTCCATGGTACTTCTACGTAGCAAACAAAAAGTATTCACAATACAAAGGAATAAACACGACCAGTAGTCTGCTTTATCGTTCTTAGTTATGTCTTTTCTGTCAACTGATTCAATAAAAACTGCCTGTTTTAAAACGACACGAATGTCAATTCTTATATATCAGTCGCCTGCGCCGCCAACTCATCTGAAGTTCCTATAACTCAATCATTCCCGTTAGACATTCCTATATTTTTACGAACTGACCAACAACACTTACATTTTTTCTTTATTCACGAATATAACCGGAGGCTAACTCAATTGAATAAAGGTCTGGCTCATGTCTCTATCTTTTACTTCCCGCCAAAACACTTTTATCTCGATGTCATATAACAAAGATGGACGGAAAAGAAGCTCCATTATCTGTCTTCTTTTGCTAGAATTTTTTGTTTCTTTTTCCCTTTTTTTTATTCGCGCCCGTTGTTTTGTTTATACGACGAGAAGTAGTCGATCTCTTTTAAGAGTGACAGTTTTTCCTAGCTTTTTTCTGCTTATCTCTCCGTCAAAAAGCAAACGTGTTTTGACTTCGAGGTAGGGAGGATGCAATGGAAGTTCGTCAGGATTCTGTTTATTTCCTCTTTCAGAAGAAGTAGAAGTAGCCCCCCCTCCCCCTCTCTCTCTCTCTCTCTCTCTCTCTCTCTCTCTCTCTCTCTCAACATAGATAGGTAGGTAAATAGATAGACAGAAAGATGGATACATTGGTTAAGAGAGAGAAGAAAAGGATTGTTAGAGAGAGAGGGAGAAGATGAACAAGTAAGAGAAATTTTTGAAACCAAAATATTATTTTTCTGTAGACTTATAGGTCGTTCCTTGGGGAAGCATCTTTTTTATGTCTATGAATATCTACAGCTAGCTATTTCCACCACCCTTTCTCTCTCTCTCTCTCTCTCTCTCTCTCTTTCTCTCTCTCTCTCTCTCTCTCTCTATATATATATATATATATATATATATATATATATATGTATATATATATTTATATATGTATATATATATATATGTATATATATATATATATATATATGTATATATATATATATATTTATATATATATATATATATATATATATATATATATATATATATATATATATATATATATATATATATGATAAAATTGTCTGCGTTGAAAAACATGAAAAGCAGATATTGACAGCAAATAAACAAGACGGGATTTGGGTATAACGCAGTTATTCGAGTCTACGAATTAACAGCTGGCTGCTCAGCTCAGGCGGTAAGACAGTCACTCATTGGAAGGAGGTTCAATTTTTGCCACAGTCCAATTCTTTAATGCTTCTTTTTAATTATGCTGTCAAAGCCAACTGGCATGTTTACCGCGTTAAATATAGATAAATGAAAATAACGCATTTATGATAATATTCTTTCACTCTTGTGTGCGTGCATGTCATTAGATTAGACGGTTGTGATAAGTATAATGACATTTTATTACGAGACATATTTCGTCCAACACCGGTGTTAATCGAGTAACAAACTGAACAGCCGACTACGTAAATGAATGACGAAATTGAACGTTGTGTGGGATTCGAATCTTCGTCGTAAGACGGCTGGCCCTGCTCTACCGACAGAGCTAACAACACTCTTGGCAAGCAAGAATCCGAAATGGCGCAGCTAGATTGATCATCATCACCATCATTATTATTATTACTATCATCATCATTTACTTTTTTTCACCGATTGCTTGGTGGTCACCGGTGGGGACAGAGCAAGTCCTCCCAAGTCTCCTGCCCTCCTCTTCACGCTCTCACAGTCCATAGCAGTGCTGTTGGTAATGGTTTCACACCAGTTGCCTGGTGGTTATTGCTGAAGGCTGAGTGACTGTAAGTTTCCTCAGGTCTCCCGCCCTCCTCTGATATCGTTCTCACGTGTCACAGCAGTTTTGTGTTTTGTTCTGTCTCCACCATGCTTTTTTCCCGGCTATTAGGCTATTGCTACCTGCTGGGGTCGCAGGTCTTATATTTCCAGAACTCTCCGGGGTACCGCAAAAATACCGAGGTGAGCACTGGAAATATGATACTTACGACCCCTAGCAGGTAGCAATAGCCTAACAGCCAGGGAAAAGGGATATGTTGGAGACGGAACAAATCACAGTACTGCTGTGACAGGTGAGGACTATATGAGAAGAGGCGTGGAGAACTGATGAGACAATTATCATTATCATAATCATTAGAATCCATCTTCGAGAAGGGAAAAAAGTAGTCCTACCGTTGGTGTTGTTGAAAGGCTCGTTTCAGTTTCCTGCGCCTTTCTTGAAAAAGAACCAAATACATGGGAAAATTTGGCCACATTTGCTGAAATAAGTTTGAGATTTGTCCTGTACCTTCCAACGTTTCAAACCCTACGGGCAGGTTTCCAATTTGCTTATGAAGCCCTAAACATGGCCTTTTAGCCCTAATAAGAGATCAAAACTGATTCTTAGGGGTACTTTAATTCTATACCTCTGACTGGAATGCACCATTTTGGTAACCTAGAGGTTACTTACAGAAAGATCAGATTAGATATTCGTATTATGTTGATGAATAGGCGCATAGAAATCAGATCATTATCAACGGGAAGTGTATAAACGCAGACCTTATATTATTTTTCTGTTCTGTTATATTTCTTTTTAATTCCAACTGACTATTATGCAAAATTCATACTCGAGGGTCACATGAGAAACCACTGAAAATTTGGTGTTCATAGCTCTCGCTACCCTTGAGCTATGTTAAAATAGACGGACGGTGATGGGACATTTTTATGTGAACGCTGTCGGACACAAATAAAAGGAACAATTTAGCATAATTTTCACATTGTAAATTTAATTCCCTCAATGAAGAGTTGAACGGTGCCGGAATTTCAAAAAAGCTCCGGGGGTGGAGGTTTTAATACACAGAAGATTTCATGAGAATATGTGTGTTTCCTGTGGTATGCCAACACAGACGGGCTGACAGACATTTGTCGAATTAAAGGGAGAGTACATTTTCAGTTGAGCATAAATGCAACAAGGTTCATAAAAAGGGACCAATTTAGTGAAAATACCAGGGTGTCTAGTTTTTTTGCTTCGAAATATAATGAAATCTAGGATTTCCTTCTCAGATGTTTTTTTATTACTTAAATCTATCGTGTGACAACCTGAAACGATGCTGTCAATGCACTTTTATGAATACAAAGATGTTTGTTGAATGAATATAAAATTTGTGTTTATCTATTTTTCACAATATGAGCTTCGACAAATAGATTTTCTCTCACGTTATGAAAGTAATAAATTTTTCTTACGATGGTGTTGCATACCGAAGATATTCCTTAAGACTCAAAATAGCTAAGAACTGTAACGAAATTACCTGTATCTTGGATTTTGTTTTTTTGGGGGGGGGGTTGAGGTTTTTTGGATTTTTTGTTTACAGGAAAAGCTGCCGGTAGCCGTATTTATACATGTAGATTTGCATGTACTTGTTTGTTTCATTCAGCTTCCCAAATAATATTGGGTCCGTATGAGTAAAGATATGTCTGTATTTCTACTTTTCCCTTAGCATGACCGAACTATTTCTCATTGGTGTTCAGATATGATAATCTCACATAACTTATTATCAGGGGGATAATTAGGTATTGAGCGAATTGGCAATTATGGCTGTGTAATCGACTAAATAATTGATATGTATGGACGCATTGCGTGTTTTATTTTTGAATTCTCCTAATTATGCGGGAGTGGGGTCAGATGTCTATGGGCTGAGACTGTTTTCTATAGATAACGCGAATTGCTACTCAAAAGTTCAGGGAAGGCGTTAAATGGCCGTTTTAATGGAAAGAATATTTTTTGCGAAAATGGGCTTCTTTATTCCCTGGTGGAGTGATTTTGAGAACCACGTGAAATTCCTGGCGAGACACGGGAGGCACAGGGTGTATAGTATTTTTATCACTAGATATTTATGAGTGATGTAACTACAGGGCAGGGAGTAGCATTTTAAGAGTGACGTTACTACATGGGTTCCGAATTCATGCAAGGCTATACTTCTGATTTCACAAATACTTGTGTGAAATCCCATGATATCGAAGTTAAGTTCGTATGATTCACTAACGTTAGTGAATGCCTTTAGCTGCACATCTGGAATCATGTTCCGAAATTATAGACGAATGAATGTCTCGATCTCGAACCACATACGCCACTTCTTAAAATCTACTCCAACTGGATTGTTCTCATTCCAATATCTTAGAAAAAGAATGAATAGAAGGAATCTTAAACAGAACAGTTTTGTTTATTTATTTACCCCTACATTTCCGTGGGCGCGGTGGGTGAGTGAATTGGATTAAGAATGATAAGGTCCCAAAATCCTCGCCTTGGAAGTCCAAAATGCAAGTTGAGAGCGGATACCAAAAGGACAACCTTTCCAACAGATGTAACGTTTCTCCTTAGTTTGAGGTCCCGTAGAAACGAGAGCGCAATTAAATGCCCATCGGCGTTGAACCTGTTCCATCGATTGTGGTAGATTTAGCTATTCAATTAATGATCATTGGGAACATGGGTAAAAGGCCATTGGAATCTCCATTATAAACGGTTAAACGACTGGGGTTTTGGTTTGGAGAATTAAGTGACTCATTCTCTCATCGAAACAGCCACGAATTCGACAGACTTGAATATCAAACTTGAAATATTTACGTTTTCGTTATCAAACTTAAGTCAGTAAGCCAGTATCAAAGTAACAAGGCTAGAAATTCAGAGGTTTATGCTCTTCTTTGCCAGTTGCAAGTCTGTTATTCTTCATCAGGTAAAAATAGGTGATAATGGAACCAAGACAAAAAAGGTCTTCTACGAGGACTACTAAACGAAATTAGGTTAAAAACATATGCTGTCCCAAACTTCCATTGGGAAAGGGCTTATCTGCGGCTTTGAAACTCAGCATTTGAAATTGAGACGGATTGATCAACCACTACAACTGGCAATAATTTCTATGGATATTCTTATCCAAATGACTCAGTGAAGGAAAAAGGTGGAAAAAATTATTTTTGATATCAAGGGATCTAATTCGTATAAAACATTCAAAAAGACAATTTTAAACTGATAAAACTGTCGTTTTAGCAGCCGACATTGTTACTCTCTCTTTATTGAATATTCTGTAAATTATGTTTTTGAGTGCCTTTGTTGTTGACTTTTTGGGATTGAGGGTATGTGAACTTCATTAATTGACTAATAAACCTTGACTCGCGTTCCATAGGCTGTTTTTCTGTGTTTCTTCATTGTTCATTCGCTCATTTGTTTGTCAGTCACTTTTTTTGCATTTTTCTTGTTCATCTGAATTCTGGCCTCAGTTCGTTGTTGCCATTATGTGTATGTTGTGAAAAAACTTACCAAACCCAAAACCTTGATCCAAATAAATCAAGACTCGTTTCAACAGCCCAGTTAGTTCTTTACTCGTTTATCAGTTTCCGCCATCATCTCCTGATTACTACCATTATCATTCATCTCTCGTATGTTTATTTTTGGTTTATTGGTTTATTCATGGGCTCTCTTGCAGCTCAGAGATGAGACGCCATTGCCTTTTGATTTTCTATGCGCATTTGTGGATTTTTACTCGTGACCTCTCTTACATCTTTTTTCTTTCATTGTGTATGAGGCCTACATAATCCTTTATTACAGACTACGTATATTGATATGTATCTAACCAAAAAGACATTTTTTATAATGTTTCATTGCAATCATCTCTTTCCATAGAATTTGATATTCGGAATCTGTCCTTTATCTAGACTTACATGTTGTAGATGAATCTTTGTTATTTCGTAGGTTCGTTCTTAACTAACGGCTTTCTGAAAATGGCATTGGGTCTATATTGATTCAACTAATATTTCACTCGATCTCTGTACTAACACATGAATATAATCGTAAGACAAGTTCGGATTTCAATTGAGACTACTTGTTCCAAATTTTCACTAATGCTCTTCGATGAAGCATGAATCCAATAAGCCATGTGCTTTGTACCAAGATAAGCCATCTTGAGCCTAATCTTGGCACTGGCTTACCATTCTAACGATCAGAAAAGTATGGTTGTGTTCATAAACCATCTGTAAAGTAGAACCAAAATTGTTATTGAATGCATTGCCAAAGTTACAGATGGAAGCCAATGTCAAAAGAGTCATGAATGGATTCAAAGCAAGTATAGTTACGTGGGTATCTTTTCAGTGGTATGCTCTTCCGAAAGTGTCACTTTTTCCAATTTCATCGATTGATTGACCCCAAAACATCACACTACCAAAAGTTGTTGTCACTTGACGGTTTATATTGAGTGACTAACGAGGCTGGTCTTAATTTATACTTACGACCCTTGAATAGCAATTATGCACGTAGATGAGATTTCTTTTGTTCAATTGCACCGTGTCCAAGAAAATAATCACTGGAAATGCACTTCACTAAAAAAAAGAATTTGGCGGCTCCACGTCCATCATTCAAATGAAACAATATGAATTATGTGCGTAAACAATTTTATGGAGCGCAAAGAGAGCATGAACACAAGCACAAAACACTGAATACAGTTTCGAATATCTATCTCCCTATCCTAGTTTGTTCATATAGACCTATTTGTCTACCCCAATCTGTTCGTATCCCTCTATCTAACTCAATTGAAGATTATCTCCGTCTGATTGCATCTACCATCAGGACTTTGTAGATATGTTCGTGCATTCAAGTTCATGCATTAGCAAGCAAGGATGCATAAATAACAAAGTGCATATCCTGGGATTTGGAATATGCCTGTATTTATACCTCCCCCTCTCTCTCTGTCTCTCTCTGTCTCTCTCTCGCTCGCTCTCTCTCTCTCTACATATTTTGAGTCCATATCTATATAGTAACATAGAATGTTTATTTACGAGATGCTACGCACATGTCCATGAGAATTAACAAGCGAAATGGATCACTCAAATAAAGAAAGAAGAGCTTTTTTCCCTGAAAGAGTAATTTTTCTTGGATCCTGGGAATGTCTTACAAAACACCGAAACACTGAACAACATGACAGATAAGCAATAAGTTAAAATTACCCAAACTTCTGCGTAGCACACCATATGAAAAAAATGTATCGATCTGATGACTGATGAGTACATGTGGAAGACCGAATTCCATATTCATTTCATACATCAGGGGTGATTTTCAACTTGCCCAGAAATAGTATCTTTATTTTCCGGTTGACACGAAACAATTTTCCTCCTCCATAATTATTGCGTCCCATGTTCATCATATTTCTGTAGACCGAACAGAAAGGGTGGGATGAGTAACTCTTGCAAAACTGAATCAGTCTTTCATCGTCCGTTGTTTGGGCATAGACCTCCCCAGGATTCGCCAAATCTCTCTACCGTTGGCGTCGTTGAGCCAATATTTTCTGAACCTGTCCAGTTCGTCTCGCCATCTTATATTCTGCTGGCCTCAGTTGTACATTTGATCTCCGGGGATCAATGTTGTGAGTCGTGATGTCCGTTGGATGTCTGCCATTCTTGCAATATGACCAGCCCATTGCCATTTAAGTTACGTAATGCTTTACATGATGTCTCGAACTCCTGTTTTTTTCTCTAATGTACTGTGCTGCCTTGTGGTCTCTCCGTGTTATGCTGAGCATGATTGTCTCATGTACAGGTTGCGTGGTTCTGAGTCTGTAAAGTAGGTTCCATGTTTCAGCTGCATAGGTGATTATTGAGAGAATACTTTGGTTGTATACTCTTCATTTTAGGCCGAATAGGATTTTCTTGTTCTTGAAGTTTACTATGTGACGACTTACGTTCGGATTACGTTAAAGAAGTATGGACGTACCTCGGCCTGGGTGTAATAGGGTGGTGTAAAATATAAGTACTGAACAACATAAGATACGATGATACAAATATTTTTACTTAAACATCTATATTGTACTCGCACATGTGTTAATACCAGAGTCATCAAAATATTATTTTTTTTACAGCAGTATACTGTATGGTACGAATAAGAATATAAATACATAGGTAATAAGTATTACAAGACTATATTTTTTATCCTTTTTATTTTCAAGATTTTTTAGTTTTAGGTCCTTCTTGTTGCTTTGTTGTTACTGCAGATTTCATTGTTGCAACTCCTTCGTGAGCTTTTCTAATCTCCGTTCGATTCTTCGAGATTGTAGTAACGGCTGTGTGAGATCATCCCAAATTATTCGTACTAACATTTACTTTTACAATTTTTATATTGTTTTATCATCTGCACCTTGTCTCCCAATTTGATGACATACCTTTTCGCCTTTGATTCTTCCGTTGGCTTGCTTTGAGGGAGTGAAAAGATTCAGTGTATAATCTCACATCTTAGCCAACGAGACAAATAAGAATTTTCTGAATTATGGAATAAATTTACACGCTGAATTGAGGCAAGTTAGTAATTTATGCCAATCAATAAAAAGGCATAACTGATACATACGGATCATGTATCCTCATGTTATTATCTTATACTTTTTTCTAGCAAAATTGATATGCATTTGGATGCAAGACTTATAAAAGTTATATTACATGAAAAACTTCCATATTATTCAAATTTCAGATTGTATATCTGTTCATGTACAGGGGTAGAGGTTTCTGAGAGAACTTGCCGTTTCAAGAGGCGTTAAGAGAAAATACCTATCATCAGTGATCTCTGATAGTAATCAGTCTTATGCCTCCTTACTTTGTGGTGTTACGAATGCAACTTCGTTACATGTAGCTCTGCATTAAAGCACAAATGGAATTTGCTTACAAGGCTATATATATATATATATATATATATATATGTATATATATATACACATTTGTATTTATATATATATACATTTGTATTCATATATATATATTGGCATATATATATGGCATATATATATTGGCATATGTATATTGGCATATATATATATATATATATATATATATATATATGTATATATATATATATATATATATATATATATATATATATATATATATATATCCAAGAATCATTGTCTCTCTTATATTGAACACACACATGCACATATATACTATTCTTCAGATGGTCTGTTGGGCGTTAGCCAATTCCTTGCATGTTAATGTTGAAATGTATTGTTTAACATACAGGGAATTGGCTAACACCAACCAAACCATCTCAAAAATAATAGGAGCATACACATAACCCCTTCGGAGGAGAAAAAAAAATTTTCACCCACCATCATCAAAAAACATTGGAACCAACGCATCCTACTTCCATCCCTCCCCATATACGTCAACACCTGTCCGTCAGATTCTATTCCAAAAAAGACCCACAGCCAAGCAAAACGTTCCTGAAAATTGACCATTTTCATCTTCAACCTTCTTTTCGCTACCTGTTCTTATTCCTGACAAACCTGATACTCACAGGCACAGTAACAAACACCATCTGACCTTTCCTCTTACCCTCCTTATTTCTAACCCTCCTTATTTCAAACCGAACTTGACTCTCACAAACATAGATACCGACACTTCACCTCCCACTCCTAATCAACAACCTAGAACACAAAAATATCCCCATTTCTTCGCTCAATCTCAAACGTATAGACAGCATCCAGTTATCGCTGCACCAGTTCTTCTGAAAAAGATGACTGACAATCATTGAAATGCATCAAAACATACCCAGTTGATAACAGAAATCATCGAAATATTTCACCAGCGTTTCTCTTGGATTTTTTCTTCACCTTCCAATCGTCACTTTCATCAAAGTTCTGTCGGATCATTTAACACCTACGATACAAACATTTATATATAATCCGAGAAATCGTTATAATAACAGTGTTCAATACTTATGGTAGAGACAATATATCGATTACATACACACATTTTGTCTATGACAATGGTTTACCGCTTTTTTCAGCTCCTCCTCTGTCTGAGGAGCTAAATAAAGTGAAACAACGGTATACCATTTTAATAGTCAAAATTCATGTATTCAATCGATTTATATACGTATAATTTCCATATATTTCAATCTCTACTCATATTCATTCAAATGAAGTTATTAATACTTCTGTGTATTTGTTTATCTATAAACCAATGCATGAGTCTATCTCTCTATATATGTGTGTGTGTGAGTGTCTATATGAATAAATACATGTATAGGAATACTATATTTGTGTTTATGTACGTGTGTGTATATGCGTCTGTGTACCTGTGCTAATGCATCTAACTCTCCTTTCCCATTGATCTCCCCACATTATCGTTCATATTCCCCAGGGCTTCATTCATGAAATCTTATTAAATCCCACCATTGGTTTTTCATAGACTCAGACTCAATCATTCCAACTTGATCAATTAATCTTTCGGGCGAAGATCTTCAATTACCAAACCAGAGTCAAAGTTAAAGCACACAATTAAACATATCTGTAAAATCTATCACACGCCCTGCAACCCCCAGGCAAACCTGCGAAATTAGAAGGAAACTACTAATGCACATATATGTATATACTTGCTGGGATTCCCAGCGTTACCCGGGGGGAAAGTAATCAAACCTGTCGTAAATAAGTAATAGCAAATTTTAATACAGAACTTCTCAAAGCATGGGTCGCTGTTCTTTCTGTTCTTGACTAACAATATCTGGGTGTTACATAAAAAAAGATTTTTAATTCTTTCCAAAGATTAAATATATATGTATTTCTTTACATTCATTTACATTCAGAAATCTTCTCCGTTGGTGCTCAATATAAAACGGCTCGTTCGTCAGTGATTGTGTTTTGTCAGCATTGCATTTCAATTAAAAACTAATATTGTCATAACACCTATTGTTTTGATGGAAAAAGAGTTAATGATGACGAAATATTTTGTCATATGAAAAGGAGCAGCTACTAAGAAAAATTTGAAAAGCCTTGTGATAACATATAAAGGGATTCTAACAGAAAAGTGTTGTGAGAAAATCAGAAAGATTTATTAGGTTGATGCTTCTTCTGGATAAAACTTTTTAGAAGCCAAGTGTGGCGTTTCCCGAAATAAATATATACTTATTAAATATGTGGCCCCATTCTATTGACTAACACTGGGTCTTCTGCATTTAAAAGGCTGATTTCTGTAACATAGGGTTCCCTTTGTAAGAGAAGGATAGTCGGTCTTTGTCAAAAAATAATCATAATATGTAAAATTTTATCAGAAAGCTACCTTCTTTGTGAAAATTGTATTCTAGCAAAGAACGAAGCAAAAGTCAAGGGTGATATTCGTAGGAATATCTGTCAAGTTTAATTTTGTCTATTTTATAAGGCTTCTTGGATTTGACTGAATCAGACAATTTCAAACTGTAAACTGCATTACCTTGTTTGTTGACAAATGAATCTGAAGAATGTCAACATCAACAATGGCCAGTAGTCGAATAATAGCAGGGCACGTATAAATCTCCTATTTCTTTTTATAAGGGAAGATATACCACAAAAGCATATGAAAAGTATCAGAAGGTGGAAAAGTCCATAAATTGGCCTGATAGATATCAAAAGATATGAATTCGTTAGTTGGAAAAGCAAAGAAAACATTCCCTTTGTTTGGTTCAAAGGGTTTGCAAATCTTCATATGGAAGAGGAAGAAATAGAAGAATTTATCTCAAAACATTTATTAACTTATAAAGAAAATCTTTTGAGAAAAGATATATCTGGAAAGTAATAGTTATGCCTACGTTTCAGGAACAGATTTGAAAATATTTTATTGAAAGAACATGGGCAAATAGATAGATAGATAGATAGATAGATAGATAGATGGAATTGAAAATACGCGTACAAACACAGGAAGTTTTCACAGTCGATTGAAGGGGGAAATTCGACAGAAAGAAGGAAGGAATAGAGGAATTTATCTTGAGAATACAAAAAATGACCTGACCCTAAATTTACATTTGTATGTCACCAGAAGACAGCGTCATCTATCTTATGTTCATGTTGGGGTCATGTTACCCTTGTTTAAAAATTTTCGACCCGTAATGTGCAGCAATCGTCCCTAGATATGAAAATGCTAAAATTGATGTAAACGTAAATTGTGCTTAGGAGTTAATTTTCCAGAAATTTAGATTTCAGAAACACAACGCATAACTGAGTATATGCCTTGTTGATTACAATACAGTTCACTTCTCTTTCTGCAATGTTCCTGTTTTAAACGCTCGAAACCGGGCAACAACGAGCAAAATGTCTGTTATTTTCCAATACTTATGACAGGTACTGTACATATCAGACCTCTAGACTCTTACCACGAATAATACGGAGAAAAAATATAAGTAAATTCTTAATTTTACGTCAGAAATGCTTGCTGAGCTTGTACCGTTGAACATAAGAAAAATCAAATAATTTTTACTTTTTTTGTAGTAGTTATTTTTTGTAAGCAAGAACTGTATAGCTAACCCGTTCGCTCCAAAACATTTGATAACTCCTTAGGTTTCAGAAAAAAAAATTCTTTGTAACGTTATCGCCATGTGACAATTCCCCCTCTCCGCTTTCTCTGTGTCTATGTTTTTTGGCACAACTACAAGGCCGCTTTTTTTCTTATATTAACTTTCTTCCGACATCGATATCCAGTCACCTCTAGAGTCTTCACCATTCATTACTAATGTATAGTGGAACGAATGTTTATCCATAACCCTACGTGTTATAAGACAATCTGCTTATAGTCTTTTTCACATGAAAACATATGAAAGATGACTATAACACCTTTCTATTGACCACAGACATCCGAGAAATCTCTACAAATCCTAAATTGTAACGCTAAGATTCAAAGAGTTTTTCGAACGATTGAACTCTTTCCTGCTGTTTGTGTTATCATAGACATTATCAGCAACGCTAGAACTTTGTCTGGGGAAAAGATACCTGGTTCTCGGAATTGCAATCTGTACATAGTGGGTCATTAATTGATGCAAGGTTTTGTCTTTTATAGCAGTGCCAGTACCAGATCCGACTACGCAAAACGGTAAATTTTTAAAGATCATTTTTTAGATATTTTTTTTTTTTTAATTAAGACAAATCATTCTTTTAGATTTTTAGTGTGGGTCCCACCTGGGTCCCCGAAAGCGTTAAAAGCATAGCAGACCTTCATTTTTGACAAGTACAAATCATTTGCTTCTGGGCATAGGTTAAATCAATTGGATTTCAAAGCCCATTAATTTTACTAACAACCAAGTGAAGTAATTTGCTTAAAAGTGTTTATCTAATTACTGAGATTTGCTTTCAGATATTCTTCTACTTATGACCCATTTCTTGAGAGTAAAAAGTGTCAAGAAGTAGATATTTTTAAGCGACATAATAAAAAATGGGAACTGTTTTTTGTGATTCAGGATATATTCTCACGAGCCAGAGAAGGATGATTGTTATGAACGCAGTTAAATCTGACTGAAACAGCCAGATCCAGACATGTTTTAAGAGTTTTATTCTCAGGATTAGCTCGATGAAATTATTTCAAAGAAATCTCATTAGGATTTGAATACAAAATATGTGTGTGTGTGTTTGTAAGATATGTAGTGTTCTTGGGGTTTTTGTTATCTTATCTTATCTACTTCAATATTCATTTTTCTTGATAGTATATTAATTAGAATTAAATATATATATATATATATATATATATATATATACATATATATATATATATATATGTGTGTGTGTGTGTGTGTGTGTGTGCGTGTCTGTCTGTCTGTCTGTGCTATGTGAACAGAACAACACAGGGAGAAAGAGAGAGCCCAACCTGACCTGGGTAGAATTCACTAATCCTCTTACTGCATCTGTTATCAACCTGATGCTGTAAACACGCTTTTTTGTTGTGTTTTTTGTTGTTGTTTTTTTTTTTTCAATAAACTTTTACAGAGCGTTTCCTAGCTATGTTATGCAGTTTATGCTTGTCATGTTACCAAGCGAAAAAAACACATTAATATCCCATGGGTAGGACTAAAGAACCTCACACAAACACGTTCATTGCTGCAACAAAACCAGGACCCGTTCCAAAGATGCATGTTTGAGAGGGACCGGACTTTATTGTGTGGGGAGACGCCTGCCATTACAGTAATGACAAAAAATAATTTCCATCTATCTCTGTAAGTGGCTGCAAGGTATTTTGGGTACATCTCTTCAGTGTTGCAAATTTAGATGCTTTATATCTAGATTTTTTTGCATTGCAAATATATATATATATATATATATATATATATATATATATATATATATATATGATTCCAGATAGAAATTAATAGTCTGTATTTGGGGGGGGGGTATTAAATTTCTTGAGGGCCATTTATGTAAACAACTTCAAGATCGACACTACAAGGACTTGTGTGCTGATTGATATTTCCAACTGATGTCAACTTTGTACATTTGCCAGTAATCGAGTAATCAAAATACTTACAGGCAAACCGTGAGAACTTCTTTCAATTGTAGGTAGATGACAGCGATGAGAACGAGACTATCTGAATAAGTAAACCTGTAAATAAAAAATATATTTACCTGATAGTGGTTCCAACATATTCAAGTTTACATCCAACTTCCTAATATTGCTTCATATTGATGTGATATATTTCCCAGTCGCCTCTTGCTGGCTAATCGATATTTAGTTCTCTAAAAGATGGAAAATGTGTTCTACAATGTTGGAAATCTTAACAACTCTCACAGCATCGCACTTGGTAATAACTCAACAATATCCGAGAAAATATTTGCCTCTCAGAAATATTGGTTTCAATAACTGCAAATTGTATTCACATGTGATATCACATTCAGTAACGACTTTCTGGTTTACCGGCTAGCGTGCTGAATATAGCAACGAATGAAATTTCATTTCTTGGTAATATTCAGCGTCACCGAGCACTCAAATGAAAATTATTTTTAGAATAATATGGACAAGAATCGCATATACACCATTCTTTGACGTCAGTATATGCGTTGGCTTTGGGCAAGTTGTAAGGAAAAACAGATGCCAGTCGAAAGACGTTTGTGTATAAAGCACTAATAGATTGTTAGTTGATTTTGAAATTATATATATTTGTTTTTGGTATGTCACCAAGCGCTCTATGTGGTATTCAACAAAAAGACTTAGACAAATGGATACAAAACAAAAGAGAACGGGCAGGTGTCACAAGAGTCTACATACAAATATCAATCAGTAAGAAGTCACATGAGAATACAATTTGCAGTTATTGAAACAAATATTTTTGAGAAGGTAATATTTTCTCGGATATTGTTGAGTTATTAACAAGTACGATGCTATGAGAGTTGTTAAGCAAGGTTTCCAACATTGTAGAACAAATATTTCATATTTTAAAGAACTAAATATCGATTGGTCTGCAATAAGCTACTGAAAATATATCATATCAATATAAATACCAGAAAGATGCACGTATATATAGTCATGCACTGTTCTAGAAATTTACCTAAATCTAATCATGATTGTTGTACTACTGCACTGCAGATTGTGGGGGGTAGAGGGTTTTAGAGGCTGTTATATTTATCATGTAACTAATGATATGATGGATACTTATTTTCCGTCAATGAACATATATTTTTTATTCCATATATTCATACGTAAATTCTTTTATGGGCCTAAAGGCAAGAAGAACTAATCTTCCTCCTTGGTTAAGGCGTTAAAAAATAATGGATACCTTTTCCTCCCAGCAAAGGGTCAAAAGTTTTCCTCTTTCAATCTATTCATTCATTATATACATATCATCATTGAATATGATATATATATATATATATATATATATATATATATATATATATACATATATATATATATATATATATATATATATATATATATATATATATATATATATATATATATATATAAAGGGAAACTTTTCCCCCTGCTCAAGAGTCAGAAACGGAAGGAGACTTTTGCTCCTTTTGTGTGTGTCAAAAGAACTGGAGACTATTTCTCCTATTTTAAGAGATCGAAAGTGAAGGGATACTTTTCCTCGGCTTAACGGGTGGACAAAATAGGAAACATTTTAAGATGTCGAAAGTAAAGGGACACTTTTTTTCCTTTCAAAGGTCAGTATTAATGGTAGGCATCAGCTCCTTAAAAGACCAAAATGAAAAGGATACTTTTTTCCCTCCTCTCAAGGGTAAACTTTTTTTTGTCTTTAAGAGGTCAGAATTGAAAGTAAATTTAATTTTTCTCTAAAAGGGTTAGGTGAGGGGAAGCTTTTTTTCTTCAATAAGGGGTCAAAAATGAGACACTTATGGTGACACGTCTAAAAGTCTTGGTATTTCTTTTTTTCAACCTGAAATATTTCATACTGCATGGACAGGTTCTTCAGTTATCTGTAGTTTAACCTTTCGGGAGTTCTAGCGGAAGAATTTTATTTACACTATAACTATAATGCCAAAGTGGAACCTTACTTTCTATCTAATATTAACACCTTATTATTTCATATCTTTATAAATCAATTTCCGGAGGAGTGTAAAGTGATATGACCCCCAGTCGTTTAAAAAGTTAGAAATACACGGAGACTTCTCCTTAAGAGGGTTTTCTCACCTCCCTAAAGGGATCAAATGCGAACATAGATTTTTTCCATTTTTAAAGAGAGAAAAGTGTAGGGAAGCTTCTTTTCTCTTCAAAGGGTAAAAAGTGATAGGAAATTTCTTCCTTCCCCTAAAGGATCGGTTGTGACTGAAGGACCCTCATCCAACCATCTTAAGGGATCAAGAAAGAAAGGAAACTTTACCTAGTATTGGGGGAAACATTTTCTTCAATGAAGAGTTAGAAGTGAAAACAAAGGCATAACTAAGGGAAGGAGTGTTCGGCTGGAACATTTTTAAAACGTCCTTGAGAACCCATGTAAGGGGTTCCCTCGTATGCTTTCTAAATACTGCATCTGTACTGATGATACACAAGAAATACTCTCACTAAATGTTGGAGAGACCGCTAAAGGAACCAAGCCTTCCCAATTTCTTTAGTGGAAGCCTTGAGAAGAGGCAAACTATTTTAGGTGAAAGATTTAGTCTTTTTTTTTACTCTTTAGATATAATATCCAGCGTAGACAGGTACTTCAACTAGTATATATACACACACATATATATATATATATGTATATATATATATATATATATGTATGTATATATATACATACATATATATATATATACACACACACATATATATACATATATAATATACATATAATCATACATATATATATATATATATATAATATATATATATATATATATATATATATATATATATATATATATATATATATATATATATATATATATATATATATATATATATATATATAATGGTGGATCAGCAGGTTTCTATACTGACACATAGTGATTAGTTAAATATTTATCCACAATTTCCATTGTATAGAATTTGATCTATGCGAGTAATATTTACCAATAAATTACATGCCTGGGCAAGGAAGAGGAATATGTTGAAAAAGATTCGTCGTGTAAAATAACCGTTTTCAATAATTTGGTTACGGATTTATTGGCGTACTTAAAAGCGTATATGGAATTTGACACACACACACCCATACACATGACGCTCCTTTTTGAGCACTCTCTAAGTGAGGTAACTCGTTCATTGTGAGCTTATACAATGCTCTTCCAACATGGAATGGAGCACTCTGGTGGACGAGGGATATATACGATAAATAAATATATCGCTTAAATTTAACACCGACCATCCGATTCTGTGGAGTAGAGGGGTACACCAGCCTCCGGTCTGAAGCTAAGGTTTCGATCCTGCCTCATGGTACTGGATGGGATAATGGATAGTCTATAACCACACAGAAGAGTTGTAATACAACGAAACAGCAGTCTGTGGAGGACACAATATATATATATATATATATATATATATATATATATATATATATATATAAAGAACAGACTGGCTAACATTACAAAGCACCGTAGACACTACAAGCACACATTTTGATTGTTGTTACGTAAGTCAGTTTTATAACGCCAGTCATCCCATAAGAAGGATCTACTTCCTATGAAATCAACAATAAAAATCTCGGCATTTATCAAGAATCGAACCTTGTCTACTCGGAGTAGACGGCGTATCACCATTATATCACCAACAGTCTCTTGCTAGAAATATAAGGAAAGCATAAAGATTAGATATAAGTAGATTCATTATTGTCCCCATCAGGGGCTTATGAAACCGCTGTAACCGGAAGGCAGAAGCCGGCCAATTAAATGCAGTGCCGCGTATCAAAGACGTAGCCAAGTTCTGTCGCCGTAATCTTCTGGCCGTTTGCAAATAAAAATGCCGAATCTGGCCAACCAACACCAGTATCAAGTAACTGGGCAAACAATCTCAGGAATTACAGAAAGAGATGGTCTTCCAAGCCGACTGTAAGCTAATATCTCTGGCAGGTCGCTATGAACTTGAAACTGGCAAAACAGTTTAGTTCTTATTACGGTGGACATGGGGGTTCAATGCGAAAACATTAGCTTGCCGTAGGCGTGTGTGTCTGATGGGAAACTGTATGACATCGAATGCGAGGTTTTACAACGTAGTTAGATTAAATGCATGAAGGGACAGAGGGCAAATCAAGAAGAAGAAGAAAAAGAAAAAGAAGGGGGAAAAGCAGGCGAGTGAGATTTAACAAAAGATTCGGAAAATAGAAGGTGAAGAAGAAGAAAAAAGAAGAGATAGAAAGAAGAAATTATTCAGGCAGGGAGGAATATAAGATGAACAGACGAAAAGATAATGAATTATCGGCTTAAAGAAACTGAAGTCGAACGTGAAGGAAAGAAATAAAGGAAGATTTGAATTGATGAGTGAATGAGTTGTCCTGCTTGCATATATATATATATATATATATATATATATATATATATATATATATATATATATATATGTGTGTGTGTGTGTGTGTGTGTGTGTGTGTGTGTGTGCATGTGTGTGTGTAATAACATTCATGTACAATACATTATATATGAAATGATAAACTACATGTGTTATGACACGGCCATAAAAATCATAAAATAGAGCTATATATTAAAATTATAGCTCGAGGTGGTGTTTGATCAACACTGCTTGGAAGCCAATGTTGATACAGCAGTTTTGCTTTTAAATCTTCGAAACGGTTACAACTGATAATCCCAACAAGAAAAATTCATATGTAGTACCATAATATCAAATTATGTGCAGAATATAAAAACGACTGAAAAAAATAAATTATATTAACTGCTAATAGGAAATAATCGACTCATATGACATGATTTTTATGAAGAAAAGTTTTTCTAATATACTTAGCATTTAAAGCTGAAAAGCTTTCTGGACTATACATATATATATATATATATATATACAGAAGTATTTTATCAATTGATGGGGAAAATAAGCAACGTTTTTAGTAAATTAAGCCTTCTTATTCTTTGAAAGATTAAGATTTGGACAGTTTATAGGAAAGGTTGAGTGGATGATGGGACCTGAAAAAAATGGTTTGCAAAGTTTCATGCCTGAGATTTCTCGCCGAATGATGATGTCAGTTTGATGTTGATAACGATCATCATTATCGTCCAAATCATCATCAGCCGTTATAAGTCCATCTCTGGACAAAGGCGTCTCCCATTTTCTATTGTCTTATCGACGAATCTTTCTATCTCATCCCTCCATTTTGTGTCCAGTCTTTTCCTATGGGAAGAAATCAGTTAGCTTTTTGTCCCATATGTTATCCATTCTTCCTGTTATATACCCAATAAATCTACATGTTTGTTGTTTAATTACTTGTACAATATCCTTAATGAATCTATGTTAACCATACCAAAAGCCAATTTTCATCTAAAGAAGACCATGCCTGGTGGGATTGAAAGGAAGTCCTCTATGATGAGATCCTTCAGCGGTACCAAACGATTGATTTTAATCAATTGTGCGATATATTTAACTATACTCCCCTCTCAGATCAATTATCTTAATTATAGATATTATTTGAGAATAATTAACATTGTATGACGCAGTAGATAGTACGCATACTCAAACAATCAAAATCATACCTTAAAACTCAATCGAACGAGCTTTTTTTAGCCGGTTTCTCGTCTGGCTTCAACATATTTTAAGCAAAAGAATTTCAATATGCAATTCGCAATTCCAACGTAACGAAAATATTTCTTTTTGGAACTAATTGTGATGGACGATGAAAAGTGGATATTTCGCAAAGAAACATAAAGTGCAAGAAGTCGGGAGATAGGCACAGTGGATCCATACTAAACGTACCAAGAGTGAATTCTCATCTAAGGAAGAACCATACTTGATGGGATTGAAAGGAAGTCTTCTATGATGAGATCCTTCAGCAGTACCAAACGATTGATTTTAACAAAAACTGTAAGTACCCAATGGGATCAACTGAAGGCAGCAATCGATGACTGGATTTGGTTGAATGATAAGGGCGTGATATTCCAACAGGGTAACGTTCGATTGTATGCTTCTTTGATGACCAGGCGAAAATTGAAGGTTTTCACTCGTATTCACCTGATATTTCACATTTGGATTCCAGTCTTGTCTCCATGAATACTTTGGAAGACTATAAAAGGTATTTGGAGCATATTATTGTCGAGAAAGATAAGAACAGCCCAGGAAGTATGAAGATGCCGAAAAGATGGCAGAAAGTATTGGAACAAAACGGTAAACATACATGTTGTTCTATTAAGTTAATGTCGAACATGAAAATAAAAAATATCTCAAATATTTACATGATAAACCAAACGGTTAAAGTATCTATATCTTGCATGAATATACCATTCATCCATTCATTCACTCTCTCTCTCTTGCTCTCTCTCTCTCTCTCTCTCTTGCTCTCTCTCTCTTTCTCTCTTATTGATTCAATTTAAGATGGACAGATAATCTATCTATTGTTCGCTCGCTCGCTCTCTCATTCTCATCCTCTCCTCATCTCCTTTCTCTCTCTCTCTCTCTCTCTCTCTCTCTATATATATATATATATATATATATATATATATATATATATATATATATATATATGGTGGCTATAAGTTGTTTCACAATTTGAAAATTGATTAGTTTTTTTTTCTTTACAATTGTTTTTTGTTTTCACGTAATGAAATGCCGAAACTGGAAATTCCTTTCTAACTATGAATGTAAATTGATGTCACATAAATGTCCAGTATTTTTCGCTTCTTGAACATGGGTTATTTTTCTGACATTTTCCATTACAGATTGTGACATACCTGGCTCCAGCCCGTGGAATTTATTCCTGAATATTTTCTTTAAATTTTTGGAACCAGGGGATTATTAACATACACCAAGTCCTTCAGAATTTTTTTTTCTAAAAATCCCTGCTACTGTCAAATTGGATGAACGTAAAACATAATTGAAATCTAAACTCCGCGAAATTATTCGTTCTCCAATTCATAGGTTGCTTTGTCATGTTTTTTTTTCCATAGCAAATACCCAACCATTATATTTTCCAAAACACAGTGATAAATATTAAAAATATATATTAGAAAAATAATCATTCAATTTTTTAAATGATGATGCAGTTTATGGATCATCCTTATGTATATGTATATATACGTAGGTATAATAAGGAAAAAGCACTTATTTTTCACTACGAATATTCATTATTCAACGTCAGCTTCTTCCTTGTCAATTAACCAAACTCTTCTCAATAGACTGCATCGATATACCATTATACAATGGAAATTTAGAAAAGAGAAAAAATAATCGAGAAACTCCCAGACTAATGCCTTATTCAAGAGGACAAAATTATTTGATATTGTCTAAGGAATAACCATTTCTGGACTATATGAAACTGAGAATTTTGTAATTTGCACAGGATAGAATCTTATGAGGAGAGATCACAAGACAGCACAGTATATTAGGAAATGACGATGGGCAGGTCATGACGCAAGAATGTCAGACAAACGTTGGACATCAGAATTCATAATATGTATCCCCATGCAAAATTGTAGCCGATAAAAAAATGAGATGCTGTTACTAACTAGACAAATTCAGAAAGTACTGGTTCTGCGTTGCCCACGACCTGGTGAATCTTGATTAAGATACATGTCTGACAATAGACACTAAAAAGCTGATGATGGTGATGATGATGGTGACGATGATGGTGATGATGATATCTCAAGGATGTAATTTCGTATATTAATCAATATTCTCGGGAATTGCGGCTGTGTTTTGTTTGTTTTTCAGGTCCTGGTAAAATATAAGAGAGAGTAGGAGAGAGAGAAAGAGGGAGAGGGAGAGATGCGCGTAATATTTTTTGTACAGAAATTTATTATCCTACCCGCCGCCAAAAAAGTTTGCCGACCACTGAATCCTGAGTCCCAAATGTTCACGCATACTTTGTACATCAGCTTTTGCATTTCTACATCCTGTGGCTGATGAGACAAGCAGAGAGACTTATCTCTGACGAATACATAAAATACGAGACAGCGAAGCTGGAAAGACGAAGAGGAAATCCAACGAACAACGGAGATTGAACGATAGCAGAGTGATGGCTCGAGTAAATAAGCGAAGTTGATCGAGTGTCCCTCTCTTTCAATTTCCCTATTGTGAAGCCAGGTTTCCAGGAAGTCCCTTGGAAAGAATGAAATAAAGTCAATGTCATTTCCTTAAATAACTTCGAAGGGTCGCTTTCAGTTGCATGACAGCTCGATATAACAATATATATATATATATATATATATATGTGTGTGTGTGTGTGTGTGTGTGTGTGTGTGTTTGTGCGTGTGTGTGTGTG
Organism: Thysanoteuthis rhombus; assembly: GCA_963457665.1. NCBI lineage: Eukaryota > Metazoa > Mollusca > Cephalopoda > Oegopsida > Thysanoteuthidae > Thysanoteuthis > Thysanoteuthis major. Next base: position 21,217,643 of record OY735198.1, read on the forward strand.
TGTGTGTGTGTATATATTCTAGAATGACAAACTGATTTGTCACTTAACCCTGACAGAAATAAAAGTCGATAGCAGTTGGTTTGAGTACATTCATATAAATATATATGTGTGTGTGTGTGTTTGTGTGTGTGTGTGTGTGTGTGTGCGTATGTACTCTATTAAATGGTCAAACTGTAAGAAGGGATTGGGATTCATACAAACAGATACAGTAATTGGCATTGATTGCTGGGCTTATCAAGAAAGAAGAAACACATAAGGTCTGGCTTTTGCCTAGTTTAAAGTGGACCCCTGCGGTTATGAAGAGATGAGGTTCGTAAGTTGTTTTTGTTTTGTTTTTTTAGTCTTCAGACATATGGATTGAATCTAATTCTAACGGAAAAAATTAGTCACATGTCTAAATTTGGCCAATTGAAATTTAGGATGTGACTATCTGATTTGAAAAAGTCAAGATTTTGTCGGTTGGTAACGGATATCCGAGGAGTCCAGTCGCCACTTTGGGTAGCTCTGACTGGCTCAGATGTTTTGATTGTAGTTATCATCCCGATAGTCACTTATGGGGCTGAAACATGGAACCTAACCAAGAAACAGACCCTCGAACCAAAAGAAATGCACCATGCGCACGAGAGAATAATGCACAACCCTAGATGGAGAGATCATAAGACAGCAAAAGATATCAGGAAGGAAACGGGAGTCTGAAACATCGTAGAATCTACTAAAAAACCTTGGATGGCAATGGGCTGGCCATGTTGCAAGAATGGCAGACAACTGACGGACATCATGACTCAAAACATGGATCTCCAGAGATCACATGCGAAACCGAGGCAGACAGAATATAAGATGGAGAGAGGAACTAAACAAATTCAGAAAATACTGGCTCTGCAACGCTCAAGATTGAGATGTGGCGGATCCTGCGGAAGGTCTATGTCGAACGACGGACGATAAAAGATGATGAGTAGGATCACCCTGTATATAAGAAAGAGTTGAACAAAATAGATATATTTAGGAGTCTCCCACTTGCCTTTACAAGCTCTAGACATTACATAAACAGAATTTTTCATTTACCCAAAAAGGATGTCTTCGATGAATTTATTTAAAAGAATCTGTGCATGCAAGAAGACTTTTCTTTCCCACAGCAACAATTCTGTTTAAAGCCCATCTTGCAGAGAATTGCTGTGGGAAACATCTTTTAAAAAGGTATGCATCATTCTTTATCTGTTCATTTTCGATTCTTTTTATCATCTCACCTTGTTTGAACTTTCCCTCGCTTTTCCAACTCAACCAGTTTCGGATATCATGCCACACCTTGTTTGTTTCAACAAACTCTTTTTGATCGGACCGGCTCTATGTGATCATGGTATGTAATCCGTGCATCACGTGACCGAGGACAGCCAATAACGCTACACATGCATACATATGATCAGTGTATGCACGTGAATTAAAACTCATCTAACAGATGATGTTACAAATGAAGCATAATCTTGAAGAGTTTTCATTTGTAACGTTATCTCCAGCTTTCTGAATTATCTTTTTAATATAATACAAACACTCACACATATATAAAGAGGGGAGAGGCGTACAGATAGATACGGACAAATAGACAAAGAGAGGGTGAGGGCAATAGATAGATGGACAAAGAGAAAGAAGTAGGGGAGATTTATTTGTTACTCGGTCATTTTAAACTCCTCTGCTTACAACAATTTGGTTCACGTCCAAACGACGATCGTCAGACGAATGTAATACTCATTTGTCGGTTGTTTCTTTCAAATTGTTTTGTTATTGCTCCTTTGTCTTTAAGTGTTTGATCGTTTTTAGTCGTTAGAGCTATGATTTTTATGCTATTCTAGTATACCCCTTGGAGTGAAAAACGACGGTAATTATTAAGTTATCTGGTCATTGCGTTGTACTAATAAAATAATAAAAACTAAAGCATGATGTAGCAAAGTATTTTCTTGTTTATGCTGAGTATTATCCTGGATATCAAAATAGTGTAGAAGTAAGATTAAGGAAAGATACAATTTATCAAGTTTTAACATAAAATTTTATTTTCACCATGTTATTATCGGTCGGGGAAGAATTCGGAAACGGGTGATCAATAAATAAGTTACTTCTCTCAGGTTTTGTCGGGCAGTGATTACTAAAAATGTCAGAATATTCAAAAAAAACAAACATGGAAGCCGGACACAAATTTGGAGACCGATTTAGTATAATCTTACATAGCAAATTGAAACCTGGATCAAAAATCAATTTTTTCATCTAATGATATATTCATATATACGTGTTTGATTTTGCTACTCATTAATGAGCTTTTAATTATCTATGCCCTTTTTCAGATTATTTATATAGGGTGGGTAAAGCTTAGGTATGTAATGCTTGTACGCATATTTTTTCTCTGGTCCATATAAATTCTCCGCAGTACGTTTTTATACTAAATTGGAAATTTTGAAAAGGATTATCAATATTGGACGGATGGGAATACTAGAATGAAGCAACAAAAATGGAGATTGTCTGGAAACCTAGCGAGAAAAAATGTCAAGTATAGGGCAAAAGGTTTACCAATTAGTGCCTATGGAACGGTAAACGCGGTAAAAAAAGGACCAGGCACAAGACGAAGGGGTGAGATAGAAAGATTTACCTCTAAGACATGGCAGAGGCCAATGCCGTCGCATGCGTCAAGCATGCTTATTTGAATATATATTCACGTATACAATCTATAAAGCTATCATTTGTTACAGGACCAACATTATTATCTAAAAAGATAATTCCAATAAAGAGAATTTTAAAATATGTCCTCTCAATAGTCACCTATGGAGCAGAAACATGGAACCTAATCAAAAGACTGGCTCTCGAACTAAGAACCATGCAGCGGGCACAAGAAAGGGTCATAATTAAAATCACGTGAAAAGGCAACAGTTTATCAGAGAAATACTTGAGTCAGAGTTATCATGAAAACTAATTGCATTGAGCAGGCCATGTTGCAAGATTGTCACCTAACCGCTCGTCATCATGAGTCACGAGGATGATCCCAAGGGATCATAATGCAGAATTTCGGACAGCAAAAAAATATGTGACAATTTCGTCATATTCGGGAGATCTTGGCACTGCGACGCCCACGATCGAGAGGTCTGGTGGATCTTTTGGGAGGTCTACGCATGTAAAGAAGGTGATGATGATAATATTTGAATTTATAATGCGACAAAATATCAGTATGTATAGATCTATAGATGTATATGTGCAGATAGGTGCGCGTAAAGATGTAAATAGACGTATTTGCATATAAAAATATCGAATTCATTTCATAATATTTATTCCAGAAATGCCAGTAATCCAAATTATCGCAAGTTTTAGAATTAGTTATTAGTCAAACTAATCTTCTAACTTTGTGGTTGAAAAAAATGTTAGTGAAAGTCAACATTCCCCCTTTATTATTAATTTGAGAAACGCTCAGAAATAGTGGTATTATTTTTGTCATCAATTTCGACATGCCGATTTTATCATAAGAAATTGGTTTTATTCTAATAGAAATGTTGAATTATTAATATAGAGAGATACTTACAACTGTATTGAAATCCAGATATGGAAATGTGTAGAGGCTCCAGTGCTGATCTCACAAGAGTGTACTTGATTTTCAGTGAGTGTACTAGAAATGTGGCTTTTTGTGTGGGAAAAGAAAAGTCCAAAAATACCTATTTTAATTCAGCCAGCACCAAGTAACCTCGTTGGAAAACCTTGTTAACTGATAAATACGGAACATTACTGACTTATCCACACCCAAGAAATCTAACCGTCTTTTTCATTTTTTTTCTTTTCTTTTTTTCTGTAGCTTCTTCAGTCCTGAAGGATAGCAAAACCAGAAGCCTTACACAAGTTTTCAAATTCGGTTTTCAGGCATTATCTTTGCATTCAAAGTAGGAAAGCTGCCTTTGATATATTCATGTTCATATTTCAATGCTTTTCCATATATTTTTTTTAATTCTTTATAGTTGAGTTATCTTTATAGACTATAATGTTGGTCCTGATACAAATGATAGCTTTATACGTTGTATACGTAAATATATATATACAAACACACTTGACACATGCGACGGCGCTGGCCTTTGCCATGTCTTAGCGATAAATCTTTCTATCTCACCCTTTCGTCTTGTGCTTGGTCCTTTTCTACTGCGTTTACCGTTCCATAGGCACGAATTGGTTAACTTTTTGCTTCATATTTGTCATTTTTTCCTTGCTAAGTTTCCAGACCATCTCCATTATTGTTGCTTCACTGTAGTAGCCCCTCTAATCAATTTTGATATTTTTCTCTTTCTTAGCATTGCTCTTCCAATGGCTGTATGTGTGTTTCTAAGTTGGTTCTCGATTCTTTTTGTTAATTTCCACATTTCGTATCCATGTATCATAGCTGTTATTATGCATATATTGTATGTTTTACGCTGTAAGCACATTTGCGATGCACTCTGCGATATATTTCTATTCATACCAAATGCTTTCAAACCGATCGTTATATATATATGTGTGTGTGTGTGTGTGTGTGTGTGTGTGTGTGTGTGTGTGTGTGTGTGCAGATAGATATATTGATAGATAGGGTACTATGAAAAAGTTCATGTATCTTAATATTTTTTTTTCAGAAAAATAGGTAAAATGGCCTTCCTAGTTCCCTGGCAAAATGATTTCAGCAGATGCATGAAATATTTGGTGTGCCATAGGAAATGCTTGGAGTCTCGTAGTACCTTATATGAGCTTAAAACAGAACAACTTTGCCTCAATTCAAAACAACATATATTCTTAACGGTTTAACCTTATCAGATAAGCAAAAACAACTACATTCTCATTCATACAGGTATATGAATGGAAACGTAGCGTATTCATGAGTGCGCGCTTTTGTAAGTATATGTAAAACGAAGTGGTTAATGTATGATTAACTGAGTCGGTGGGCAAACAGCTATATAAAGAGAACTTTTATGAAGAGGTTCCTGACTAATCGCAATGCGTTCTGTTCTTGTCGTCTAATTAATGATTGATGGTGTTGTAAGATGAATGGAGAGAACTGAAGCAAGCAACGATAATGTAATAAACCACAATTCCCCAAACATCAATTAGTCTGCCAGTCTCTGCCAACAACTTCCACTCACTAAACTTGAAACAAAAGGAGAATCGGAATTATATCTATGCCAGTGGTTGTGACGTGTGAGTTTGGGCATTGTTAGATATATAGATAGGTCGTGTGGGCCATTCAATAGAAACTGTAATGTGACCAACATCTTTTGGTAGCATGTCGTTTTGGGGGTGATCAATAAGAATATGGAAAGAATGGTGATCGAATAATCGATTATTTCTTTTGCCTTTTGTTTGGTCAGCTATAAGTGTGAAATTTCAAAAGGCAAGTGTAAACGCAGTCGGATACAAACTGAGGGACTGGTTTAGCAAAGATTTACATTGTATGCCGACCCCCCCCCCAACTGAAAACCTATTTGAGATGAGTATGAATAAGAAGAGACATACATATATAGTCAGCTAACCAGCTAGTCAGCCACACGAACTTAGAAACTGATGAAACCTCTGTTGACAATTTTGTTGACTGTTTTATTTGACAGTTTCAAGTAGATGAATAGATGAAATGAAAACAGAGAGAGGGGGGAAGAAATCAATAAGATATTACTAATAACTGAACGTAGCTTAGTCTGGCACAAGGTCACAAACGAGGGATTCCAAGTGTTGATCGAACTCTGCACAGTATTAACTAGCTCACTAACCATTATACCTTTGTGAGGCTCCCAAAAATCGATAACCTATCAAGAGACACATTTAGATTGGTAGATAGGTGCAAGCAAATTATCATCATCATTATCAGCCTCTTAGTGTCGTTGGACATAGACCTTCCCCAAGATTCGCCAAACCTTTCTATTGTGGGCGTCAAGGAGCCAGTACTTTCTGAACTTTTCTAGTTCGTCACACCACCTTAAATTTTGTCGGCCCGGTTTCGCATGAGGTCAACGTTGTAAATTATGATGTCCATCGCTTGTCTGGCATTCTTACAACATGACCAGCTTATTGCCATTCAAGTTTTCATATGTATTCTTTGGTATCTTGGATTCCTGTCTCTCTTCAAAACGCAAGATATTTGTTAGTTCAAATACTTATGACAGGTACTGTGAATATTTTATTTCAATTTTATATTTCCTGTCATTCATTCTCTATCAACTTCATATTATTTTTCAATCATTCCTCTTTTCTTTGTCAGTCTTTATTCTCCTCTTATCATCATATTTCTTCTTCTTTGTCTTGATTTCTTCCTTATTTCCTTTTCAATCAAATCTTTTTGTTGACTTCTTTTTTCTATTCAGATTTTGTTTTATTCATTATCATCTTCCCTTCCGTACCCTCACACTTAACTCTCTCTATATATATATATATCTATCTCTCTCTCTCTTTAACACACACACACACACACATCTCTTGCTTTCTTATCTTAATCATTTTCATCTTCCTCTTCCTCTCATATTTCATCCATCCACTGAAACACCTGTCATGAAGAGCAAGAAAAAACAAAACTGGAAGTAAGCAATGATTTATTCAATTGTCTTCGCAATTTCTGAAGACGAAATTCATAATCCCAAAAGTCGAGAAACAATTGGTCGCCATTTTGAAACATACTCGTCACTTTATTCGATTAGTCTTTGTAATATTTGTCTTCCATCCTGTCTCTCCGCTACAAATTTAAATACTAAGTACTTAAAACAGGAAACATTGACAATGAATGTAAGTGTCAGACGACATTGAATCAATAAAGATTGTTATTGTGGCCTAGAAAAAAATAAATACAATTAGAATAGATGAATATCTACGTGGAATAGTTTGCTGAGAGTTTAAGCAGTGGAATGGTTCCGTGATTTTTTTTTTTTTTCGGTAATCACTTTCTTTTTTTATATTAGGGATAGCTCTGTTTGTGCGGTCAAACAAAAACTTACTGCGTTTGTAACAGGAAGAAGGAAACATCATCCAATGGCCTCGATGTATCAGGTTTGACAGGGGACATAGAAAACGTTTTGGCTGCTGTTGTTCCAGTAGCTAAGATAAGAGTGGGAGATGAGATTGGTCACACTAGCTCATGTAAGATTACTTTCACGAAAGCAACAAAAGCCAATAGTACATTCGGTTCATAAGCTTTGTTCAAATTCCTTAGATTTTAGGGTAGCAGGTCATATATATATATATATATATATATATATATATATATATATATATATATATATATATATATATATATATATATATATATATATAATATATATATATATATATATATATATATATATATATATATATATATATATATATATTTGTACGTGTGTATATGTGCGTATGTGAGCTTATGAGTGAGTGTTTCTATGTATTATATATACATACATAAATGTATACATTACATGTGTATACCTGTGTATATATGGACAACATCTGGTATATATATATGTATATATATACGTAGATATATAAACATAAATAAATATGCACAATATATGTATGTGTATACGAAGACCCCCGCCCCCTTGTAAATAAACATACATACGTTTGAGTGTGTATAATATTCCAAGCTAAGTCAAGCTTTGCTATAATGTATAATCAAGTAAATGAGAAAGCATCAGAATGCAAAATGGCACTCGCTTTAGCATTTGTAGACTTAAAGAATGCCTTCCACTTAGTGGAGTCCCCACATCCATTGTACATCCCGTATATACATAAATAATATAAAAAGGAATTGAGTGCACGTGTGTATCAATACTAAAATATGCATAAAAATCAACTATACATACATATATAGGACATAATTATACGATATTTCAATGCAAGTCTAATGCATATCCTCAAGAGACTGGACTGACCCGTCCCTGGTTTTGGTTCATTGAGAAACAATGTTCTTAGCCACAAAGGAATCAGTCTAATGTTTTCTATTTCTATCGAGCCTTACATAATCGCACAACTTTGCAACTACGCCACCATGTCTTCACCACATGCTCCATACACGTATCACCTCTCACTCTCGTGAGTGGAATGGCAAGGTCTTTTTACTATCCGATAGTCACGATAATCTTCCCTGAATTTCTTTACTTTGGGAAACACGCATGGATAAAACTCCATGTTCTCTGTCTTCCATGGTCTGTCCGTCGAAAGTCTATCAGCGTCAGAGAATAGCCCCGAAGTTAACTTACTTACTTGGCTGTACGGCTTGCGCACGTATTATCTTGGAGTGATCCAACCATACATAATCCAAGCAGTTCAAACGAAATCTTCTACGACATCGACGTCAGTACTATCAAGACAAGAAAGCTCCCACTTTTCGCCATCTCTTCTTCTTTTCTAACATCACTTCTCACGATCGATTGTATTTAGGTCATCTTTACATGTACCTCAACTTCATTCTTCATTCTTGTATAAAACGTACGTCTCTTGACAGGTCATAATATTTGTATGTGTTCATTTCACTGTGTTTCAATGCACGTCCAACTTCATACTTGGCGTGCATTCCCTTCCTAAAATCTCCATTATCCTTCCACATCTACGGGGCCATACACGCGCTACACAGTCAAATCACTAGGATCCCAAATCCTCGCCTATTTTGTTCGTCTCTTAACATCTCGTTTCAACCAAAGAAACAACACACAATATATATATATATATATATATATATATATATATATATATATATATATATATATATATATATATATATTGTGTCGTCCACAGACAGCTGTTTCGATGTATTACATCTCTTCAGGGTGGCTATAGACTTTCCATTATCCGATGTATTACATCTCTTCAGTGTGGCTATAGAATTTCCATTATCCCATCCAGTACTGCGAGGTAGGATTGAAACATTCACTTCAGACCCTCAGGCCGATATCCTACCTCTGGACTACGGAACTGGACGGTCAGTAAGGCTGAATTTAAGCGATATATTTATTTACACAGAAATCACAGTGTTCTATTCCTATGGAAGAGCATTGCATAAGCTTAGAACAGATGAGTTACCTCACTTAAAGAGTGCTCAACCCTGAATAGAGGAGCATCATATAGATATAGATATACATCATAATCTCTCTATAATGGACCCATTGGGAGGAGAGGGGTTTTTATTTAAGCCAACAGTTCATCATAGCTGATGGTTGTCCATTGCTCAGTAAATACGAAGTAAGTTCTGCAGTCTGCCGAATTTAATTGTTTTGTTCATCGTTCGGTAAATCTGAAGTAGTTCGTTTGACCCTCGCTCGATTTTTTACCCAAGTTATATTGTTCGGTTAATTATTAGAAGAAAGCTCGTAGCCCCATCATTAATTTCGTAGGCATTCGATAACCGATTTGTGGTATCTGTTCTTGCGTCAACGAAATATAACTGTTATGTGTTTCTTATATAAAACGACAATTTACATACGAAACACACAATGATTTGATTACAAAAATACTAAGTAAATGATATTCATTCTAGTACAAAAATTATTGAGTTCAAAAAAATTCTGTATAGATATATTAGATTGAAATGATTTAGTGAAACTAGACGTTTTTAAGGCGTGAAATATGAGAGGAGTAAACTTTAAAATTTGAAACAGGAAAGCTAAGTCACATGGTTTTCGGTGATGACAATGAATAAAATTCATAACAATTTTTGTTTTTGTCAATTGGAAATACTCAAAATAAACTAAAATTCATGGAGAAAAAGATTGATTATAACCATAATAACGTTTAGAATTGAAAACGGGAAGTTGAAGCTATCTTTCACTGACGTGAAAAGAACAGATTATACATTTTGACCTTGATCTCGATCCTTTATTTTGATTAGGTAACTAGGATAATTCCAAGTTCATTATGGTCCAAGTGTTCACTGCAATCTCTATTCATATATCTATTTATCTCTCTCTCTCTCTCTCTCTCTATATATATATATATATATATATATATATATATATATATATGGTTGAGCACTCTTCAATTGAGGTAACTCATCTATTGTAAGTCTATGCAATGCTCTTCCATAGGAATAGAGCACTCTGGTGGATGAAGATTTTCTGCGTAAATGAATATATCGCTTAAATTCAGCGTTACTGACCACCCAGTTCCGTAGTCCAGGGGTAGGATATCGGCCTCCAGATCCAATTGTAGGGTGTCAATTTTGCCTCGCGGTACTGGATGGGATAAAGTCTTTAGCCACACTGAGGTGATAATACATCGAAACAGCTGTCTGTGGATGACACAATATTATATATATATATATATATATATATATATATATATATATATATATATATATATATATGTATATATGTAGCCGAAGTCCACATTTTTGATTGACAGAGTTTATATTATTTATTATCCAAAATGCAAAGCGAACGACTGATAATCTTTCTTGGGTATTGAACATTTTATAGACGGATTACATCACACAGAAATGAAACTAACGGCAATGAACCACTTGTTTTTTCTCATTTTCTGTAAATGTTCATCCATTTTTAGTCGATATCTAATATTATAAAGATTCAGAAACCAATAGATGTATTGCAAAACAATTTTTTTTTCATCATTTGTAGTCCTCTTTTTTCATATTTTTGTCGACGTTCCGTTGCATTTCGACGTGGGTGGAATCTATTCACAATACATGCAAGGTGATACCCAATGGTTCAAGGTGCGAACTGATTCCCTCAAGAGAAAAAAAAAGGTGATAGGAAATGAGTTTTTTTTATATTCCTTGGTGGAGTTATTTCGGGAGATGTGTGAAATGTCCGGGGAGGCATGGGAAATACTAGGTAACATGACAGATGAATAGATGGATAAATCTGTTTAAATTTCCCAAACTCCAAATCTTTCTTGAGATGAGACAATTCTATGAGTTGATACACAGACCACTCAAAAACCAATACCCTATGCCTGCTTTGCAAAGCCATTGATCTAAGAGATGGGATAAAGAGTCCAATCATCGAAGGAACTGCCTAACCTAACTTTTCAAAGCTGAAATTAGGTCCACAAGCCACGACTTGACAACATTTAGAAAAATCACCGGAAGTCACATGATTAAAGATGGCTTACGTTTTCTTTAAAATGTTGATATTTTCGGACACATAGATCACAATTAGATACAAATTGCATATCTAAATAGAATGAATTCATCATCATCATCATCATCATCATCATCATCATCATCATCAGTCTTTAAGCGTCCGTCATTGGACATAGACCTTCCCAGGATTTGCCACACTTCCCTATCATGAGCGTCGCGAAGCCAGTACTTCCTGAACCTGTCTAGCTCGTCTCTCCATCTAATATTTTGCCGGCCTCGGTTGCACATGTGGTCTTGGGGGATCCATGTCGTGAGTCGCGATGTCCATCGATTGTCTGCCATTCTTGCAACATGGCCAGCCCAAGGCCATTTGAGATTTTTAATGGATTCTATGATGTCCCTAACTCTTGTCTTTTCTCGGATGTACTGTGCTGTCTTGTGGTCTCTCCATGTGGGGCCTAGCATTATTCTCTCATGTGCACGTTGCATGGTTCTCAATTTACGGGTCTGTCTCTTGGTTAGGTTCTATGTTTCAGCTCCATAAGTGACTATTGGGAGGATGCATTGGTTATACACCCTTCTCTTTAGTTTGAGCTTGCTTTGCCAAAGGCTTGCCATCCTAGTGTGATTCTTCGCTTGATTTCTTCTTCTTTTGAGGGTCTCGTGGAGATTCGATGTCCTAGGTAGATGTAGTGGTCTACTTCCTCCAGTTGTGTGTCCTCAGTTTTGATCTTAGTGTTTTTATCCCCGATGTGGTTGTTGCACATGATCTTCGTGTTGCTGAAGTTCATGTGTAGGCCAACTTTCTTGCTCTCTTCATTTAGTTCATCTATCATTAGTTGGAGGTCGTGTAGGTTCTCTGCGAAAGGGGCTATGTCGTCTGCAAATCTAAGGTTGCTCAGATATTCGCCGTCTTTTTTAATTCCTTTACTCTCCCAGTCTAGTCTTCTGAAAATCATCTCGAGGCAGGCTGTGAAGAGTTTAGGTGAGCTGGTATCACCTTGTCTTACTCCTTTCTGGAGTTTAAAGGGGTCCGAGTCTTTATGTAACCTGATAAAGGAGCTGCCGTGATTGTATATATTTTTCAATACTTCAACAGATACTGGATGTACACCTTGCCGACTGATGGCCTCCACGACCTTAGGGATTTCTACTGAGTCGAACGCCTTTTTGAAGTCGATAAATGCCACAGCAAGTGGTAGTTTATAATCAGCTGCTTTTTCTTTCAGCTAATTTATCGCGTGCAGGTGGTCCATGGTCGAGTAGCTTCTCCTAAAAACAGCTTGTTCACGTGGCTGGTTTTCATCGAGTGTCTTTGTGATTCGGTTGGTGATGATCTATGTGGAAAGTTTGTATACACAGTTGAGTAGGCTTATAGGCCTATTGTTGTTAAGGTCTTTCGGGTTTCCTTTTTTATATAAAAGCATTATGATAGCAGTGTTCCAATCCTCTGGGACTTTACTGTGTTTTAGTTGAAGAGGACGGCCAGTTTCCTAGCGATGATTTTACCCGTTTTTCGGAGTAGGTCGATGGTGATGTTGTGTGGTCCAGGGGCAGTTCCTTTCTTCGTCTGTTTAATGGCTTCTTTCACCTCCCATGGGGTTACCTTTGGGAAGTCCTCGAATTGATTGCTTACGTCTTGCGTATTTTGCTCATTGTTTTGTAGTCCTTGTTTGGACGAATAAAGTTTTTGGTAGAATTCTTCGGCACGTTCGACAATCCTAATCTTTCAAGCTTGAATTGAAAAACAGATTCAGAATTCTTACTGAACAAGACAACACCAACATCAACGAACTAAGCAACAAAATGACAGCTTCAATAATTGAAGCAGCCTCTACATTCAAGCCAATGAGCAAACAACCCATTAGCAAAATCTCAGATCAGACTAGAAATCTCATGGAAAAACCGAGAAACCTCAAGCCACCGACAACAACGAGAGAGAGGATTGAAGAGGCTGAACTAAATAAATTGATCAAGAAAAAACGAAGGGATGACAGAAGGAGATACACGACGGCAGTCATTGAATCGACTCTTGAAAAGGTCGGGGCTTCAAAGCTAATAACAAACTCCTCAACTCGGGACGAAGGCAAATAACTAGCATACTCTAGAATAAATTAAGATTTATCAAACGAAAACTTATTGGAAAATTTCAGGACGTCACGTGATTGATTGCCTTCATCAGAAAGTCATGCATTTGATGACGACATCTTCGGACAATCATATGTAGAGCATGATTCCATAACGCAATAAGCACTCTATAAAAAGAAATTCAAGTTTCCTCCACCACAGGTTTGGAATTTCACTACTAAACAAGGTTCCATAACGAATTTCCACAAACTGTGATATCTGTTTTTCTTGTTTTTCATACATCGTGATAATCCATTTCGTAACGAAATGCGATAATTGCCACGCTGGATTTTCCCGCCATTCCCGACACGTGAACAGATATTGCAGCGTCCTGTGAACACCACAAACCTGGGTTTGTTCATTTAACGCTCATCTTATGATGCTGTACAATTTACCGATCAGGTAAAAATGTACAATAAAACTATAAATACGACAAGTTAAAGCGTACAAAATGTAAGTTACGAGTTCACATTCAACAAGGTGGCATGTAACCAAAAACAAAAGTTAATCAAAACTCATATATAAAAGTCTACTGTAGTTATCATGGGTTTTGCAGAAAATAACACGTGACCTTTGCTTCATCTGAGGTCTTTTAATTGGAGGAGTAACAATCACTGTGTGATAACATTTGACACCAGAAGTATCAGATTTTTTTACAAACCAAAAAAACACTAGCAGTTGTCAATTTATACTGTCGTTATGAATTTCAGGTTTTAAAACGAACATTCCAACTTTTTTTATATTTTCATATAAGTTTATATAATTTATAAACAACAAACATTATATGGAAGGTAAGCCAAGCTTATTGATATTTTTCAAGGAAAATCTACATTTCTATCTTAAATGTCCTTTTTTGTGTGGAGGGACTGAAAAAAATATCATAGAATGTTCACCAAATTTAACAAATATGTAGGGAAATCTTCCTGTACATTTTTTAATACTTTTTTTTTTTCAATTTTTAGATTATAATATTTATAAATGTTTGAATACACTGATGCATCGTAAACTATAGATATTGTATTTTTTTATGAAAGGGGTCCACTGAGACATGAACGTTCTTTCAATGGTTCTTTCAGTTTACAGAAGTCTGATAAAGGCTGGATCGGAGGATGAAACATGATTAAGACCCAGGTAAATGAAAAAAAATCCTCTGGAAGGTATATTTGTTCAATGCAATATTCAAAAGGACTTTTTTAACCCACCCACCCTCTCTCTCTCTCTCTCTCTCTCTCTCTCTCTCTCTCTCTCTCTCTCTCTCTCTCTCTCTCTCTCTCTCTACAGGTACAGGAAGATGATAGTGAGTGAGAAAGATAAAGAGGGAGGATGAGAGTTAGAGAGAGAGAGAGAGAGATAAAAAGGGAGAGATGCTTGGATAATGTAATGCGATGGTTATGGAGCAGGTAAATGGATGTTAGTTGCCCATAGTAAAGACCAATAATGTCCGAGATAAATGCACCAATTGCAGAGCAAAGTGTATTGAGTTACTGTTACATTTGGAAGTGATTAGGAAGATAGTGAAGATGAATCCATAGATAGCAAAAGGTACATGAAAAAGGAATTTAAAAAATGAAAGAAGGGGTAGGGAAAAAGAACGAAGAGGAAAAGTGAATTAAACGATGAAGCAAAATAAATAAAGGGGATCAGATAAAGTGGTAAAAATAAAATGCCAAGATGAAGGAAGGAAACGAAATAAGGAATAAGAAATAAGAAGAAGAGGAAAGAATAAACGAATGGAAAGAGCCAAAATAATGAATAACGATGAAGGGAAAAGGAGAACAAGCCGGTTAGTTACTCAATAGTCTCTATTGAGTAACAACGTGTAACTAACCGGCTTGTGCAACGTGACCAACGATTTTCAGCAGCGTGCCAAGTTCGGGATGATCAAGTGAAACGAATTGGGATGAAGAGCCCTTTGTTTGGCGCTGATCTCTAAAGAATTCCGTATTTCCAAAAAAACAAACGTGAATACTACCGGACACAAAGTAAGAGAACGATTTGGCGAAAAAATCTAAAAATTGAAACCCCCAACTGAAAAGTTATTCAAGTTTTGGTGACAGCTCTGGTATAGGATTTCTAATGAGTAGATTGGAGGGGAAAACAACAATGAATCAATCAATCAATCAATCAATGAAAGATATAAGAATGACGATGAAAATCACAAGTTAATATGGGAGAAGAAGAAGAAGAAGAAGAAGAAGAAGAAGAAGAAGAAGAAGAAAAAGAAGAAAAGAAAATGGATTTAATTGTCAACTGCAAATCTCATAAGTACTGGCACGAATATTTTTGGAAATATCGAAAGTCAAAATCAAAATGGACTCGGTAGATTTCTCTTCCAAAAAACGTTCTTTCTACGCCTACACACACGCACACATATGCACAAACACGCGTGCGCATGCGCGCACACACACACATACATATCTGAATGGCACATTTAAACGTTTATTGAAGTTCTCATATAAACAACAAAATAGATTCGGTTGGAAGGAGAAAGCTTCCTTTCACCAAATCAAATTATATCAGACGGAAACTCAAATACAGAGGCATACGTAAATTGATACTTGGATGCACTGATTTTCATACGTTGATAAAAAGAAGTTACTCAAACGCATTCTCAAGTTAGTGTTCTTCCAAGGGAGAGAATTCAACTTCAACTTAAACTATTACGTTAGTGTAATGACATTAAAACATGCACACGGATGAGGTGCCGAGAACTTTGGATTTTTGTCTTGAACATATTTGCTAACCGATTATTCAAGGGGTTCGAACAAACACACTCACACGCTCAAGAAAGCTGGAATACACATTTTGAAGAGAAAATGGAAACATAGGGTTTGTCTCGTTAAATCAAATTACACACAAAAGAATATGCACCAAAAACTCATAGGGATGTATTAGACGAGAAATAAACACGATAACACCCCTTTCGCTCTTACACTTGCTTTCCTCTATTGAATATATCAATTATTTCATCCTTATATATATATATATATATATATATATATATATATATATATATATATATATATATATATATATATATATATATATATCCAGCAGTATTCTGCTCAAAAATAGCTCTCTGATCTCATTGTTCGACTCTTCAAACAAATGTCACAGAGGAATCCAAAGACACAGAAAACGGACACATCGCTCGCTAGCCCACAGATGGCAGGCCTGTCTATGCATTATGGGTCCATTGCATTCTAACGTAGTGGAAGTAGGGGATGGTCAAAATACATACACAGAAATTTCGTTGAAATAATTCTGGTTCAACCTTTCTGTACTTCTGTCCAATTCGAATTTCTCATTTTTCCTCCTTCAAATCTCAGTCCAGCTTTTGTTATCGCATACTATTTCTTTGTTTTACAGAAACTGTTTTTTTTTTTTTACTCTAACAAACTGTTCAGTTCACAGTAGCTTCTCATCAGACCTCCACGTATGCTACGATGCAAATAGCTTCTGATCGAATTTTTGTTCCATAAAAGAAACACGCTTCCCACGTAGTTATATGACATAGTTCGATTTGATGCTGTGACCAGTTCTGGATCTATGGTCCAAGTAAGTGAAGCTGGATTATGGATTTTCGAATGTTACAACGACAAGCGAATTAGCAACGTTAAGATAAGTTCCGAATAAACCTTAACTAAAAAAGAAAAATACCATGGGAATTGACAGCCGTTGAAGAACAAGTGACAGCGGGCCTCTACTTGGAAGATAGACAATGGAATAAAACAACGAAGGAGGAATAGAAGAAAAAATAACAAGAGAAATCAAACCAGAGTCAAAAGAAGAAAAACATTTGAAAAAGAGGAACTATAGACTTTTTTCTGTGCAAAGAAAGATCGCCTTTACTTAGGAAGTTCAGATAATTTTTTTCTCGCAGGAAAACTGAAAAAGGCTATGAACAATTTTCTTTTATTTGTAGGAAGAATTGATTTTTTCAAAGAACTATGAACATTATTTCTTTTTTTTTCTGAGAGAAAGGCCAGTATTGTTTTTACTAACTAAGGAATTTTTGATATTACCAGTAAGTGGTAAGTTTATTTTGTTCTATATATTTTAACAGCTGTGTCTTGCCGTTTTTGTCAATTGTTAGTTGAACTATTTTTTAACACTTTTTACTGTTTTTCAGAGGTTGGCGAGAGTAGTTCGGTGACTGAAATAAGTAGTTAACTGGAATACGTTTTTGGTTTATTTGTTAACTTATTTACGCCTGGATTCTGGCGTTAGTTGGACGCACTTGCATTCCAGAAAGTTATATTTTGGACAAGTTTGATACCTGGAAAAGTCTAAAATACACTGTTTATATAGGTGTTCTTTATGGGTCTTCAAAAAGCAAATTTAAGATGGTTAGTCTTCGTAAGGCAAGATTTTTGCATTGAGTAATATAATAATGTATTAGTCCTCTGAACAATCCTGTTTTGGGTTTTGTTTTGTTTTTTTTTTTGTTTTTTTTTGGTAAAACATTTTTCTCCGTGTCACGTATTTAATTGTTGAGATGTGCATCTCTGTTGATTTTATGTGGAAACATCGTTCTCATTGATTTATTGAATGACTGAACGATCAAACTATGAACTTAGGATCCATTGCGTCCAGTATTCCTACCCCACTTCAAGTAGCTAGCGAGATTCTGGTCAGACTACGTGTACGCACGAAAAGAAAGAATTCTGTTTCATCGTTTTTTGCTTTGTTTTTTGGGGGAGGGAGGATTGAGAGGTTGTTTGTTTGTTTGTTTTTTTTAATTTTGTCCAGTTTGTACCCCTCGTTTTCCCTCTTCAAATTTTTGTCCAGCTTATGATTTCGCGGGTTACTTTCATTTCTTTGTGTTTTGGAAGCTGTTCCTGGAATCATATGAGAATGGACCTCAGTGATATATTGTATTAAAAGTGGGAGTTTGGAGAAGAGCACTAAGAAGAGTCTAACAACACTAATGACATGTTTAAAGTTTTATTCTATTATCTTTCAAGCCTTTGGTTTTGCCTCTGCCTAAAATGCATACATTTACAGAGGACCAAGCAGACCCATTTACAATATACTGACCAGCTCCAAACACATGGTTTTCTTTAGATTCTATTCCAAGCAAAGGTTCTGACAGAAACCGATTGGAATGTAGTATATATATATATATATATATATATATATATATATATATATACTGTTTATTGCCACTTTTCATGAACATAAACTGTGCTATCATCAACTTCACACTTCAGTATGAAGTAGGCACTCGTTTGGTCCAAGTAAAGAAGTTATTTTCCAGAGTGCTTCTTGTGCCTAAAAAATGAATGATTCAAACTTTGTTTCAAAAAGGTCAAAATCTCTCTTCACAAGTAGTGGAGACAAGAACATTGAACCAAATGATTCAACTTGCCCCTATGCCCAACTATCCACGGTCTATATATATATACATATATATGTGTGTATGTGTGTGTGTGTGTGTAAAACGTTGTCAATGCAAGATGACCTAGATTCATTGTTCCTTTAAGAAAATGAACCGAAGTTTGCTTGTGTGGTTCATGTGTACGCAGATATTTTGAATTCATTGCCTATGTGTCGCCACAATTTCGAAATGCAATCTACTTACAGCTTGTACTGATTGGTGACTGGCAGCGCCGAGATAAAGTAAAAATAAAGAACGAATAGACATCATCTAATTAAAAGTGATTCCATTAATTTGTTTTGCTCGTCGAACGTGACTGATTTCGTCGAGCCATCATGCCAGATCCAAAGACGAGCTGGAGACATTCTGGAAACTTCCTAATGAAATCAACTAATACCTGGGATTATATTGCCGCCCAAATAGCATGACAGTTTTAAACCGATTATAGAATGAGATGTATCTTTTTTTTTAATTACGTTTGATCTAATCTCTATTTCACGATACGCTGTTTACGTATGTAGCTTCTTCGTGTACTTTGGAAAACTCCGAGAAGTTTACCGTCAGTGATCGGACACAAACAGTTTTGAGTTTGACATATTATAGAACAATTAGCATAAAGAGTTCTTGAGTCACTCTGTGTCCGAAATCGTTTTATTCGCGCTTCTTAAAAGCTCCGTTTCTAAAAAACAAGATGATGGTAAATAGTAGCAAAGAAATAAAACGCTGAGGGTGAGACTAGAGGAGATCAGGATTAGGGGAAGGACTGAGACCGTACAGACCATAGCACTACAGGGAACTGCACGGATACTGAGGAAGGTGCTAGAGATATGAATACTGCAACAAATTTTAGCCCTGACATGATATGCGAAAGAGAGAGGAGACGTTAGCTGAAGACCTGAGGAGACTTATTGTCACTCAGCCTTCAGTGATAACCACTGGGCAACCGGTGTGAAACTGTAAATCGCAGAATTACTGCGACCTATGAGTACTAGGAGAGGAGGGCTGGAGACTTGATAAGACTTGCTGTCACTCAAACTCCAGCGGTTACCACCAGGCAACTGGTGTGAGATTCCAAATAATAATAATAATAATAATAATAATAATAATAATAATAATAATAATAATAATAATAATAATAATAATAATAATGTAAATAAAGATTAAATTGTATTGTATTACTGATACTGAACTACTGATTAATAGCAAAGATGACACAGAAGAGAAATTAGTTTAAGTCCTGCGTTCAAGTTCCAGTAGCTCAGTGATGAGAGCAGCCATGGGTTAAGTGAGCCAATCTGCAGTATAAAGAGTCGTGAGTTCGATTCTCTCCTGGAATTTTTTTTTTTCTTCCATTTCGATCTGTGCTGTTGATTCATTTACTCAGTGTTGAAAGGAACCCTGCCTGAGTTTAGTTGGGATTAAGGGCAACAGCAATCCAGATGAGAATGAATAATAACAAAAAGAAAATGATAATGATGATTTACAATACTTTATCAGAAAAGAAATGAAATAAAATTAGATTATGATAGCCTGTTGGGGAAAAAACGTTTGCAATAAATTCACTCACTTAAGCAACGGTTATTTTGGGTGTGAGAGAGAGAGAGAGAGTTTACAACCAAAAAAAAAATACGGCCTCCAACAAGAAATTAAAGAGATATAAGCAGGGATGTCCGGCTTTGCCCGATAGAAAGCAACATAGAATATAACCAAATAGGAAAAATGTGTTTTTTGGTATATTTCATCTTAAATAGCAAATGAAAAAAACGATGTACGTATGAAAAAGTTGACATAACGAAAAAGATATTCTGATGCACAAAAACGAACAAATTATATTGTCGCTTCATAAGTGTTTCTTCCATTGATTTGGGATCCAATCCGAGAGCAACTGATATAGAGCTATCCATGGGAAAAGCATGGAGAAGACAGGAAGAAGCCAGCGACCTTGAGAGATTGTCCATGTCTCGTAACAATTCCCAGAAATTATCTCAAGTAACCTCTAGTGGCTACCAGCATCACCTTCACATCGCCTATAATTTTTGCTGTATAAAATGTCAGTAACCTAGTTACAATACCGTGACCAACAACTTGGAAAAATTGCGAGAAATTACCAGAAATGAAATATATTGACCTCGAATGACACTGATGTCAAAATTATACTCCTAAATACAATGGTCGTGCGAAAATCCGCCTGTTTGCCAACTATTCGTTTCATAGGTGCAAAAATGTGGCTAACAATATCGACCATTGGATAGAAATGACCAAATTGACATCAGGTGACCTCAAATAATTTCTTAGGTCATTATCATATGACCATAACATTCAACCGAAGAAGATTTACCCCTATGCTAAATTCCAGGTACATAGGTGCGACATTCTTGTCCTATATTCGGAAAATCGAGTAGAAATGGACAGAAATGGCATGGGGTGACCTTGAATGACCTAAGAAGTCAACGTCAAATAAATTACGATCTTCGCCATGAAAAGATGTACCCATATGCTTAATTTCAGCATCTATGGCCTCCAACTCTGAGAATTGGCAAAAAATGACTTTTGGTGACCCCAAACGACTGTGGAAGTCAACTGAGCATTGTATATGACCTACACAAAGGGAAGTTGTACATCTCTGCTCAATCCCATGTGACTGATAACTTGGAAAATTATCTTAAAATGACAAGGTGACCTGGATGACCTCAGAGATTGCAATCTTCGTCATTGGAAGGTATGGCCTCTAGTGACCTCAAATGACCTCCGAAGTCAACATGACATAGCCTATATGGTAAGCTGACTTTTCGATCTCTATACAGAATATTTGGTGGAGAGGCCTCATATTTTAGCGGAGAACGGGCACGAATAACCAAATAAACAGACAAAGGGCTCAAATATTAGTATAGATAGGATAAATGATCACTAACATATGTCAGTAAAATATTCTTCAGAAGCTTACTCCTATTGATTTATAAAAAAAGAATTCAAAAAACTGCATTATATCGATGATAACAGCAGACATCAGGTATCGATGATCCGGTGTAATTGACGATACCAGCAGACATGAGACTTTGAGAACTAAGTATTAACGATGATCAATACAAACACCTGCTTTTAACCATCAGGTATTATCAATAATAAACGAGGAAAGAAAAAGTCTTGAAAATTGGTTCCAACCCCCCCCCAAATATAAACTTTCAAAGTGAATCAAATACTTAATTATAGATTATTTGAATCTAAACTATCGTGTATCCATAAGCCCATTGGAAACGAGTTTGTGTCCACTGCCAATGATCTCTGTTCGAATCTGTACTAAGCTAAGCTTCATTGGAGTATCGTGTCCAGATTTTCCATAAGTTTCCACCTTTTCATCTTCTCATCGTTGGTTAATTAGTACAGAATTATCTGACTGATTGCTTCATCAAGCCAAGTTTTTCGTTCATGAAATCTTGAAGGCCTCACAAAATTAACGTAAATTATAAAATCTTTGATTATCCAAGAAATCAGATGTAATTACAATATCTAATTGAATAGGATATGATTGATAGTACGAAGATATTGGTTGGTTCTTAATTGAAAACCAATGTGTTTTATATATATATATATATATATATATATGTATATATATATATATATATATATATATATATATATATATATATATATATGCATATATATATATATATATGCATATATATATATATATATATATATATATATATATATATATATATATATATATATATTATGTGCTTGTGTGAGAGAGAGAGAACTACAAGGATATGTACCTGGTGAATGTTAAGATTTCGTGCCTGCTGCATTCATCAGCAACCGGCAATATCTTTTTCCTGTAATCAAAAAAAAACATTTACATTTTAATAATTTATTTTTCTATTATCTAGTCCAGTTTAGGTAAGTCTAATGGATCGTCCTCATACATACTTAATACTTATTAGTTAGAATCGTAAGGTTTTCAAAAACAATTAAACCTGATTGGATGATAGACAAAAATTTTTTTCGAAAGTAAATAAAACATTGCCGGATAGTGATGAGTGCAGTGGGCACGAAAATTCAACATTCATCGGGTATTTATCATTGTAATTATCATTTTAATATATTAATAGCCCTATTTACTGTGTTGAATAATGAGCACTATGATTAAACATCTACTATGGATAATACCTGTTTTCAATTCCTTTTTTTTTTCTTTTTAAGAACAGAAAATATATTGTGAACTATATATATATATATATATATATATATATATATATATATATATATATATATACTCATCCAATTCCAAACTCCATTTACTGACAGATATACTCACTTTATACATAATTCTTCCCTTTAGGTGGCACATACTATTATTCTGCTATAAAGGATTCATTACACGAAACGGGGTGGGATATTACCCGATAGGAAATCAGATCAGAAAATAGAAACAATTATGAAAGTCACACCATAGATGCGCAAGTTCTTATCTTACATGATGATCTAGCAATGACCAATTCATGTAACTCACATTTCGGTATGTCAGTCCGTCAGAAATCCAGTGACGACAATTGATTCTACAGATGCTATGCATTTAAAGATTGGGCATCTTGTCAGGGACACCATAGGGCCGACGGAAGTGGGTAAGCTAGACATCATATGGCATCAAATTAAGATTCATCCAGGATAATCATATGTCACTACAGCTACTACAGCTCAACAATACGAATATAAACATTCCTCGTTGAATCTGTATACAGCATTGATTTTAATGTTTCAACGAGATGACATAGGAAAAGAGATGAGTTATTTTATAAGTAACGAAAAGCGTAACAGAACTGGTCAAATAATTATGGTTAGAACAAGAGAAACGTCAAGGTTTGGGGATCAAGCTGTCCCAAAGCCACACGATAAAGTTTGGTCTTTACAATGGCAATGCTCTTTTGTGGTAACGTTACTGTCGTAGAGACTTCTACAATCACTTCTATATACATATCTGTACAATTTAAAACCGCTCCTCCACTGTTTCTCTAACTATCTCTCTCAATCTCACTCTCTTCAACTTTTCTCATTTTAATACTCTCTCACAAACATACATGCTCACACATAAACACACACACTCATATAAAAACACACTCGCCCACATACAAACACACACGCTCACACACAAACACTGAGGAATTTGAAACAAACAAGTCTGAGTCAAGCTCCATTCCGACTACTCTTCCGATTGAAAATGATTATTGGAATTATGTTTTTTGTGTATAGAATAAATATGTAGGTAAATAAGACTAGTCAGTTTGGCTCAGTTAGTAAGGGAGCCTCCTTCCAGCGACATGGTCACAATTTTAAATCGATGTAAAGAAATGTTAATTTCATATATTTAATGTGACACGATTGACATACAATGGGGAATTTACATCCCTGAATCTGTTGAGGATTGTTCTTGTTGCGGGGCAAAAACAAAATCAACTCTAACAGGGACTGAAGTTTGACAGAATGACTTTTCGATCTGAAAATGTGTGTACATTGCGTAAGTTACCAATACAAAGTAATTGAGTTAATTAGAATCACTGAGAATTTTTCTGAGGAAATTATCTCTCTCTCTTGTGACAATCTTTTAAAGAATCTTTAGAAATGAAATTAGATTTTAAGAAGATTAAGGTATTAATCACTCAAAAGACGATGGAGTGTCAATAAAGGTCATAGACAAATACAGGTGTGCGTATATGCACGCGTGATTTTATGTACGTGTGCATACATTTGTACACAAACACACTGATTATATACATATATATATGTAGCGTCATCCACAGACAGCTATTTCGTCGTATAACAACTCTTCAGTGTGACATCTAACACTTTTATTTTATACTATATATGCAAATATACATACGTGTGTGTGTGTAGATATATTTGCATGTACAATGTAATATAAACGCCTAAGTGTTTATGGCAGTTGAAAAATGATTCATACTTATCTAACGTTATTGCCTAAAGAGCGATATTTTTTAGTATAGTTTCGCAAAACATTGTAAGTGATTCCGACCTTGTTATTTTGTTACAGATTTTATCCAGTTCTTCTGGGGGTTAGAGACTAGAGTCGATTTCTGTTGTCCAATTGAAATATACAGTATTACCAAGAGAAACATACAAGGTCAGTCCTGAAATATCCAGTTATCATGAATAAATAGAAAACTGGTTGCACAGCCTTGATGTAACTGTAACAATACTATGGAACCTTACTACGTGAGTATGAATAGACATTTTCCCGTAGGGTTACTCAGTCGGCAGTTAGATGCCATTGAGTTAGCTCGTATACTGTGTCCACATCGAGTTTATAATGACCAGTTGATACGCATCAAGGTTTTGGGGGGCAAA
The DNA here is from genome assembly GCA_963457665.1 of Thysanoteuthis rhombus. Taxonomy (NCBI): domain Eukaryota; kingdom Metazoa; phylum Mollusca; class Cephalopoda; order Oegopsida; family Thysanoteuthidae; genus Thysanoteuthis; species Thysanoteuthis major. The sequence continues at coordinate 21,242,548 of OY735198.1, forward strand.
ACAGTACATTATACAGTTTCTTCAGCTGACTTTAGTCCAGATTTAGCTGCCTGCGTCTTCTGACTTTTCTCAAAGAGATTTTAGAAAGTGGACAACAATAAGGAAATCGAGGTAGTTGATTGTGACCCTAGAAGTGGACCTTACAGACCATTTTGGAATGTGGGATGAATGCTTGGATAAGTTTTTGAAGTCATATGGGGAGTACTTTGAGGTAGACTAAGGTGCTGTTGTAGGAGGTAGGCTAATTATGGTGATATTATGTAGATGAATTCTTTTGAGGCAGACGTCGAATATTATATAGCAAATTTTCTAGCTTTGCTTTTGTCGGATAGTTATAACTGCATCATCGTAAATCTTGCCTCAAGAACGATTTCATGTTAAATAGGATATAAATAACAGGATCTTTATTGCATAATAATGTGAATATTTGCAAAAACATATCTCTTCATCCGTCTTTCTTGACTTCTGTAAGTATGATAGGGAAATTGGATTCTTATCACAATTGAAAAAAATCTTGTCTTATCTTTTTGTGTGTGAATTTCATCCTTACTGATGAGATCAAAATAATTTTCTAATCTAATCTCCCATAGGCGCGCGTGATGAGTTCTCAGCGAGCAATTTGTTAAAAGTTGAGAAATCGCATTAAAAGTTTCACAAACTATTACTCGCAGTATGTTCGTTAGATTCAGGAATACAATGCTCCTTTTTTTTTTTTTTTTTCTAATTGATGATTAAGATTGAACACTCAGCATTATGATTCTGATGGTTGTTACAATGGATTTTGAGTATGTAATTTTATTTTAACATAATCACTGATTCTGTTTTTGTTAAAACTCGTGAGAATTCAAGTTTCACATAGGATTTTGTCGTTTTTCACCGTTAATAGTCTCGGTTAAAGCTTGTTTCGAATCTTTGCCGCAGGACACTTATTAAGAGGCCAATGTTGCATAAACTTATATTGTAAATTGAACCCTAAGTAAATACCTCTCGGGTGAATTTCTAAAAAGATAGAAACCATCGTGGCCAACGTCTTTAGGAAGCATGCCATGTGAGATGATCATTGAAATTTGGAAAAAGAGGGATGAATGAAAAAGATACTGCTCGCGCAGTTTGTTGAGAAATGATCTCTAGAAATGTCTGGATTTACAAAAAAGCAAGAGTGGATGCTCCTGGAAACTAATCGAAATTGGGATGAATTTTTTTTTAAAAAAAAGCAAGAAAAAAGTCTATACCTGATAAAGAGTAAATATTTGAATTTTCAACCCTCTAGCTCCTGCAGCGTGATACATGCACACATACATAGCCAGCCATACCAACTTGAAAACTGAAAAACGGCAATGTTGACAGTTTGGGCTGACAATTTCTAATACTTTGAAGCAATAACCTGATATACGTCGAAAAAAAGATTATTTCTTTTTATAAAATTACAAGGCTCATATTTTTTGGGGGAACTTTCAGTAAAAAAAAAACATCGTTTGCTGTTTATTGACGAATATGTCTAAAGTTACCTTTGTCGTGTATTACTAATCTCCTAACCATGATCTTTTTGTCTTGTTATGAAGTAATCACTCTTCATGGAACGACCTAGAACAACATTGTTTAAAAATTCGGTCAACCAGAGACTGGTGTTACAAACATGTGACCGTCCATAGCATGGGCATCTCATCAAGACCAGAAGCAGATGGGAAATACAGATTAAATTATTTTGATAGATTTACTGTTACTTTTTACATGAAAAACATCGATCAGATTTTTTTAGATACAAAATCGGCTTACTGTTGGAAACTTGGACATTTTACTTGTTAAAATGGGAAACATATTCCGAAAAATTAGATACCATCAACTAAGACTGTCGGCAAAAACCATCCAAAAAGGTTTCTTCAGTTTTCAAGTTGTTCCTAGCATGTTTGCTGGATGACTATGTATGCATGTATGTATTACGTGTACGGGTCGCACCATTGGAGGTAGGCAATTGGAAATTTCAACATTCATTCGTTACTATGTGTACAAAAACCTTTTTGCCCCCAACCCCACTTTTGAGCACAGGGTTCAATTTACAATGTAAATTATGCTGAATCGATCCTTTAGTCTGTGTCTGCTATTTTGTAAATTTAGAGTGTTTTGTGTTCACTGACCAACGAAAGGCGAAAGAAATGCCATTCATTGATCACACCTCTTGTCTATGTTTTGATTGATCACTACCAACACGACCTGCTGCCAAAAGACATCGGTCATGTGACTGTTTCTATTCAGTGATCAACTAGATCTTTTTTTTTGTTTGGGATTTCGTATTTACGATGAAAATTTTTATTGATACGAAGACCGTCTTTTGATCACGAATCGGCTTAATACTCATAAAGTTTCTTGAGAGCTGAACCTCAAATCAAGTTTCGATTCAAGTGGAGTCAATTTCTCTGAATGAATCGTAATCGTGTGAGAGTAGTAGAGAAAAAATTATTTGAGAGTTGTTTATAGAAAGAGAATGATTTATAAATATTTTTAGGAAAATTCACCATCCCTTTTTTATTCATTTTTAACGAGATGGATTTGCGAACTCTGTAAGAATCACGATTTGCTTTTTGAAATATCTCACAGTAGTAATGAATACAAGCAACAACTCATGGTACAATTACTACAACTGCGTCTTAGCGTTTTATTCAGACTCTGCAGTAAGATATACCACGTTGAAATATAACTGATATCTCTCTAAATCGTTAGCTGTCTGCCTCAATTATCTATCAATTTATCTCTCTCTCAATCGTGTTATCTTGCGTATGGATCTTGTGCATAGATATACAGAGAATATTTTTATATAGATATCTCTTTTAATCTTGGAAAAATAAGACATATTTTCATTGAAACAGAACAATTAAAACCAAGTTGGAATAACTGGTTTCCGGTTAGTTATGGGATGAATTTTTGAATAGTAATGAGCTGGTGACTTATTTTGTTTGATTTTAGGTGTGCCCTGGTAGAATAGATCATTTTCCACAAAATGTATATTTACTGGTGATTTACCAATTCTGAGAGCTAACTGCTTTTATTTAACTTCAACTTGTGGAAAAGAATGGATTCTGAAAAAGAACTGAAAGTATCAAATCCAGACCAGCTCTAGTGAATGGAAGTAACCGGGAGAAAATTTGTCAGAGAGAGCATTTAGCATTTGTGACAGAGTTAGGATTGAAATAAGATGAAAAGCATTGAAAAGAACTAAAATGAATTATAATGCTTTGTCACTCAATAAAACTGATACGTGACCAAGGTCTTTTGGCAGCATGCTGTGATGATGTTATAATCAATAAAAAAAATTGTGGAAAAAGTTACTTCTCTTGCTTTTGTGGTGACCTATACAGTCTGAATTTCGAATAAACAAGCGTAAATTATACCAGACACAAACTGAGGAAGCCAATTTATCACAAATTCACACAACAAATTGAACCCCCAGCAAAGAATTTACATAAACGAAAAACGTAATAAATACAAAAAATATTTTCATATGAATTTTCAGCCCTCTAGCTCCATTAGTGAGGTAGTTCTGGTTGACAGTTTCTTATACACGAAGATGACATTTGTGCCCATCATCACCGGCGCGTTAACAACATAGATGAGTCTCGCTGAGAGATTGGATGAATTTGAAAGGACAATCCAAGGAAGGATCGTAACCATCCAAATGACAGCATTACTGAAATCAGTTCAGACAAGGAAAATGATGTATTGAAACTACTTGCTGTCACTTGATCTCCAGTGGAAGGCACCAGTTTGTACTGGTGCGAAAACTCATTGAGATCAGCATAATAAAGATGCCATGCAGTTACTACTAATAGTAATATTACTGCAAATACTGTGTCTACTTCTACTACTACTACTACCACTACTGAGAACAATGCCAAAGTATTGTGGAATTTGCTATCACTCGATTCCCGGAATAACTCACCAGTTATAACTAGTGTGAAAACTCTGTGAATACAAAATAAACATAATAATGCCGTGCGGGTCAATTACCGCTGGTAATTGTACAGCAACCTCTGAAAATGTTGAGTATTGAAAAAAACTTGCTGTCGCTTGATTTAGGTTATCATTCACCAGTTTCTATTCGTGCAAACACGTAGAGAGTGTAAATAATAATCTTATAGACGATGGTTGGTGTGACTGGCGATTACATCGAGGTGGGAAGCGAAGACATAATTGCCAGCAACAAATAAAGAAGGCTGTGTCTAATAATCAACCTGTCAATGCCAGCTGGTAGAGATCGAAAGATGTCAGGACTTAACCCAACAGATCTTGGAACTCTATTATATGAAATTAATGTTTATAGCTATAATCATTGGTTCATAGCATTTGTACGAAAATCAATCATGAAAGAATAGAATAGAAATCCAGAACTGAATTGCAACTATCCACGCTACAATACAATTGAAGACAATACAAGACACGAAGAGAGATGCTGGAGAGTAAGAGATACTTTCTACCAATAACTTTCCTCGAGACTTTATCACCAACCGTTCTATGGCTCACGATCACGATTATGATGGAATCGATTATAATAATAACAACGTGTATGATAACTATTTCCATAATATTTCCTGATATTAAAGATATTCATAATGATGATAGCAATAGAACCGATATTATCAACAACATAATAATTATATGAAGAACAAAAGTAACGCTACACCTGTCTTCACTACAGTAGCAGCGACAATAATCATGTGAACAAATGATATAAGCACAGACTGTCATTCTAAAGACCACTAACCTACTAATACTAATACTACAGAGGAGAATGACAAAGTATTGACGGACTTGTTGTCGCTTGATATCCAGTGTAACTCGTCAGTTATAACTAGTGTGACTACAAAATAAACATAATAATGATGCCTTGTAGACCAATGGCTGATGCTAGTACACCAACGTCTGTTTTTACAAATACTAATATATATGTATATATCCATCGATAGCGTTGGTTGTCAAAGGAACAAGAAGAATTTGTATTGGAAATGATTCTTCACATTGACTACTTGCAATGCTAACCTCGGGGACATACTCAATGGATGTGAATATTCTCTACCAAGCAACTACTGGATATAAAACCAGGTGCCAGAAGGTCCTTAATATTGCGAAACTACCTATAAATTCTGATTATCATACAGGTCAAATTAAATTTTGTCAGAGCAGTTCTTCTGAGAGGTTCTCGTTTGATGGTTTTACAGATTAGAGAGTTGCATCAATATCAGAATATCGTCTCACATTTCAAGCTGACATTATGATAATCACTCAGGGTGCTGAGTCAGGTCATCTAGTCAGGTAATTAAATAAAAGGGTCACATCTTCAACTTATTGGTTCCTTTTAAGAGTAATGTCGATGAGATTCATGAACGTAAACTTGAAAAAAAAGATCAGATTGCAGAATTCAGGAGACATGGCTTGATAACAAATGTATTTGGTATTGAAATTGAATGTTGAGGTAGTATCGTCGTTAGTATTGCCGGCTAAAATTGTGATGTGTCCACCAAAAGGGAAAATATTTAAAGAGGCCCCAAGATTGATCAAATGCTATATCTCCTGCATGGATCTAGTATTTTTACTCCGTAACAGAGAACTGTGAATATTGCAAGGAACTACTGGAGATCCCTGGGTTAGTGCTAATGCTGTGTAAGCCCTGAAAAATACTATTAACCTAATCTCATAATCTGATTATGTCTTAGTTTGAGGCACTGCTGCTGTTTATGTAGCAATGAAGATATAGACATGTTAGATAGATAGATAGATAGATAGATAGATAGATAAAATCGAGATTATAATTATAATTATAAGCAAAAAAATGGAGAAAATTCAAAGAAAAAAGTGATGCTTAGATGAAACCAAGAATGTCATGGAAAAACGCAGAAACCTCAAGCCACCGACAGCAACAAGTAAGAATATTGGAGCAACCGAACTCAATAAAACAATCTAAAAGAAACGAAGAAGAAACAGAAGAAGATACACGACAGCAGTCATCGAATCAATTCTCGAAAAAGGTCGGTGCTTCAAAGCTATAAACAAAAGCCCCAGTTCGGGACGGAAGCAAATAACTAGCGTACTCGAAGAAAATGAAGATCTAACAACGGACAGAGACAGGATTGTTGAACTTGTCAAAGAATTCTATGAAGAACTTTATTCCCCCAAACAAGGACTACAAAACAACGAATTGCAGATACGCAAAACGAGAGCAGTCAGTTCGAGGATTTTCCAGCAGTAACCCCGTGTGAGGTGGAACAAACTATCAAGCAAACAAAGAAAGGAAAAGTCCCAGGACCAGACAACATCGCCATTGATTTACATTTAAAAAATCTGGTAAGATCATTTTTAGGAAACTGGCTAGTTTATGCAACCTATGCCTAAAACAGAGTAAAGTTTCCTTTACCAGGCTACATAAATACTCCAAGCTCTTTCAGTTTCAAAAAGGGGTAACCAGCTCACCCAAACTCTTCGCAGCCTGCTTCCAGATGATCTTCAAAAACCTAGACAGGGAAAATAAAGGAATCAAAATAGATGGCGAATATCTGGACAACCTCAAATTTGCAGAATTGCCCTTTTTTCAGAGAGCCTACACGACCTTCAACTAATACTAAATGAACTGAATGAAGAAAGCAAGAAAGTCGGCCTACATATGAACTTCAGAAAAACAAAGATCATGTGCAACAATCACATCGGAAATAAGAACACTAGGATCAAAACCGAATACGCAAAACTGGAGAAAGTCGACTACTCAAAAGAAGAAGAAATCGAGCGAAGAATCATTCTAGGATGACAGGCCTTTGACAGAGCAAGCTCAAAAACAAGAGAATTCCATTCATCCTAAAAAGACGGATGTACAACCAATGAATCCTCCCAGTAGTCACTTATGAAGCTGAAACATGGAACCTAACCAAGAGACAGACATGCAAACTGAGGACCATGCGACGTGCACATGAAAGAATTATGCTCAACCTCACATAGAGAGATCACAAGACAGCACAGTATATCTGAGAGAAAACAGTAGTCCAAGACATCATAGAACCCAATAGAAAACTCAAATAGCAATGGGCTGGTCATGTTGCAAGAACATCAGACGACCGATGGACATCTCAACTCACAACATGGATCCCCAGATATCACATGCGCAACAAAGGCTGCAGAATATCAAATGGAGAGACGAACTAGACAAATTCAGAAAGTATTGGCTCCGCGACGCCCATGATAGAGAAGTGTGGCGAACCCTGGGTCTATGTCCAACGACGGGCGTTAAAAGACTAATGATGATGATGATGATGATGATGATGGATAAGAACGATTATGACTATAGTGACATCAACTACAGTGATAAGTGAATTGTATTTTTTTTTAGAAATAAGTGGTTTGGTTATTTACTCAATAGAAAACGTCGTGTTGCCAACGTCTTTTGGAAGTATTCAGTGTTGGATATGATCAATTAAAAATTGAAAAAAGGTGATCAATGAATAAGTTTCTTTAATCGCATTTTGTTGGGTGGTGATCATTAAAAGAATCTGAAAACAAAGTCAACGAAAATGCCCCAAGGCAAAATCTAAGGAAGCAATTTAGCATAAGCTTCCATCGTAAATTGAAATTTCCACTAAACCTAAAATTGGGAATGGGTAAAAACTGTTTTTTTCTATAAATAATGAGGAGAGAAGGTTGAAATTCCCGGCCCTCTAGCTCCACGTATGCTTATATACCTGCATACGTAGCCAGCCAGCCAGCCAGTCAGTCAACCAACCAGACCAACTTGAAAACTGAAGAAACCTATGCTGACAGTGTTCGTTGACAGTTTATAACAATAGTAATAATCCCCAACTAGTGATAACGCGTGAGTTGCCATTCATACTTAGCCATAAGTTGTCATTAGTCCTCTAAACATATAAAAAAAATTTTATGAAGGAAGAAGAAAATATTTGTTGATATGAATGAAAGAAGAAACTCATGTAAATAAACCAACAAGTAAATATATAGGAGAATGAATAGCACAATCCTGACACAGACAGAATAGCCATTTTATTGTATGTAGATTGTTTACGTCTTCTGCTTCACACTGCAGTTTTCAGAATTGCACTGGAGGTGATTCGGATGAAAACGATAGAGGAGGTGATGCTGATGCTGATGCTGATGCTGATGATGATGCTGCTGCTGCTGATGATGATGATGATAAACCACATGTTATAATTAGTTAGTTGGTCATCGGCATACAATACCCCTCCAAACTCTCGTGATACCGTCAGCCAATCTCTTTCTTTGCTATCGATTTTCATTTCTTGTGGGCATATTACGTCTAGTTTTCTCTTCTGTCGAATGCGTCACACATTAAAAGTCACTTTTGATCGGTTTTCCAACTCCCGTTAACTCATTAGAATGATAATTGATAATCAGCCGATTATTTGTCGGCCAATATTGAGGGGACTAAAGAGGGTCCCAGCAATTCGAATACATGAGAAATGGGGAAGAATTTCAACGATATATCTTTTCTTTCCTCTCTTTCTCCTTGATTTCTCTTTATTTTCCGGGGTTCATGTTAATTTCCTCTTGGTTTATCATCTTTAGCCAAGAAGAAAAAAATACTTCAATGTTTACTGAGCAACTTTTAAATCCGACGCTTCGATCCGCTTCTTGAGAGAATATTGCGTCTTTTTTAGTATTTTTATATGGATAAACTGTATCTTCAATTGATTTCATGTTTGGATGGATTTAGTATTCAGGATTGTTTAACATAAGCAAGGTAGTATGGTGTAACCTGGTCGATCTCTCATTAGAAACTGTCACGTGACCAACATCTCTTGACAGCACGCAGTGTTGGGGATCAATTAAGATTTGAAAAAGGAGAGCTCAATAAATCAGTAATTTGCTTCTTGTTTGGAAATGATCCCTAGAGAGGTCCGAATTTTCAAAATACAGGCATGTCACAAGCTGAGGAACTAATTCAGCATCAAATTACACTGTAAATTTGTTCGAACTTTCAACTGTCTTGCTACATTGATGTAACCTATACGTGCGATTCACCCACGACCACCTAGATTGTTGTTATTGTTCTTGTTCTTGTAATGGTAGAAAAATGAAGTCGATCACAGACTGACTTGGGTTCTGCAAATGAGAGAAAGCTGTTGATATATATTAACTATTCTTTGCTTAGCCAAACACAAGCCTGAAGTAGTCTGTGTGAACACAGCTTGATCTGTGATGCTAGATGGCTAACCACTACTCTATGGTGAGGATCCTTTGAGAAGACGTTTATGGAAAGGAATACAACTGTTCAAGACGTGAAGAAGGGAATAAAAATTTTTGAACAGTCCATTAAAAAAAAGAATGAGAGGTGGGCGTATGGGAAATGTGTAGGAAATGTGTTTATCGCTCCAGGGCTGCAACGTATGCATTGAAAATTGAATTATTCCCATGTAATTGTCTTGCGCGAGAGAAGAATTCTTGGTCACATGGACGCGGGCAAGTAATGCCCCCAGGTGGGAGGTGAAATCAATGGCTCGGAGAAGGGCAATCCAAAACGATAACTCTCAGCAAAAATTTTCACATGCTTTACATGACGATTCTTCTTGTGGAAATTTCGGACTTCGCCTGAATAGGGGCGAAAAAAGGCAGTCCGTTGTTAGCAGCAGTCTAAAATAGATTACAATTTGTGTCTGAACGCTGCAATCTTTTTTTTAATTTCGATTATCTATACTGGCATTATTAATCTGAAATTTCTCATTTTGTGCCTTTTCACACCAGGTTGAATCAAGTGATAGCAAATCACCAGGATCTTCCTCACTATTCTCGTCGACCCCGGCACCGTCATGACCTGGACAGTTTCGATCCTTTCTTGAATCTTCTGTTTCTTCAGTCACTCTTAATGTGATTTGGGGAGACTTACAAGTGCATCTTGGCACGACTGTGTCCATCATGTTCAACAATTCCTTTACTTCTTTTCTTTTTTTTTTCTTTGATCCACCTAATTTAACGAAGGTGAAAACAGCCAATGGGAAAATACTCCAACCTTCTATTCCACTATTCTAAATCGTGACCCTTAAATTTCTGATTAAAGATCGTCAATTTCCACATAAGTCGGAACTCAAGTCGTTAGTTTACAACCGTTAGGTGACCTGTATGGATCAGAAATCAACAATTCGAAATTCGATCTCATTTTTCTAATTTGAATAAGCAACTAAGATGTCAGTTTAATGATCGACAGAAAAAACGAATGTATCAACATTGTCAGTTTGAACGACACCTATTACTTGAGATTTCGTAGCTTAATTGGTAAGGCGTCAAGACAGACTCCTAAAATAAAGAACGTGAGTTCTTGATCTCTGATCCATGCTACTTGATGGTTTCATCCTAATGCTTTTCTGTTCTCGTTGTGCTATACAGGCGAATATACAGTTGAAAATTTATGACATATTTCACACGTTTTCTCGAATTCGAAAAGTACCTCATGTAATAACAGAACAGATTTAACCCTCAAGCATAAAGTATTAGCACAATCATGTATTGTAAGGCAAAACTCATTCTTACAAATAAGTTTCGATTTCAGATAATATAGGAGTAATTAATTCATCAGCAAAAATTGAAAAATTCAGTGGATTCCTCTTGATAGAACCGATGGTTATTGGGACTAGCCGCACAATATTACCAATATTGAACGAACCTATTCAAACGTACGAAATTTGCTTCGTTTATTATGATCAATGCACTGTCTAATGGGACCAAGGAGCAATACTAAATAATATTTTCTAAGTAAAATCCAATAGAGTTACTGGGAATATTTTTAATCCTCAAAACAACTATCTCGGAAATATTTTTAGCTCGTGACTCAAGCTAAATGCAGAAGACAGGAAAAGTATTAAAAAAAAGAAAAGCGATTCAAGTTGTTGTTGGGTTTTATGCAAGTTGTTCCCTTTGAATTGAAAAAAATGTTTATGAAGAAAATAAGGATGTTTAATTAATCGGAACAGCTGGTTATTGGGTCCAAAATCGTTGTTTACAATGTGATCTCAATAACAGGATTCCTCTGCATTTGGATTCTGCTTGTTGTTTAACCAGCGAGTGGAATCTTTCTTGTCTCTGTATTCGTTTGTCCTCTTCCAGACAGGTCTCATTGCCTGCAGATTAGGTGATTATCGATTATCTTTCAAACACGAATTGTCTTCTGTGTCTCCCCAAAGGGTTAAATAAATTCATCTCTGTCAGAAGACTGCTAGTTTTCTTTTTCTTACATTGTGTTTGTTCGATATTGGAAATATCAGGTTCCTTGGGCATCATCTGTTTGTTCACATGTTTTTGTTGAAGCACGAAACAGACGCACCCAATGGAACAGACATGTCTCTCAGCAAACATTCGCTACTACTATAAGTGATATTACGATTTCAGAGCTAACTACGTTATTTTTACTACTAACATTATTATCATTATAATGCATTTTCATACCAGTTGCCTGGTAGTCACAGCTGGAGACTGAGTGACAGCAAGTCCAACCTTCCTCTTCACACTCTCATAGTCCACAACAGTGATGTGGTTTACAGTTTCACACCAGTTGCCCGGTGGTTATCGCTGAAGGCTGTGTGACAATAAGTCACCCCGCCGACCTCTCATATTTCCCTCACCTATCACAGCAGTGCCGCAGTTCGTGCCTCCTCCTATATCTAATGTTGTTGTGGCTTTATTCGAATGTGAATCTTTCCATCAAATTTCTGCGTAATTTTTGGCAGGTTAACTTACTATTCTGCCATAGGTTACCGGGACTGATCCATACTGATGATTTTTGTCAATACTTCTGTGGTGACCCCTACATTTCTACTCAAGAATTAAATACAAAACCCTTCTTTCGGCTTGGTATCTAAATATCTATAAAAGCCCTGAACGCACGTGGTCGAAAGGCCTCTATGCCCTGGTCTTCGAACCAATTAATTTCAACCTTTTTGACCCCGGCATCTCGAGCTGGTTATCTTCCTTTATCCCTTTCTAAACATACGGCCGGCGTAGTCTCTATTCACTGGCCGGGGATATATATATATATATATATATATATATATATATATATATATATATATATATTGTCTTGTAACTTATCTTCCTCGATGTGAGTATTCACAAGAACTTTATAGCTATCAAATGCAAACATTGCAACTACTATTTTTGGTGACCATGCAAACGCTACGTTCATTATCTTCGCCTTTCTAGTTTCTTCTTGCATTTATCCTGATTAACCGCCTTGTTCAACTATACCACTCATTAAAACAGGCATGACTTATCAGTCTCTATTCGATAGAGAGACGGAACGACATTAAACCCTCTGTACCACGTGTCCCTTAAATTCTCATTCTTTCCGTTATTTTTATGCATAAGAATAACCTAAAGTTAACAGGCCTCTTCTCTACTCTTCTCAACACAATCGAATGTATTAATGTGTCCATTCCATGTATTTCATTCAAATTCTTCATTTGCACATTGAACGTATCTCTCATTTTTCAAATCTAAATATTTGTATGTTCTTTTTTACTCCATCTAATATCTACGTCCATTTTTGTACTTGGCGCGCAGGTTCTCCATTCAATTCCCTTCTTTCATCAACTTCTCTGGTGACTTCGGCGCTAACACCAAACCACGTAGAAGCAAAAATCCTTGGTCTCCAACATCTTCGCGCTACCCATTCTTCAACAAGAACTACTAGAACTATCCAGAACCATAATTTCCACAAAAAGTCCACATTCCAATTTGGATATATCCCATGCCATTGATTCCATTAATTCATTGGGGATGATTTTTATTTGGTTCTGAATATCAACTTTACCCACTATACAAAACTCTACTAAGGGGAATGGTTAGAATTTCGTAGAGAAAAATTATGTTAGTCATTTAGTTTCCAAGATATAAGTATCCGTCCCTATATCTTCTCAATGCACCAGCATTCCCCTCATTATTTTTGCCGATTTTAGTAATGTTGTTCTTCGATTTCTAATTCTTCTAATTCCTTCGCAAAGCTCTTTGGAACTGTTCCAAACACACAAATAATGATAGTCCCAAGTGCCAACTTCATATTCCTCAAATTTTAGGATATTTTTTCAGCTTTTCACTTTCTCTCAGTTTCACTTTGTGATTCACTTGAACACCGACATCCATTATTTGGCATCTTTTAGTTTTCAATTTTTAATTACTAGATCTGATTTCCTGGCTTTTCAAGACTGTTCCAAGCTCTCAGTGAGTACAGTTTTCCCCTTCATATTCCAGAATTTCTCCAGTTCTTCAGCTGAGTTGAAAAATTTATCAGCTCAGCCCTTACATTCAGTTTGACTTTGTTGTCCACTGGGACAGCGACATTCACAATCTGGCTCGGCTCTTGTCTTTTGCTTTGTGTAAAGTGACAAGATTTGATCTTGTGGCCATGATTGGGTGATTTATTTGAATCTTCCAAACCTACTATAATTTGTAACAGTTGAGTTTTCGCACAATTGATAAGGCTCCCCAAGAAGATAGAGTGACAGCAAGTCTACTCAATACTCATGGACTCTGCCCCATACTCCAGGACTCTCCTCAGTATTTTAACTGACTTGCTGTCGTATCGGCGATTCCCTGAATTCCAACTTCCTCTTACTATCACTTTATGTTCTGGAATTTAATGTTTTTGTTTTTGTTGCTCTTTGTTTTCTGTTGTTGTTGTTGATGTTGTTATTGTTGTATCTGTTGCTATCTATGTCCCTCTGTTACTGACGTCATCGTTTCTAGCGTATGTCTGCCTGAACGACTCAATATGTACATCATATTTGTTGGACAGATCCAACCTCAATCATATATAAAGGCTGCCATCGATTCCGACATTTAAAAAATCAGTTATCATATTCTTTATTCTATTCAACAACTCTGCTTTGCGTTTCAATGCACTTACTGGTCGCAACGTCTGTTTTGTTTTCTGTAACAAATTTGATTTTTTAACTAAGTTAGAAAAAAGAAATATAATTCAATAATATATCTGTTCTTTTGCTTTAGTTTTTTTTAATTCCCATTCTTGACTTGGTGGAAAGTTAAAGGCAAAAAAATTAACCCGTCTGGATTGATTGACAGATCTCATCTCACTGGTTTGTTCTTTAGTTTGTTTTTTTTCTTTTGTTTTTTTTTTCTTTTTGTCTTTTGTTTCTCTTTTTCTGTTGTTTTTTTTTTTGTTTGTTTTTTCTGCCACTCATATGAACACATTTAATCCAGTATCTTACAAGATTTACGACAATAGTACAAATTGTCAATTCTTTTACAGAAACAAATCGAAGCACATATAATGATTAGATACACACACATGATATATATATATATATATGCATATATATATATATGTATATGTATATATATATATATATCATCGGGCGGCTGCTTATTCCATTTACGTTGTCAGGGCCAAATGATACATCAACCTGTAATAACGAGATATCATTTCAATTAGTGTCAATATAATGTAATACAATTAATAATCATGCCGTCGGATCATATATACATTTCTTAATAACATATATGTATATATAAACCTTTGCATCCATAAATTATTCTTATATCTCCTTTTATTTAAATGCTCACTGCTGAAGGAAACACTAAATCTCCATAATAATTAAACTCTTTGCAATATTCACGACTCATTGATACTATAGTAGCCTTCGTTTCTCTGTCTCTCTCCCTCACTCTCTCTCTCTCTCTCTCTCTATATATATATATATATATATATATATATATATATATACATATATATATTCTAAATCTTTCTACATACTTTATTATAACAATGCCAGTAATGGTTGGTATTCCTTAGCGGTCAACCAACTGATCAGGTTCCACACCGCTAAACTTCGCTGATTAAACAAGAACCCAGGCTTTCTACGTGACGATGATCTGTAATCGTGTGAAAATGTTGTAGCAGATGTCAATCCGGATTAGAGAATCAACGTACCGAATTCGAATTTTGGTTGAAGCAGTTTATATCACTTGCACGCTTACGTACATGAGAAAACGCTGAATTCAAATTGCACGTTATTGAGTCCGTCGCCAGTTATTGTGATCATGGTACTGACACTGCAACGTCACGATTCCTGATAAAAATAATAACAATCTACTCTGCAATGACTACTCTACCCGCTTCAGTAGACGCTGTCATATTTGTTGTGTCTCTTGATAGATGAAGGCCAATGAGTATTAATATTTATTGAAATGTCACACCAGCAGTGACTGGTGGCTTTCACAGGAGATCAAGTAAAAGCAAGTATTTTATCAATTTTCAGTAATGTCGTCTGTAGGGTTCTGAATCTTCCCTGGATTTCCTATTCTTTCAACAATCGAAATAGCGGATTTTCAATTTTCTTGCAATATCGAGATATATATTCAGTTCTTTCCTCTCTTTGAATTTCGCTTTGAAGTCTGCTGGAACAGTGAAATCGGCTGACAATTTTCTTTTTCTTTATTAACAAAGATTAGATCTAGTCCTCTTACCTGGGTGGGTTGATACGTTCGTATTTCAAAGTTATAGAGAAGATTGTTTGTTCTTTGTCGCCAAGATATATTCTGGTTTTAGCATTTAACAGTGATGTAGTGGGTCGATCCCAGTTTTTCCACAATTCACAGTTGATTATTAATATTATCTCACGCATTTGCTTAATCACAGCAGATGTCTGGTACTTGTGACTGGAGATTGAGTTCAAAACACCAGTACTTTTCTCTGTATTTTTGCAAGCCCCTGTAACGCTATGATTTGGATAGTTTCAATTAATTCTCGAATTCCAATTCTTGCAATAACGACTTCTGTTTTGTTAACATGGTTCCAAGTGCACCAACTATTACAAGCCGTCTATTAAAGCTGTTAGCAAGACTCTGAAACATAGATTTCTTCAGTTTTCAAATTGGTTAGGCTGGTTGGTTGGTTATCGATG
>OY735198.1:21263464-21328111 GCA_963457665.1 Thysanoteuthis rhombus
GATATACAGACGAACACTCCATTTTACATTTTGAAGTCCAAATCTGGGAATGTTGCTTGCTATCTGCTATTTTCTCACTTGAGTTCAGGATCTTTAGGTTAAATAGTATTATAAGATTTTCCGAATTCTTCCACATCATCAAGACAGCGTAAGTCATCAATAAAATGCACGATCTCAACAGGAATCTATATCCATGTCTATGTAGATACAGATTTGCTCAAAAGGATATGGGAGGTATGTATTATTATGATAACCAGCCAACATAAGTCTTCTTTTGGAGAAAGGCCTTCATAATTTCAATCCATGACGACTGTGATTTTGCTTGACGCTGCCATGTCTCACAAGCAAACTTTTTTTTTATCTCGTCTTTCCATCATGTGTTTGGTCTTTTCCTGCTGTGTTTACTCTCCAATGTCCACAACTGGAGATATATTTACACATACATCATAACGAATGTACGTACACAACTACGAGTATACATCGTGATTCTTATATATCCGTGTGCCCATATGTACATATATATGTGGGAGTTGGTGTGCTGAGATTACGAAACTGAGACTGTGTTTCTGAAGACCACACGACTTTAAAAGAAGCAAACAAAACGAAAAAGCCCATTGCTGGGTGGTTTTGGCTTGCTGTTGCGTCGAAGATACCAGAAATACTTTCTCATTTTCCCTTTGGGGAATTTCTTAACGCGTTCTTTCCAATATGACGGCCTGTCGCCTTTTTCTGTTCAGAGAGACTTTTGTATTTTTCGATTTCCCAGTCTCATTTTCTAGTTGCGCTATTTGTGTATTGAAAAAGAAAAAGGAAAAAAAAGCAATTTTTTTTTTTTAAATATAATTAGTAGTTGTTGAAGAATGGAAGGTCGACGGATAGTCGATAGCGTATATTCGCATAAGGCAATCGAAATCAGAGCGAAAAGCAAAAATAATTTTCGCATTCATTTAATCGTTCACTGTTTTTTTTCTTAACTGGCTATCTGAAAAGACTAACTTCCTTTCTTTCTTTCTTTCTTTCTTTCTCTCTCTCTCTCTCTCTCTCTCTCTCTGATCACATTATACATCTCTCTTTTAATCATTGCAAAACCCCAGTCCAAATCTGAAGTTGACTTTTACTAATGTAACAAAAAAACTGATGAATGTATACATACGTGCATATATCTATAGTATGATCTACTGTGATTTGAAATCACGACCAAGTGATTGCGAGGAGGCTCTCTTACTGATTGAACCTGATTGAGCCCTGCCCCACTTATCTGTAAAAACGTATCTTATACATATCACTCACTATCTCAGCATATGTGTCTATTCGTGGCTATCATCTAGTTTTCTTCGTTTGTTCGTATATATTTCTATCTGTTCTTATCTCTAAGGCAATCAAGACAGATCTGCCTACCTAAGTCCGTTCATATCTAGCTAGCTTGCTGGCTATCGATATTCACGTCCACTTAAATGTAAATAATTCCTGCTCGTGTTTGGATTTGTACTACTACTCCACCGTAGAACTTTCCAAAATGTGTGTGCCGTCAGTAATCCCTTGGTGTGTCGCGATATTGAGTATACTATTGTACGTCTTTCAAAAGATACTTTTCTCCAGTCATTTGAGCTACTGGGATGGCATTATATGTTTAGCTTAGCTAACAAAACCTAAGAAAAGTGTTGCAAGCAATTTGATTTTTAAAGCATGTTGTGTCGTCAATGCAAAAAGTTTTGAAAGCTCTGCTCTACCAATTCATTCTTGAGTATTTACTTGATTAGAAGCATGAATACGAATGTATCTACATCTATATACATACGTATGTGAAGGTGTGTTGACTTAAAGATGTTTCATTCCTTTGTATGTATTATATATTTCGACAGATATCTGTTGATGCATACACACGGAAGTGCATCTAAAAATGTTTCCCTAGATCTCTATTCGTATACAATTTGTATATATATATGTGTGTGTGTGTGTGTATATATATATATATGTGTGTGTGTGTGTGTGTGTGTGTGTGCATGTGTGTGCGTAAAATCCTCGCTACTAAAAGAATCTTATTATATCTCTTAAAATGCTCAATGCAGATAAGGAAACACCAAACCTCCATAAAAATCAAACACTCTTCAATATTTGCGGCTTATGGAGTAATACTGCAGTAGGATTCGTTTCTGAATTTAAATATGTGTGTGTGTATGTGTGTGTGTGTGTCCTTTCGTTTAACTTTTTTTCCAATATGAGAGTAGTGTCATGCTATCATTGCAACGCACGCCATTCAATTTAAATTTGTTTAGCACTTCCAATATGACAAAACGCGTAGGAAAAAAACAACAGATCCGATTCTCCACTTCGTGTGCACGTTGCTACTGTTGCTGATAAGCGTGATCGTGACTTGGACTCTACGCTTGGATTACTCGATGAGAAAAACCGCAAAACAAAAAATGTTTTTATGCAAAATTCCTGCTGAGTTTTTACTCCATTTTCTTCAGATAACAACAACGACAATTCAGACTTCCAGTAATTCCTACAAAGCAAAAAGCTTAAAATGATGGATTGAAGTAGAAAGGAAAGGAGAAAGGGAGACGTATTCTGTTTCTAAGTCATCAATCAACGAAAGGAAGGGAGAAAGAAAGAGGGAAAGAAAGAAAGCAAGGAAGAAAGAAAGAATGAAAGGAAGAAAGAACTGGAGGAAGAGAGAAAGGGGGAAAGGTTGAGAGAAATAGAGAAACAGAAAGGAAGAAAGGGGAAAATAAAGAGGGAAAGAGAAAATGGAAAGTCACGAACGGTAGTTTTCGGGTATTATCTAAATTACCTTAAATTATATCTAGAATTATTTAGATTTTCATGCCATTTATCTAGAGAAATATCTAGATACTATATTTTATGTCCCCCAGTATGGCCAAATTAAAGATTTTATTCAAGTAAAATGTTTCTAGAACAGTTGAGATATTCTTAAAAGTTATAAACTTCTATCAGAGCGGAGTTTGATCCTGAAACAGCTAGGCTTATTTTTTCATTCTTGAAGTGAAGCGGGAGGTTATCTGGTAAGGTTATTTGGCATTGAAATATATTTTTCTCGTTTATTATATGCTCATATCAACGCAGAGATGCCATACAAGCTACTATGTTCGTATAATAAAAGCTAATATGTTTGTATTAAATGATTTGTTTGATGATGTAATTGTTATACTTGAGCATGTATCTCAATAAGTCCACAGCTCAATGATAAAAAAAAGTATTTTTCACAACAAATATTCATTTTCAATCATTCTCTCTTTCATCTACATTACACTTAATTCATTGGTGAATATTATTCACATAGATCGAATATTATTTAGTGAATATTATCAAAATTCAGCTAATGATTATGCGTCAAAGTAATGACTTACTGATCCATCCTTATATTGGTTACCAACTTGTTGAACGACCCTATATCATTCTCCGAAGATAAACTATGAAAAATGTCACCGCTACATGTTCTTTATGCAAATTGTAAAAGTGAAGCGAACGTCAAGTGATGATGATCTGCAGAGACGTATAAAAAAATATTCGTAGACTTAAATTTATTGTTTGTTTTTCGTATTAGATTTCTCTACAACCGCTGATCAAAAAAGCTACTACATCGACACTTCGCTGCCTGGTGTGTTAACAAATATAATTGGAGTAATTGAATTGTTTACATACAGAGATTTCTCAATTGTAGTTAGATATTGGTATGTATCTATTACATTAATCAAACAGTTACATTCAATATTGTTATGTCTCTGCTTTTAAATTAAGAGGACTCAGTGACAGATAGAGAGAAACATATGATAAAAAGATTAGAAAAGAATTATGATCGAATGGAAAGTAGGGGTTCATTATATTTAAATTGTTGATGGAAACCCCAGTAAAACGATTGATTTTTTTTTTCAAGCCAAAAGCTTCCCTAATGAGTAGGGGTTCGGATTCGAAATATAGTCACTATGTAAAAAGAACTATCCTAAAACTTTTCATATTTATTTTCTAGGGAAAACATATTACATATTCTTCCCTCGTCAAATTTGGTTGAGCTGCGTCAATGTTTAACCAATGTTTAATAAAGAAGAAGAAATCAAGCAAAGAATCACACTAGGAAGGCAAGCCTTTGGCAGAGATAGCTCAACCTTCAAAAATAAGAAGATCCCATTAATCCTAAAGAGAAGGGTGTAAAACCAATGCATCCTCCCAATAGTCACTTATGGAGCCGAGACATGGAACCTAACCAAGAGACAGACCCGTAAATTGAGAACTATGCAACGTGCATATGAAAGAATAATGCTAGGCCTCACATGGAGAGACCACAAGACAGCAGAGTACATCCGAGAAAAGACAAGAGTCAGGGACATCATAGAATCCATTAGAAATCTCAGTGGGCTGGCCATGTTGCAAGAATGACAGACAACCGATGGACATCACGACTCACGACATGGATCCCCCAAGATCACATATGCAACGGAGGCCGGCAGAATATTGGATGGCGAGACGAGCTAGACAAGTTCAGGAAGTAGTGGCTCCGCGACGCCCATGATAGAGAAGTGTGGCGAATCCTGGGGAAGGTCTATGTCTAACGACGGACGTTAAAAGACTGATGATGATGATGAATGAGTTAGCGGTGACACAAACAACGCCAGATGTTTTATATAAATAGATAATGGAATGATAGTATTCATACATGTATGTTTAATAGAAAGTAAGGTTCCAGTTTAACATTACAGGTACACTGTAAAAACACTGTTTCTTTTCTAGGGTTTTTTTAACTTTCAAACATTCCCCAACTTTTGTTGAGTAGGCATTCCAAATGTGTGCCAAATTTGGATGATCTCAACCAATATTAGAGGTGTGGGATCACATTGATAAACAGATCCAGATGAATTTACGATAAAAACTTGACAGGCCTTGGTGTTTTATTATTAATAACACCATACGGCGCGATTTTTGTTCCGGGCTAGCGGTTGGTATTTTCTAATTGAGAGTTAAATGGAAATGAGTATTATTCTCTTTGATCTTTTTTTTTTATCAGCGCAGTGGTTTTCATATGTACCGTTTTTACGGCATATAATACGCGCTTTTTTCTTTGTTCTTTGTCGGGAGGCAGCCGCTCTAATCTTTGTTAACCAACGTTACTGCGCTATGCAAGTATTTGGCGAATGCCAATATACTCCAGAACACCCTAAAACTGTATAAGGTAGAAACTTCTGCCTGAAATGGCGTAACAAAACAATTTTGCTCTTTGTATCTTAACAGAAAGTTCTGTGTCGGGAGGCGACCGTTATCCCTTTGTTAAACAACGTTTCTATGCTATGCAAGTAGTTGGCAAATGCCAATATATTACGGAACACCCTAAAACTGCAACAGGTAGACACTTTTGCCAAAAATTGTGTAGTAAAACTATTTTGCTCTTTGTATATAAACAGGAAGAATCAGAGGGAGAGTGAATGAGAGTGTGAATAGAAATAGTCAGAGAGGGGTTGACAGGAGAAGCAGCCGTCATGACATAAAAGATTGTCGTATGATGTTTTGTCCCTTTTTTTAAGCATTTATGCAACAGCTTGCTGATAACACCAAGCTATGTTTTGAAGTTTTAAGTGAAGATATATCGTGTCAATATGAAACAGTGAATATCATTTCAGCGTCTACGACGGCGATAATTCTTTTTTCATCAATGATGTCGAATAAATCTTTTGTTCATTGTGAATTTACTGGCGGCTCGAGTAGGTCATAGAAGTTTCTTTTATGAAGAAGTCGCTTCAAGGCTGTCTTCGCCGGCTATTAACCTCGACGTCATGTCATTTTCTTTGCATAACTGCGCTTATTTCGGTGTACTCGAATAGCGCTACAACGAACTGCGTCATATCGGGGAAAGCCTTTACCAATACATCAAACATGTTTCATTATATATATATATATATATATATATATATATATATATATATAGAGAGAGAGAGAGAGAGAGAGAGAGAGAGAGAGAGATACAAAGATAGAGAAACACAGAGACCCACCTGAAATAAAATGGAGTAAAAATGATCGAAATACTTCAGTTTGGTAGAATGGATGGAAAAGGAGTGTCCTGTTTTGCAGCATAGTTACATATATACAGAACCATTCCCCTCTAGAACTAAGTGTTTTGGAATCATGATTTGTCAATCAAGTCAAAGGAACTAATCAGAATACTTCGAAGATTTACATTCGTACGATGGACGGAAAGATAAGGCCCAGTTCGGCAGTACGTATAAATTGTAAATAGATCTTTTCAGTGAAGATACGGGAAGAATCTTAGATTCCTCCCCATCCCCCAAAAAATGAACATCACTTCCTCGGACCATTGCCCACCTTTCGATAAATTTTAATTGAAATTCATCGAGTACTGTTTGATATGTTTTGCTGTGTTTGCATAGATGGCTGTAAGAAATCCTGGATCTACCCAAAATATAGATACTTCTCACTTAGCCCATTTTCCACGATTCCACAAAATTTCACTGAAATTCATGTATAACTTTTGGAGATATTGCGTTTTGTGCATACGTCCTTAGCCCACTGCGCAAGAACTGCAAAATTCCATTGAAATTCATTCAAAGATTTTAGATATATTATGTGGACCGAAAGTCGGGGTCCACTTCCAGATTATGATTGTAAAGTAAATTGCACCCCCTACTAAAACATAATGTAACGTGAAAACTACCGAGATTTTATTCTCCAAGTTTGAACACCCCAAAGGACTAAAAGGATTGTCTGTACTCTCCGAGACTTGGGTGGATGCCATTGTTCCATCGTTGCACTATGGACGCCAATACATAATGCAGACAATGAACCATTGAGGGGTTAATATAGATTCAAATAAAATAACATTGGAATAAGCCGATAAAGCGGAGGGATATGAAAAAAAGTGGAAAGTGGGGGTTTCTTTTTATTTTTCAAGAATATTTTTGTGCTTGTTATATAGCCGTGTGTCTTATACTATATAATAAAATAATATGTATAAAATGCAGTAATTCTCTTTCTTATTTTACGTGATTAAAAATTTACAAATTTGCCCGTTTCTCAATAAAAGAAAAAAGGCAGATAGCAAACCATCACTGAGTTGCAGCTAATTCATTTTTAGTTGAAATTGATAATGATAATTAATAATTATTCGCCTTCGCTGCGAAACCCCAAATTTTGTCCCCATAGAGAAAACGTCTCGTCCTCCATCAACTACATATAAAAGCTCTGAATGCACGTGTTCACTCGCTCATTTGCCCCAGCTCTCTTTGTCGGTTACCTCTTTCTTTCTTTGCCTTCCTTCCTTTCTCTCTCTCTTCCTCGTCTACTTAGCAACAAATTTACTCAGCCTGTTCTATCACGGATATCACCTAAACTAAACAGGCCTCTCCTCTTCACAATCAGATGTATCAATGTTTCCTAGCATGTATATTCTTTCAGTCTTGTTTTGTTATAAATGTGTCTCCATTTATTGTGTTTTATTTGTTTGTCTAAACACTTGTATTTGTCTTCAATTCAATCATCCATACTTTGGTTGATCTCCTAGTCCACATTCGTACTTGGCGTACATATCCTCCATTCTGTCATGGCGACAATCATTTCCCTTTCCTCCTTCAACATTACCAGTGATGTCAGCGTGAGGTCGGAAAAACTGAATACGTGAGGAAAAAATCTTTTGTCTTCCACAACTACAATATCTCGCTGCTACTCAGAATTCCCACTACATAACAACTTTCCCTCACACAAAAGAAGCCCCGTATAACTTGCGACTTTTCCTACTTGTATAGATACATCAGTATTTATAAGTGCCATCGTCGCAAAAGCAGAGTTTGAAGAGAATAATTGACCTTCTTTTTATTCTTTTTGACTAAAACTAATAAAAGATGACGCTTATTACCAAGTAACAACCACGAACCGATTGGTCACTGGTATTTCCGTGGATTTTCCCGGTGAATTATTACGCAGACATCATAAATTATTTGGTAAGCTGGATACAAAATGATACAAAGTTTGAGCGAATAATTGATGTTCCTATACTTTTTAGGTATAACCAATTTGGAGATTAACATGAATTACGCAGGAAAAGAAAAAGATTTTTTTTTAAATGTTAGATAATGTATCTCATGTGGTCTTTATGTATATTGAATGGAAAGTGAGAATCCAATTTCGCATTACAGTTACATGTGAATACAATACCTCTAAAACCCTAACAAACATGTTTGTTTTTTTTTTTTTCAAAAAACTATCTGCCATTTCTCTTTACAAGTCTACTAATTGTAAATATCAAATTCGGTTAAGTTTGGGGAAAGTTTAGGCGGGGACAGACAGACAAACATCATCAGTTGTTTTATATCAATATATACTGACTGGCCAATCCCCCATTGGATCGTTCTTTATGGGCAGGTTACATATATATATATATATATATATGTGTGTGTGTGTGTGTGTGTGTGTGTGTGTGCGTGTATGTGTGGTGTGTGTATGTGTGTGCCTTTGGCCAGAGCCAGATATATGCATACCATTCTTATTCTGCGTGCACACTTGAGGAATCCTGGATTAAATTCCCTATAATCAAATGATTTTCCTTCAATAGATTTGTGCATATGTACTCATAAGGTATTTCTTAGAAATTTCATATAAAAGATAACAGTTGATAATAACGTTAGAGCACTGTGGAAGGCATTTTGAGACCCTAGAAGTAAGGTTGTGCCAACAAACACAAATTCCCAGCATGACACGTAATAGGATACCAATAATTTACCCGAAGATACGTGGAGAAAATCCTTTGTTTCGCCGACGAGAAAAGATTTGTATCCTGAACAATCATGATAGACTACGGAACAGAAGCAATGAAGCCATAGGGCTGATAAAAGATATACTACACAATGTCACAAAAGTAACATCCAATTTATCCCAAAACAATTGTATTAATGCAAAAAAAAAAACTACAAACGAACATAGATATATACAATGCGTTACGTGTATGATTCAGTGTGACTACTGTTCATATCGATGCATTTATTTAATTGGAAATCTATTGATCTGCACACTTTCTGACGGTTCAACGGCGATTATGGCAACTTTATTTTCAATTCTGGTTTTCAATTCCTTCTATGGTGGCTGGTTTTGTACTGTAGCGCCTCCTGAACTTTTACTTTGGAATTAAATATGAATCCCTTCTTTTAGCTAGACATCGAATATGTCACTTTTTCCGACAACCCCTATAAAAGCCGTAGATGCATATGTTCCAACGCTCATTGGCGCCAGCACTCCTAGCTGGTTACGTTTTGGGCCTCGGCAACAGTTGCTATAGATTCGATATCACAGCTAGTACCGTCAGGCGGGATCGAAACTTTCGCTCCCGCCTTGGAGTAAGTGATGAATTCGATATCTAGCTGAAAGAAGGGTTTCGTATTTAATTCTTAAGTAAAAGTATTGGGGTGATACAGTACCATACAATGTGTACTTTGGTTCGAAACCAGATGATCTCACCCAACAACTAACCTCCAAATTATTATTGAGCAAGTCTTGCACGATGCCCCGTGATATCTTAAAGAAAATTACAATTTTGGAGAATATATAAATCCGAAAATTGAATAAATCACATTGCTAATGGCCATAGGATATTAGCTGACCAAATCATTTCGGGGACAAAATGAAACCATTTCTTTAAAAAATGGAGATGGTCTGGACACTTAGCAAGAATGAAGGACAACAGATGGGAAAGGTTAACAGATCGAAAGTCATGGGACAGTGAATACAATAGGAAAAGACCAGACACAAGTGGTATGAGATAAGTAAGTTATGACAGAGATTAGTGCAATTACGTTCGTCATTGAATGAGATGGGAAAGTTCTTTGTCCAGCATTGGACTCACAATGGCCAATGATTATATATATAAATATAGATACAAATGTGTGGGGGGTGTAGTTCGAGATTAAAACTGACAAAACGAATTCGATATTCACGTGGGTGAACACTCAATAGAAGTGACAATGATAACGAGTCACATCTGTTATACTTATTAGGTAACCCAAGTAAGCCTCTTGTTTCAATAAGTGAATGAAGTGTAGTATTAAATGATATCCATATACAATACAAAATTTTAATATGCACTATATAAATATCAAACAACACATATTATGATACGACACGAAAAATAATAAATAAAGCTATATCTTAAAATCATAGGGGAGTAGTTGGTGTTTGATCAACACTGTTTGGAAGCCATATTAATACAACTGTTTCGTTTCTGAATACCCGGGACGGTTACATAGTAAACAGCTGATAACCTCTACCAGAAAAAATCAATTATAGTATTATTATATCTAATTCTGTGTAAAACATAGAAACTACTGTAAAAATTACATGAACAGATATTGGATATAATTGACTGGAATTAATTTTTTTTCTAATATTTTCAGTATTTAAAGTTGTAAAGCTTTCTAGACACTATCGGTCAGAGGTTCGATTCCTGTAGCAACCCCATTTTTTTATTGTTCAATTTACGTTGTCTAGTCCGAGTGATACATTAGCCATGTAACGACACGAAATCATTTCAAATAAGAATTTGTATATAATGTAACGCAATTTATGATAATTTTGTCGGAACATACATATCCAATTATAAATACATATATGTATATATGTATGTGTGTGAATGTGTAAATTGTATGTTCTATACTGGTGTGAATTTTGTATATCCCACACGATGTTCTCGAACTCAAATTCAATGTGCACGTTCCTCGATCAGTACAAACAATTGGTACGCAATACACTAATTATATTAAATACAATTCACAATACAATAAATACGCTTACAAAAAGAAACATTATTCAACCTAACGACATTATTCAAGTGACTGCTATCAGAATCGTTGGGAATAGAATCCATTGTTGAAATCATACCACGCTTACATCTATCTGGAAAAAAAAATGCAATTTTCTTCTCTCTCTCTCTCTCTCTCTCTCTCTCTCTCTCTCTCTCTCTCTCTCTCTCTCTCTCTCTCTCTCTTGCTCATTTGTTTCCTCAAAGATCTATTTTCAATTACCCACTCTCTTCTTGATTAAGTCGAAATTAATAATTACTCTGGTAGTGTCCATTTACTCAGAAGAAGCTCCCACTCGATCCATGAATAAAATTATTGCTCTGTTTCTATATCAGATGTTTTTTTCTTTCGTGCTGAAATTTTATTTCGACCTTCAATCTTCATCACCCTCCCCGCCCCTGGTTTGATGTCTTTGGCAAATCAAACACATCTTACGTGAGCTGACGTATGTACACTCATACGTTGTACATGCTTATGAATAATAATTGAAAGTATATCACTTTATTTGAGGATTAATTAAAAACTGGAAAATCTGAAGTTGCTGTCAGCAATGGGGTTTTGAATCCAGTCCTGGGTTTCTGATACCTGTCTTAGTTTCTGGTTTGTTTTTGTTTTTTTACGTTAGAATTTAATGAAATTAACGTTTTTTTTTTTTTTTCATTACGTTACAATTGTCAATTTCTTTATTACATAAATCTATAGGATAGCAACCGGGAAAGATTTTTTTTTTATTTTAACAATATTTCACATTATGCGAACTCTACATTATTATGTATCCAAAAACTGTTTGTTCTTTTTTCTCCACAATATGGGTTTTGTCAAATTCATTTTCCCTCACATAATGAAACAAACACCTTTTTTCTTAGAAAGACGCAGCATATCGGAGATATTTTGTAAGACTTCAAACAGCTAAGAATTATAACGAATTCGTCTAAATTTATGAAGATTCCGAAAAATAGTCATAAAATCAAGCATCAGTGATATTTATAGGATTTAATAGCGATTAGGTAATTGCAACTATAATTACGGTCTTTTGTTATTTTAATGCATTGATGCTTATTTTTGAATGAAGTATCATTTGATCATATTCATCCAATATACCATTTGAAAGTGTGAATTCTACTCCATCTATTCAAGCCGAGCGTTTCCTTTTCACTACTCTGGCTTATTTGAAAAAAAGCAAAGCTGAGAAATTTGGACGTCTTTCAATGATTGACGACATCAAGTCAAGGACCATTATCAAGGTGGACCCAGATAAATCAACTCAAGAGATTGCTGAGAAACTAAACGTTCACCATTCAACATTTGTCATCATCATTATCATCATCATCATCATCAGTCTTTTAACGTCCGTTGTTGGACGTAGACCTTCCCAGAGGATTCGCCACAATTCCCTATAATGGGCATCGCGGAGCCTGTATTTCCTGGAGGTTTAGAATTTCGATTGATAGCTTTTTTTCTAAGCTGAGATATGTTGCTTTGAATTCATGGTGAGAAACCGCCATTATTCATACGCCAACGTAATAATTAGTGACTCTTGATAAATGATTTGTGTTAATCCCAAATTATTGACTTATATTTTGTATATTTTTAGTGTAACGTCTGGGTTTATTTGGCTGCGTGATTTTGGTTAATAAAATCTGCTGACGGCCTTGGTTGCTCCCCAGGGGATGGAGTCACTCAGATTTGTGAGCACAAATTAGCCAAAACTGAAAAAATTATACCTGAGTTTAAAATTCTTATTTGGAATTTTACTAATGATGGCTCGATATTGCTTTTGGTTGATGAAACCCATTACAAAAAAAAGATTCCTTTGAATTCAAATTGTGTAGATTGCAAAACCAGAAGTTTCGTTTTCCGAAAAGAAGAGTTTTGCAATATTTATGAATGGTTCCTTCTTGAGATGTTCTTATTGAAATTTGATAAATTTTGTTTATTATTACATGAGTTCTAATCAAGGGAAAATGAAAATAAGGTGATTGTGTTGATCAAATAATTCACTAGTGGGCTGTTTCCCTTAAAAATCCGCATTCGAAGTCCTGGTGAAACTCATCGAAATATCTAACAAACAAGATATTAGAAACAGTTAAGCTAAACTGTCGCCAATACTGTCGACATACGTTTCTTTAGTTTTTATGTTGGCCTATCTAGGTTGCTGGAGGAGCACGTATTGCACGTATAGGCTAAACGGCTGAAGATTTCAACTGGTACTCATTATGTCTACAAAGAAATGGGCTTTTAGTTGGGATTCAATTGGCAATGCAGGTTTATGCTAAACAGGTCCCTTAATTTGTGTCCGGTAGTGTTCACGCTTGTTTGTTTTTAATTAAGACTGCTGAACAAACAGAGCACAACAAAAGGCAAAAGAAGCAACTTATTCATTTACCAACTTATTTTTTAATCGTTTTGATTGATCACTCCAAACTCGGCATGCTGCCAAAAGATGTTGGTCACATGACGGTTTCTATGAAATAACTACACAGATCTATTTTTATGTTGATTGAAAAGAAGCATTCATATATTCTGGAAAAACTGTCGCATGGAAAGAATCATAGTTTTCTTTTGAAAGAAAAACGTCTTCCAGGTTGGAGATAACGAATCATGCCTCAAGCAGACTTAAGTATGGAACATGACAATCATTATGCTACTAATATCCGAGAGCATAAATCCGAGATTATCTGGCCATTCATAGCCAAAGGACAACAACTGCTTAATCCCCCTCCACGGGGCTGCACCAGTCAAAAGGCAAGGGAGCTCGACAATTTTAATGGCAACTCACATGTACGCATTGGGGTCCAACAATAGACCACACGTCGAGTCCAATTTAGCCCTCAATAATACCATGGGCTTTCAGAATCTTTGTTAGGAAAAGAATTGAGATATTTGAATTATCATAACGTGAAATATCTTTCTTTTAAGATAGTTTACGTAGAATGAACATTTTGAAAAGAACTGTACTCACTTTCTCAGAACTGTCTCTTTGTCTGTGTGCATCCCCCTCTCTGTCCGTCAGTCTCTCTCACCTTATCTCCCTCCATCTCTCGCAATTTATGTTCCCTTCTCTCCCTCCTCTTTCTCTTTCTCCCTCCTTTCTTTCTTCCACCCCTAGCTCCCTCTCATTCTTTTTCTCTCTCTTACTTTCTTGTATCTAGGATGTGGGTGGGTAAAAGCCCATTATTATCTCTCCTTTTTACAATTTCGTTCTCTTATGATGTCAGAGATTAAGAAAGCTTCACCATGCATCGGACACCAGCCCGGCAGGCCCAACATATCTCTTAAAACCCTTCTTTTCGATCCATTGGGACTTTTTTCTGTTAACGACATCTGGTCACGTGATCTGATGCACCCAATTCAACACAATTTTATAGTGAAATCAATAAACTTTCAGAAGAAACCAGGAATATCACGAAAAAGCAGAGAAATCTCAAACCACCGACGACAACTAAAGAAAAATTTGAAGCAATCTAACAAAAGAAAACATTCGGAAGAAACGAATGAAAGATAGCAGAATTTACACAATGGCAGTCATAGAGAAAATCCTTGAAAAAGATAAGGGTTTTAGAACTAACAACATGACTTGAAGTACAGGAAGAAGGAACCGAATTGTCAATTACACTTACGAATACTACAAAAAACTCTTTCCCTCCATGCAAGTGCCATGAAATTAGGAACAAGAAGTATAGATACGAGCCATCAATTTGAATGCTCTCCGTGAATTATGCTGTGGGGGGTGAAGAAGGCCACCAAACAGTAAAAAGAAAAAACACGGCTGGACTAGATAAGATTACCATAGACCTAGTCGGTAAATAGGAAACTATCCAAACTTTCCTAAGAATGACTCAAGTAGACTAAAGTCTGGAACACGGCAATCATCATGCTACTAATATCCGAGAGCAATATTTTCTTCACATTTCTAGAAAATGAGAAAAACACAAACATATCCCAGGGAATGTGTTTAACAAAGTCAAAGAATTGTAAATAACATCAACAGATTCATAACCTCTGGTAAAAGTTGAGCATTTCTTTGGACGAGACCTGTGGAGTAGATTGCTGTCCAAAAAAGAAATGAGTCGATAGATAAATAGAAATTTCAAGTCAATTTTGATATTATTTTAATGCCACTTTTTACACTGTTAGGAAATAGGTGGCTAATGATGAAGAATATCAGTGTAAAAAAAATGTTCGGTTAATGGGGGGAAAAGGTCCACGCTAATAAAAGAAAAGGGGACTAATGTAACAAGGGGGGGTTATTGGGGCAAAGTTTATACAGAAGAAAAATAGACTTAATCTCCCTAAAGACGGGTGACTGATGATAAAAAATAGGGGTCTAATGTTAAAAATGGTAAAAAGTTCAAAACGAGGTATATTGTCGGAAATGGAGGCGTAGTATCGATTTTTTTAATGGGCTTTATTGTTAAATATGGCGTTAATGGTCAAAATTGGACAAATAGTGAATATGGGCGTTGGGATTAGATGATTCCCTTTAATTTTGGCCCCTAAAAGTGGGGAAAATGCTTCTCAATTTGGATCCTTAAAAATGAGGCAAAAAGGAATTCCCACCCCATTTTCACTCTAAAAATGAAAAGAGGGAATTATTCTACCACTGATGAATATTCATTTTATGAGATTAGCCTCTTGGAAGTATGATAGTCAACGGATAGAAATGTGTTATTTATGGAGATATTTTATTAATTCTTCCTAGGTATCTATTTTCACGATTTTTGAAAGAACAAAATTAGTATGATATCAGGAAATAAGGAGATTGAATGAATCAGTACACATGCTATATACTCTAATCGCCTTTTCAGACGGCAAAGCATACGAATGAGCCTTTGAGATGGAGAAAATCATTTTCACCATATAATTGCCCTCGTTGATTCCAATACCTGAATGGCCAAGTGGATAGAATTGTTGGCTGTGAGTTCAATCCCTGTGCAAGGCAATGGAAGAAATAGGCTCTAGCTCAGTAGAAATATGATTAAATAAGAAAAAAATGACAGATTCAAGTCGCCTCCTAACATGGATAGCGAAATCAGAAAAAAATCATCACTATGGGTTAAATAAAAGGTTTGGTTCGAACTTCCGAGAAGATCACTGAATCCGAAAAAAAAGAGAGTACAACATTGTGACTACATCAGCTGAGATGAGAAAACCAGTCGGGAAAGATCGGTGTGTAATAATGATGATTCCCAATCTTGAAAATCAGACAGAAATCGTCATCATAACATCTTCAAATCCCCATCGTGAATTCTTAAATAAGTTCGAAATCACTTTAGCTTGCATATCTTTTTCACTTGCTGTTCAACCGTAACAACAGCTTAGCATTGTTATTTTACGTGACCTCAACAGGTGACCCAGCTGACAGGGAATCATTTTTTTTAAATAAAACGATCATTTGTCTTTCTTGCTTTCACAAAGCTAAAACCTATCATTCATTATGGTTTTGTTCCGCTTAGGTTTTGTCAGGGTTTGTTCGTATTCATTTTCATCCCGTTAGACAAGGAAAACAAGTGATAATAAAAAAAAAATGAGAAAATCCTTGCAAGAGTGGTGATTTGCCAATTTTAATTTTAAAAATATTTGTCCTGGGGCGGAGGCGAAATCATGACTCAATTTAATATATTTGTCAGGTTGAGCTTTTCTAATAACATTAACAGTAAGTTTTGATTTTTTCTCTTTTTTTTTTCTGTCATTCAATGGCAATGTTATTAAATTGGGGGAAAATGACGTGATGTATTCAATGAAATATTGTCTCTCCGTCTTGAGACTGCAGGGGATGAAAAAGAGGATAGATAGATAGATAGAAAGAGAGAGAGAGAGATAGATAGGTACATTATGACAAAAGATCATTTTCGGTGTATAGATGTCGTAAATACTATGCATCATATATATATATATATATATATATATATATATATATATATATATATATATATATATATATATATATATATATCATACAAATAATTAAGCAACAAAGAAGAAGGGACAACAGATGGGGTCATAGGCTAACCGATTGGTGTCTGTAAGTGAACGCAGACGGGAAGGACCAGGCACAAGAGGGGGTACAAGATACAAAAGTTCACCGGTAAGATATGGTTGAGATTAGTGCAATCACGCCAGGGAAGGAGATATGAATAGCCTTTGTCCAGCAGTTGGCATGATTGCTGCTGCATAGTAAAAGGTGCAAATAATGTTATTGCAAAGATTATCTTTAAGGGCCTGGCTGCGACATGTTGGGGACTTCATTCCAACCTCTTTTCCGACTGGAGATGATGACCGTAATTCTTATTTTGTTTACAGAATAAATAGAAAATTATAAAATATGTATAAATTGTAAAAACTTCTTTACTTATTAGAATGAAATAAGGCATTGGGTATATGTAAGATAATTCAGTAGATATGTTAGACGTATCAGTTTAGTAAAGTCGGTAAGACATCAGCTTATCAAACATTTGGTTGTGACTTAAAATCACGGTGAGGAATGATAGTTTTTACTCCCATAAATTTTGTGAGGATTGCTCTTCTTATGGTAGAAAAACAAAGTCAAATCCAGGTTTGCACAGGAGTTTGACAAAATTTTATTTTTCATGAAATTATGTTATATGCCATCGATAATTTTGAACTGTTTCCCTTTTACAGAATTAAGTTTTCAGGCCGAAATAATTATGTAATGTTTACATAATATTATGAAAACATCATTATTTGAGTAAAGTTTCTGGGTTATAAGATTATGCCTAACAGGCTAGTTAATCCACAGAAAATATGAAAGTTGTGCACCAAACATAATTGTAATTAACGATTGTTGAGACAACCCTTATCGCTATCTTATAGTGAGAGTTGATGCAAAACATAGATAGATAGATAATTATCAAGATTGGTTTGATTGTTGTGAAAGAGATAGAAGGATGTTTTCGTTGAATGATAATTACGAACAGTTGAAAAGAATCAATATAGTACAAAAACCATTACACCACTTTGAAAAAAGACACATTCTTTCATATTAAGAGAATCGATAAAATATAAATCATAGCAAAAATAATCTATTTTGTCTACATTTTTATCTGTCTTAACGTATGGATTGTCAGCTGATCAGCGAAGCATCACAGGTTTTTCTCATAAATCAGTAATATCTTGAGAACATTTTCGTTGAGAATTCTTCTCTTCTTCTTGTTGTTGCTGCATTATTAGTATTATCAATACTATCATATTTATTATTATTATTATTATTATTATTATTATTATTATTATTATTATTATTATTATTATTATTATCATTATTATTTTCTTTTTTCTTTTCCTTTCTTCCCGACTCCTACATCTGCGATGACCACCGGTTTTATTTCAGTCTCCCTACCCGACATCATGTGAGTCTCGATCTCCTCATCATATTTAACTAATAAAAGACTTTTCGTGCTGACTTGCTTGTCGACATACCTACCAGGTCCATAATAATCCCTATTCTCACCTTTGAACATCTGATGTGTGTTTTTTTCTTATCATTATGTTTGTAAAAGAGAATCTGAATTGAGGATTTAATGTCAGTAAAATATTACTGCCTGACAAATAAGTTGGCCCAAATGAAATATAATCTTGTCTTTTATGCAAATATATCACTTTGATCTAAAGTTCCCGACTACAGATGAAGAACTATACAACATTATTGAGTTTCTGAAGCACGTTCTCGTGAATAGGATTAGAGAGATAGGAATAAAGAGACAAGAAAGGCAATGACAAATCAAGAAATAACCACCATGATCCTAATCAATGACAAGGGTACACTTTGGATAGTGGGGTCCAGGGTGTTATAAGCTCAGAAAATTAAGACTAATTCCCTTTGAATCTGGAAGTCCGAACGTGATCGGAGAAATCCCTCATGAAACAAAATGATTCATTCAAAAACGACAAAGAACAATAGCTCAATTCAATGCAAAATTTGATAACAATAATTCAATGTACATTTATGCCCTGGGCCTCACTCTCACAAGAGCACCCAGAAAAGATATCAGTATAAATCTGTGAGATCTACTTGCATTAGTTGACTTGTATTTGTGATGCCGCTTCCAGCCTTTTCTACGGAACCAGAGTATATGAATTTTATGTGCCTGGTCCAGTGATTGAACTCACGACTACCACATAACAATGGATCTAATGTTCATTGACGTTAAACCACTCATCATTCTGCTATTCTTCTTATGTCACCATGTACTGAACATGCTTTTTCGTACCCGCCTATCTCCATCTGTCAATGTTCTACGTCGTATTTGTCCTGAAATACACTGGATTTATCACAATTAATTCCTATCATCATTATTATCAGTAGCGGCAGCATCTTAGCGTCCGTCGTGGACATAGACCTTGCCCGAGATTTGTAGGCGTAGCGTCACCAATATCTCCTGGACCAGTCTAAATCATCACGCTACGTTACGTTCTGTCGGCCACAATTTCCCTTATGATCTCTTGAGGTCCATGTTGTGAGACGTCATGTCGACAAGCAAGTCTGCATAAATTTTCTATTATTAGTTAAAAATGATGTGGAGATCGAGTCCCACATGATGTGGAGTATGGAGACCGAAATAAAACCAGTGGTCATCGGAGACGTAGGACTCGGGAAGAAAGAAAGGATTATTATTATTATTATTATTATTATTATTATTATTATTATTATTATTATTATTATTATTATTATTATTATTATTATAAACGCTTTTTTGTTTTTTTGAGATTGGCCTTCTAGAAAGGTTCAATTTACGATATAAGTTGAAGCTAAATTGATCAGTATTTTGTGCCCGTCCAATTTTAAAGATTCAGACTTTTTAGTGATTCAACACTATTGCCATTCGTGTTTTCTAATGGATTTTACATCACTGTTTTTCTTTTCTCTGATATACCGTGCTGTATTGTAATCTCTCCATGTGATGTTCAACATGATCAGCTCTTACGAAAGTTGCATGGTTTCCGGTTCATTACCGTCTCAGTATTTTGATATCATGAATTCAAAATAATTTTGAACGGGTTTATTCCATGATCGCGGATCGGTAAGCATATCAATTGCATCATTGACATATAAAGAGAAGGTGAGCGGTTCTCCACTGATTAAACTACTTGTTTGGTTTACATAACTGCTTCCTTGCCCTGGGGGCTGTCTCGTTATCAGAACAACTGCTGAGTTGCTGCTGTCGAATTTCAACGTAAGCCGCCACAAAACCAAATGAGATGCCAGAGGAAACGTTGCATTCTCCACATGAACCAGAGAAATCATAGGATTCAAATACTGTTCACTGGCACAGAAAACACCCATAAAAAGATCCCTGTTGGACCTGAAACCAAACAGTTATCAATTCAGTAACAAGTAAGTATAGAATAACACCAAGAAGAATTATCTGAACTTGAAAGTTTTAACTGATTACTGTTTTTATACACTTTGAGTATTTACATATTATCATTTGTTGTATCAACACCAGAACTCTCTGGTTTCTCTCGCTGGGGAGAGCAAGTGAAACATGTTTCCTAAAATATCAATCTCTCTGCTTAAAATAGTCAGTGTGTTATTTTCTTCTTCTTCTTCTTCTTCTTCTTCTTCTTCTTCTTCTTCTTATGATGATGATGATGATGATGATGATGGAGATGGTGATTGCTTCCACTTGATATGAGTATAATGGCCCTTAAGACACTTATTCAATTAACATAGAACCACGATATCTTAACACAAGCATATATATATATATATATATATATATATATATATATATAGAGAGAGAGAGAGAGAGAGAGAGAGAGAAAGATAGATAGATAGATAGATAGATAGATAGATATGTGGGAGGTGAGTGTGTATGTGTAAGCTTGTGCTATTTAAACATATTCCTATGTAACCAATGATACTCCTATATGAACACGTTTCATTCACGAATATTTTCAATTTAGGACCAGACGGCATATTTATGGAGAAAATATTGATATATTCAACGACGGGTTTCGCATATGGACAATTCCAAAAATCGCCCTATTCACACAGCTAGTGTAACGAAAGCGCTAGGACGAGCACACACCTCTCCCCATTGTGAAAAGGGGGGAGTTGCTGTCCTGGGGCTTACTGAACCCCTGAAGCTGATGATATTTTTTAGGGTTAGGACGAATCATTGGCTTCTGCACGTAGCAATACCAACAAGTTGCCCAGGATAGCTTATTTGCATATATTTTATATAAAATACAGTATAGTTAAGTACAGTTTTGAGAAATATCGACAGTAAACATGATTCACTATACAGTCAATTACAATCATCTAAGTATTATCTGTAATCCGTTAATACTTGTGTGAAG
This sequence comes from Thysanoteuthis rhombus, assembly GCA_963457665.1. Taxonomy (NCBI): domain Eukaryota; kingdom Metazoa; phylum Mollusca; class Cephalopoda; order Oegopsida; family Thysanoteuthidae; genus Thysanoteuthis; species Thysanoteuthis major. Next base: position 21,284,596 of record OY735198.1, read on the forward strand.
TAATCAATAAATAAAATATCATATATTCACCTACAATGCAAAGTAAACATCCAAAGGGAGGTAACTGAGTAAACATCAAATATTAACAGTAATTAGCAATAAATATTAGCAGATTACATATTTATACGTTAGTCCATTAGTTAGTCCATTATTAATTTTAAAAAAATAGGAGTCAGCGATGCCATAAAGACTATTACAAGACTTGAATGTGGTGATGGGTAGGCCATATTACAAGAATGTCAGACAACCGTCTGTATGTATTTCACGCACAGACAGCATCAACGGTGGTACAAGGTTGAAAAATTAAACATTTTCTCTTTATTATGCCAACAAAAAACGCCTTTTTTGTTTCTTGAGATTAGCCCCCCTACAAAAGTTTGAATGACTGGTTCTATTTACAATATAAGTTTATGCTTTATTGATCAGTATTTTGTGCCCGTCTAATTCTAAAAACACATACTTTTTAGTGATCACTGCCCAAATTAAAGGCAAAAGAATCACCCCTTCTTTCAAATATTTTTAATTGATCACTCCAATACGGCATGCTGCTATAAGATGTGATGGTTTCTATTGAATGACTAACCAGACCGGTTCAGAAATAACTTTTTGATGCCAAAACGGGTGGGGATGGAGGCGACACTTGAAATACATTCTTCTTTCTGTCTATTTAATATCTCACTCCATCCTTTCCTCGTCTTCTTTTCTCTTTCCCGCTCTCTCATCATGGTTATCTCTACTCCTTCTATCTCTCTTTCACGTCGTCTTTTCTTTTCTTCTCGTTCTCCCCCTCCTTTTATTTCTACCTATCTCAAGCCTTCTCCTCTCTTCCTTTCACCACCACTCTCATTCTTTCTTTCTTTCTCTCTCTTTTTCTTTTCAACTTTTCCTTTCATCAATTCTCAACGAGTTTGCTTGAAATATTAACATTTTAAAATTAAATTGTAACTTTTCCCCTCCCGCGGTCTTTGCAGTATCATGAAAAGATCAATACCATTTTCTTTCGGGCGATTTTCCAAAAATCAAATATCCTATCTCCTAGGGCTTCGATTTAATTTTTCTCCTCTTAGTGATGACACAGTCGGGTTAGCGAAGTCAATGTTAATCAATCAAGTGACATATGACAAACTATATTAAATAACTCTGGGTCAGACGCTGAAATTCAATTGGGTTCGAGCTGAGGAAAGAGCACGTAATCTTTCAGTGTGTATACACCTGCAGCAATCAACTTGATATTGAAATGTATGAATATCAACGTTTGTGTCACTCCCATAAACATATATTGAACATGCCCGACTTGAACATAAGGGCGCTGCTGTTGAGCACTCAGAGAGATTCGATCGCACTATTAATGACTCGCAAAACCAATATGTTAACCAGCGTTCAACGACGAGTGCTCATTTGGAATTTGTTGTACTCATCCAACATTAGCACGAGAGCGTATTGTTGAGTGGAGTCACGGGTTTGTGTGACAGTACGAGTTTGGCTAAGGGTGATGATGATGCCCTAAGGAAAGACATGAATCTACTTGTACCACCCTACCTCAGCTACTGGGCAAAGGTAAAATATGAGCAGGTACCTCTGTCAGAGAAACGAGCCCCTGAGCAGATTGATGGTAAACTCCTTTCAGGCCACTCCTGAGGTGAAAAAAAATGGCCGCCAGTTTTGACGTCCCATCTTAACATTGGAACAAAAGCCACAGATACTATGGTCGATGAACAACAAAGCTTTGTTAGAACAGGTGACCAACATCTTTTGACAGCTTGCATGTTGGGGATGATCAATTGGAAAAATTGTAAAAGGGGTGATAAATGAATGAGTTATTTCATTCGTAGTGATCATTGAAAAATTCTGAATAAAAAAGACTGGTGTGAACGTTGCCGGAAAGAAACTAAGGAACCACTATAGCATAAACTCACATTTCAAATAGGATCCCCATCAAAAACATATTTATAGGGGGTCAATTTTTTTTCAATTCCAGACATAATAAGGAGTAAATGCTTAAATTTTAAGCCCTCTGGCTCCATTGGTGTGACCTGTACGCATGATACATACATAGCAGGCAAACCACACCGACTGAAAACTGGAAAAAAAACTTGTGTTGATATTTTTGGTGGATGGTCTTTGATATTTAACATGGACCCGGCTAATTCTATTGTCTTGCAAGAATATCTCGTTAACTCTTGTACCAAAGTGATAGATCCTTGTCTGCTTTATAACATTCTCGGCAATTCTTTGGATTTTTTTTATTAAAAACTAAAATGCTAATATTTTTTTATTCATTTAGATTAAAATTGTTGCCTCTCTAAGAATTCTATTGTTTTTTTCCTCTTCTTTCTTCATTGATTAAAGCGACTTTGGTTACCTTCAAGTAGAGCAAGCAGAACTTTCAGAAACAAAAAAATAAGGGTCTACAACCAACGTATCCTCCCGATAAACACGTATTGAGGTGGAGCATCATACCTTACCAAAAGTCTAGCCTTCAAACTGAGGAGAGAATCATGCTCAACATCAGATTGAGAAATCTAAAGACAGCTCAGTATGATAGAAAAAATACAGAAGTCAGAAATATCATAGAATCCATTACATAACTAAAATGACAACAGGCAGGCCAAGTTACAAGAATATCAGACATCACGATTCACACTATGAATCACCGGTAATCATATGTTGCCGATAGAATAAAAAGATGACGTGACAATTCAGACAGGTTCAGGAGATGATGGCGACGTGATATCTACGATAGAGAGATCTGGCCAAACTTGGGGCAGGTCTATGTCCAACGACGACGAGGGCGATGATGATAATGATATGTTCTGATTTACATTCAATAATAAGAACTGAACGAAAATCTTTCTCTCTTTATTCCCAGAAAATATAATCTAAATTCATTATACGAACTTTTTTTCATTTTTCTCCCAGGACAAGTATCAACTGCTTGTAATGTACAAGGTTTAAAATCTGTTTTATATTCAGAATTTATAATTTTCTGACAAAAAAGATTCAACAAAGATTTATCTCGAAGACTAGAAATCTTGGTAAACGTGATTTAAACTAAAACTTCCCGTTCGGAATCACAAGACAATTACCGCCTGACGCGATTTACAACACTTGATACCGAAAACAAAAACAAAGTCAAAAATACAAAATATGCGGATTTTTTTTTTTTCAGATGATTTGTCGGCTCATTTGTCTCTCAACCTCTTTGTTTTCCTTTGAGCAAATGTTTCAATTGATTTGGTTTCTTGGTGTTGTTTTTCATGTCTGCCACCCCGTGCGTTTGTTCAGTTGTTAGATTGACTTTTTTTTAAAAAAAACAATCTCAGTCTTTGCCCTGTAATAAGAAAAAAACATCAAAACTATAGAAGCATAGATGTATGCAAAAAATACTCCAGTCAATACCGGATTTGAAAACGTTTTGCTTCAAGAGTTAGCTATGTGATTGTCTCTTCATCAGTTTGTTTGATACGCTTCGGACAATAAAACAAACGGTCAGTCAATCTATATCTCACCCCTCATCTCTATTTATTTATTTATCTATCTATCTATCTATCTCTCGCTTCCTATCTCTTTTTTTCTTTCTCGATCATTATCTACATCTCTCTCAACCATCATTTTATCCCCATCTTTCTCTATCTTATTCTTTTCACGTACTATATATATATATACATACATATATATATATATATATATATATATATATATATATATATATATATATATATATATATATATATATATCCACCTATACCTTTTTTTATATATCTACTCTCTATATTGTATCCCTCTGTATGTACATGAACATGATGCACTCTCTCTTTCTCTCTCTCACTCTCTAGCCTTCCATTATCTGTCTACCAATATCCCCCTCTTCCTCTTTATGATGGTTTCTCTAACTCACTCTCTCTCTATCTCTTTCATTCTTTTCTCTATCACACTACTCTTTCTGTTTCTTTCCCCTTCAATATAATGAATAGAATGGAAAAAACGGAGCCAAAAATAAAGCTTCTTTATTTTCTCCTCACATACACACGTACGCACACACACATACGCACGCACACACTCACTCACACACACACACACACACACATATATATACATATATATATATATATATATATATATATATATATATATATATATATATATGACAGAGAGAGACCTAAAGGAGAGGGATGGAAAATGGAAATGTTTTTTTCTATCTCCCTCCTTCTCTCTCTCCCCCTCTTCATCATTATCTCTCTCTCTTTCTCTTTCTCTCTGTTTCTCTCTCTCTTTTTCTCTCTCCCTTCCTCTCTCTAACTTATATATGAGTGTGCGTACGTGTGTATGTGGCGAAAAATAAAGCAGCTTTATTTTTTGTTTTGTTTTTTTCATTCTATTGATTATTGAAGAAATCAGACGTTTGATATGATTTATATTTTATAATGTTTTCATCCTCTCAAGACATTATATAATCTCTTTTGGCAGCCATAATTTGATTCTTTATCATTAAACATTGCATTTACATTTCTTTTATAGTTGATGCTTAATTCCTTTATTAAAATTCCTCTTTTGTAAGATTTTCTTTATTAAATTTTCTTTATTAAATTTCTATCAATGTTATTTCATCTTGCGAGAAGTGCGAGTTGACGAAATGGCTGGAAATTTGGAAAACACAATCAGCGAATCGAGTTCGAATTTCTCTTGGGACTGCTTTGTTCACTTTCACACATCTACCTTTTGGGAAAACATTAACCCAAAACAACCATCTCAAATGTCTATCATGGAGCCATATTCATTGTCAGGGGTTGCAGATTCAGTTTTAATAAAATTACTAGAAACGATTTTAAAAGTAAAAACACAGATTATTAACACAAATATATATATATATATATATATATATATATATATATATATATATATATATATATATATATATATATTTATATATATATATTTATATATATATATTTATATATATATATATATATATATATATATATATATATATATATATATATATATATATATATATATATATACTGATGGATAGATATTTGTTGTTATTGATCAGTTCTGCACAGTTATTGCATTGCAATCGGCAGACAACTTCTTATTGGTTTACTTCTTAACTTAATATATAACAGGAGTGTTGTTTATGGGGTATTTTCTCTCTTACTTTTTAAGGTAGTGTTTTATTGTCCTTTGTTCCTGTGTATATGTGTTGGGTCAGGGTTGTTGTATTGGTGTTTTTCAATACAAATATATATATATATATATATATATATATATATATATATATATATATATATATATATATATATATATATATATATATATATATATATATATATATATATATATATTCTGCTACGCAAACACATTAATGTTTATGTCCGGTTTGGCCTTTTTGTGGCGAATGTTCCAATTGATTTGGATCCCTATTTAGGACTATGTTGGATGCGTGTCTATTTTTCTGGGTGAAGAAGCTTCCTCTTATTCTATTTATGTATCTTTTCTTTCTTTTCTTTTCCTTTTTACTTGTTATTCATGACTTGTTTTGTTTTATGTTGTGGAGATAGAATACAGGAGAGAAACATAAACGAATTCGTGTGGCAAATCTTTTATCCCATCATATTTAAGACTCTACGCTAACTCAGTGTAATGTTGAATGTATCGAGCACTCTATGAAATAAACTCATCTCACATCAGATATAGCATTATAGTGTATTACTTATTTGTACTTTGTATAGATATATATATATATATATATATATATATATATACATAAATACATATATATATATATACATATATATATATATATACATACATATATATATATACATATATATATATATATATATATATATATATATACATACATATATATATATATATATATATATATATATATATATATATATATATATATATATATATATATTGTATGCAGTCAAAGGAATTTCTTTGCACGACAATTTTTTAGTTTTCAACATATCCGTTTAAAAATGGGTGTATTATGAGAAAAAAAACGTAGAAAATCGTGGTTAGATCCAGGACTCTCTTCACCATCTCAGCAGCCGCAGCAGCCTTTGGCCGTCTGTCATTGGACATAATCCTTCCCAAGGATTCGCCAAACCTCTTTATCATGGGCATCGCGGAGTCAATACTTTCTGAACTAGTCTATTTCGTCACACCATCTTATTTTTTGCCGGCTACAATTCCGCATATGGTTCCTTGGGATACATGTTTCGAGTCGTCCGAACGAGGGTCACAAGACAATAAATAGAATATACATATCGATATAAACAGAAACAGCCCTTTATCTCGAATTGCTGGATCCTGGAGAACGCAACAGTGACCGATTGCTTCATTTGAATGACGTATTGGGACAGAAAGAAAAAACTTTTCTGGTGAGAGAGTCAATCAGTCATTTTGCTTAATAACAATCCCAGTCCTCCTGTTACAAATGCAATGCAGTAAGCGATTATGGGACGCGTGGTGTTCTCCAAATCTGTCACCTTCAAAGATATTTACTTGTTTTGCTATATGGAACATACCCTGTCTGCTCAGCGTCAATGTCGAACATGAAAAAAAACAACAGGACATGTAATACGTTTTTGGCATCTGGCAGGTGATTTGTCGGTTGCATTCTCTCTGCCATCATTGTAATTATAACATATAGAGTATTTTTCAGTTTGGCAAAATAATATTTCTGCGCATACTTATCGAAGAAATATCAAACTTATGAAATATACTATATCCCCCCATTACCTTATAATCTAACACTGGTCACTGATAAAGTGCTTTAAAATGGTAAATCAATTCTATATTGCAGTGATTGTGTTTCTCTGTAAAATCAATCGGTGTTGTTACAAACGCAATCGAAGACGTAAATACAAAAATAGAAGGCTTTGAAGAGTGAGAAAGTATTTTTCCACTTCAAACAGAAAACTTTGTGTCAAAACCTTTTTTTGTAGTCATTTTTCTCTTAGTAAAATCAGTCACTTTTACATCGTATTGCTATCTATATTTTATCACTCATTGTCAGTAGTCGATATTTCTGCAGGATTGTGAAGCAAGGGATGCTTTTTTTTTTAATTTTCTTTGGGATTGTAAGTGGTGAGATGACGTTTCCTTCCGTTTTAGACAGGGATCGATTACCTATCAAAATTAATTCATCTGACCTAAATCGAACCTGAACAAAATAAAAGCTGTTTACTCCATGCAAAGCAAAAAACCCAGCTAATTACTGTGCAGGATACATCAGCTTTCAAATATTGGAATTAACAAAATTCAGAAAAAGGAAGAAATATTCAATCCGACTAGGGAAAAAAATGTAATGCCCTGGGAGTTAATTAATTTGTTTCCATTAAGTAAATAAACTAAGTGACTTGGAAAAAAAGTCGTTTTTATCAATATTTTGTTTTGATTTTTTTTCGGTTTAGTACATTATTTTTTTAGTAGTCGTTCTCTTGGAGACAGAAATAGTACAATCAATATCAACATCATCATCACCACCGTCATCATATCCATCCTATTATATTTGCAGGTTTCTTCCTTCATACATCATTATCATCATCAAGCTTTTATCGTCTGTCGTTGGACATACCTCCATCTGAAATATTTCTAATAACTAATTCATTCAAGATTGTGTGCAATAAATACTTAGAACTCAAAACTGAATAAACCAAAAGAAAATTCATGCCAAACCTTCTGCGGGATTTGCCAGATCTCTCGATTATGAGCGTTGTGGAGCCAATACTTTCTGAACTTGTCCCGTTTGTCTCTCCATCTCGTATTCTGCTGGCCTCGGTTTTGTATGTGATCCCTGGAGATCCATATTGTGAGTTGTGATTTCTAGTAGTTGTCTATCATCCTGACAATATGACCAGCTAATCGCCATTCAAGTTTTCTAATGAATTCCTATTTTTTCCCTAATATATTGTGCTGTATTTCGATCTCTCCATGTGAGGTTGAGCAAGAATCTCTCTTGTGCACGCTGCATGGTTCTTAGTTTGAGGTTCAGTCTCCTTGTTAGGTTCTATGTTTCAGCTCCATAGGTGACTATCGGGTCGAATACCCCTCTTTTTTGGACTAATGGTATTTTGAACTTACTCTACCGAAGACTCGCCACCTGAGAGTGATTCTCTGTTTTCATTTTCTTTTGGGGATTCAATGGAGATTCGTTGTCTCAAGTAGATGTAGATGTCTAGTTTCTCTAGCTTTGTGCTTTCGATTTTGATCTTTGCCAGTTCATTTCCGACATGTTTGTAGTACATGACCTTTGTTTTGCTGTTTACGTAAAGGCCAACTTTCTTGCATTCTCCGTTCAGTTCGTCTAGTTTATGGTATATTATAAAAAATCAAATTAGAAGGACTTCAATAAAAATGTACCTGTTTTTGTTTATTGGATTCAGTTGTTACGTAGCCAGACGATGATAAATAAATTAGGTTCGCTTCGACTGGCTTAAACAAAGACATCTAATTTTCTTTTTCTTTCGAACATAAATGATCAACTGAAAATAATCTGATGGACCATGATAAGTAAAATAATCTGCTGAGTGATTACTACTCGGCAGTTCAGTGTAACTATCTAATTTTCAAACTAGCAATAGTTTGAAGAGTTGCTGGGTGCTGTCGAGCGGTTATTGGTGACATCGTAAAATATCGTATGATAGGCGTGAGGAAATCAGGAATAGGAGACTAAGAATAAGAAGCAGTAATTGTTGATTTGTATATATGAAGCTCACAATACTCTGATACAAGGGCAAAATTGAACGAATCAGTGGGATACTTAGTGAAGCTTTGATCTCTATGGCGGAAACGTGAGAACTGTACTGGGTGTGTCGAATGAGTTATATTTATATTGATATAAAGCAATCGGGTCAGGAATCTTAATCAGTAAGTGACAAGTGAAAAACCCATCCTTGGATTAAGTTTGTGTCGACCGAGATTTCACTTTATTTAGATATTGTGTGTTTCCCTAAAGACTGACCAATTTAGGTTTCACATAACTTTCATAGCTCCAGTGTTCCGTTGAGGATCTAGATTCATTTTCAGATTGATGCTGTTTTCACTCATGTCTGACACATTTCTCCGGACTGGATATTTGGTAACATCATTATTCTCAGAAAAGTTTATTCAAGATATACCTTATACCGACAACTGTCTTTCATATTTCAGCTAACTGATTGGGGATCGAATTGTATGGCTTCTCCAAAAGTTGTTGCAATTGTTATGAAAGGGGGAGATGAGATTTTTCTCGTTCCGTTACTCACTATTGGTCTTGGTATTTTTCTGTCGAGTCTGCAGAAGGATAGATAAGTGCGTGAAATCAATGGGTCAAAGATCTAATTTCCCGTTTCCTTTCTGTATGAAAGCAGGGTCTGTAAGAATCTAATTGTGAAATATTTTCGTATTTCATAACTGCGATATAGGATCGGATGCGTCATATAACTGCATTCATAATGGTGTTGCGTAGCTCAAATGTGGAGAACAAAAATATCTGCATGTACATGGATTGGACAAAATAATGGAAACACTATTTTAATTAACAATTTTTAAAAGCATTTTTAAATATATCTAATATAAAGCTGGTCTTCCTTTAGCATTAATAACATCTTCAGTATGTCGAGGAAATGAGTCATACAGCATTTGGATCGCATCTAAAGGAATTTTGAGCCGTTTCTGGACGAAACCAGATCTTGTTCTTTCAGGGACGCCTTTGCGGTAATCGGTTCCTTGGATGCTGCTCCGATTGACACAACAAATGCTCGATTATACTGGGATGTTGAAGTTCTCTTTCATAAATATCAAACCAGTTTTCAATAACCCTAGCGGTATGAATTGGTTCAATATCGCCTTGAATGGTGCCATTGGGTAAGAGTGTTTGCACCATGGAATGCAATTGGTCAGGCATAATCGACAGATAGTCCTGGGTGTTCACCCTGCTATGCAGTGCAACTACTAGGCCGAGAGATTCCCGGGATATTGCCGCCCAAATCATCATAGAGCCACATCCATGCTGAACTGTAGGTGTGAGTCAGTCTGGATCATTAGCTGCCTTATTATGGGAATTATATAAAGGATGATTCGTCTGAGTATATCATATTCTTCTGTTGGTCCATTGTCCAATTCTTCAGCTCATTACACCACCTTTCACGACGTTCCATCTTGATTTGCGAAATCAATAGTTTGGCTATTGCCGGCCTTTCGTAGCATTCAACTCCATGGAGCTCAATTTACCCAAACGGGGATTTTTTAATACTATGATATGTTATGATCTGCAACACATACGAAGAGGTTTTTTAGTCATTCGAAGTTTTATGTAATGTTAATGTAATCCAGAAATACAAGTGAAATCATCTGGTATTTCCATCATTTTATTCAACCCCTGTATACTTCTAGGATAAATTTTTATGAAAATCAAGATATCTAGCTTCTGTAACCAACGAACGGATGAAATGAAACATATAAGGAATTGAGTAATATTTGATGGAAGGGACAATTTTCTTGACAATTGAGAAAAAAAAGAAGAAAGGCAGCAAGGTGAGTTAATGGGTAAAAAAGAGATAAAGAGACAGAGTTAAGAAATAGAGAAGGGAAGAAAGCGAGAAAGGAAAAAGAATGAGAGAAAGAAAGAAAAGAAAGAAGATATAATAAAGAGGGCCACGAATCAAATAGATGGAGGGGTAAAAAGAGAGAGAACTGTTGAACAGAGAAGTTAAGGGAGCTGAATATCCAACTAATATTCATCGGAGATGCTCGTAATATCATAACGGGGAAACCTTGCGTATGTCAGAATCCTAGCTGCCAATGTTCAATCACTTCGTTCATATAAGTTAATTTATTGAGAAGCGAGAAAACCTGACAAGCGCAGACCGGAAGTAAATTTTCATCTGCGTGGCCAGCTCTAACTCAGAAGATTTCTGATTTACACAACATTCTGGATATTTGGTGAATAGTAACTATTCGGAAATTAAATTTGGAATCTCAAATGACCCTGACTTAATCGACATGACTTAATCTTTGTTTCTAAGTTCGTATTTTGAATTTGAAAACAGATTACAACCAGATTATCTTATGACACTACAAGAACACAATTATCATAGAGAAAATCGGTTTCACTTAATGAAATTTCAACGAAATGATACATACAAATTGTCAAAACGAAAAGGGACACACTAGTCTGCAAAACTTACAATTAGATGAATCAATAGTCAATATTTCGCATTAGGTACTATTCTTTATGGTGTAAAAACAACATATCTAGTGTAACAACCTAAAAGTGGTGCAGAGCTTCAATTGGGGTATTTCAATCAAAATTGTTGTTGATTTATCTGGAATTTTATGTGATTGATTCCTAAGGTTCATAAGCTGTACAGGGATTCAGACTGGACAGCTTGTCAGAGGAACCCAATGTTTTCTTACAAATAAGGTTTGTCCGAAAAGTATCCAGCCATTTAATATTGACAAAAATCAACCTACGCCTCCCAATACTCCTGTTATATGTTATAGATATCAGTGTCATTTTGGGGTAGGTTGGACAATGGGCTACGCGAGAACTGATTGAATTTTGGAGCGGATCGATCCACGATTATCTTCCCTACGCCGTAGCTATATAACCAAACCATATAATATGGCCAAATTTCATGTTTTTCCACATACAATATCCAGAAGGTATCAATGAAAAATATCATGTAGAAGGTTGGACAATAGGCATTGGGGGTGGATACCCTGGCAATGGCATTGGTAGTGGTATGCGCTGTCTGAGTGCTTTTTTTGCTGACAGGAATCAACGTGAAATTTCAATTGGAAACACATGCTTTATTACATACAGAAATGTTGACGAATGTTGTCAAATGCTGTCAAATACTGTCGCAGGTTTTGAACGAAGTCTGTCTTTCTTTTAGTCCTCGTTTTCTCACGTTTAATACTCATTCATTTGTTTTGCACTATGTGATTTTTTAGAAAAGCATTATTACTTAATCTTTTAAGAAATTTTTTTTCTAATGAAAAATACAAATTATTTCTCTTTTATAAAATTATGTACTGCCTCATACGATACGTAATACATAATACATTCTAATTACAGTTTATGTTTTCTTTCGTTGGACTTTTAGTAATATACTTTCCAATTAATCTATTTTTATGTCTTTCCTCGGCAATGATGTCATCCAAAATCCAAATATCGAAATTCAACGTTTATTCATTCTGACTATTCTTTTGAGAAGGATTATAGACATTGAAAGTGTTTTTCGGACGTTCGAACTTCTTCAACAATAACTCCCAATTGTTTTTTGTTTCGACTAATCAAATATAAGGTCTTTTCCAGGTGTTTACCACCATCACAGTCGGATAGTACACCTGGAGAAGACCGTAGATTGGATCGGTCCAAACATCTTGTCTACAACATCAACAACAAGAAGAGGTTCGATCATCAGAAAAATCGACGCTTATTCATTTGCTGCCATCAGATCTGGTGCAAAATCATTTGAAGTTGAAAGAAACACACGATGTACGAATTCATCATTTGTTGTTTGGCAGTAGAAGTTCACTAAATTCTCTCCTAAGAACAAGGTTAATAGATATCATTAATAAAATTGATTTCAAGAATAGTGCAGTAGATATAACAACAGTCTGTACATTAATGTCTGCGAAGTGTTTTAGCGCGATCTTGTCATGGTTTTGTTATACATACATGCAAATAGATAGATAGATAAATGGATGATAGATGATAGATAGATAATAAATATATAAATAGAGTGTGCGTATGGGCTCATACACGTGCGTGTGTGTGCATGTTCGTAAATAGATATACACCCTTTTATGCCCGTACTTCATGGGAGCACCTTCAGCTTAATATCGTTTTGATGATAAGGATTTACTAAGCTACGCTTAGAATGGGAAAATGCCATAATAATAGGGTACCTGTAAGGGCTGAGTTCAAAGCAAGTGCTAATATGAAGATATTTTCATGTTCATGTTGACCTAGCACCTCTGCCGCTGTGAAAAGTAAGTACCAACATCTTTACAGGGCAATATTATGGATATTTGAGGCCCCTCAGGCAAGGAAATGTATTGGGTTCCGAAACCTTCTCCCTGCTTAACACTTAACCCATTTAAGATTAAGTTTTCGTTTTCCAATTTGGATTTTGAGGCCCTAAAAATCGGCCCTCTCCAAGGCAATCGCCGGGGGCACCGATGTGAGAAGATGGCCTTGCATACCTGCACTCAGCGCCATCGCCAGAAATCTTAACGTGTTTTCTATCTTGCATGCGACGATGATCGATAGAGAGTGGGTGAGAGAGCACTTGTACAAACCACTCTCCCATAACTACCACCCTATATAACTATAAAAGTTTGTTAAATCCATTGTCCATTTTTGAGAGGAGGAGGAGGAGACGAAACAGATGCGGGTAGTCTGACTGTTAGTATGGGAGACAGAATTGTCGAATCGCTTTTCCTATCCGGAATCAAATTGCTCTTCGGCAACGTTGCCCGAACATTTGCATAGTTAAGCGTCACAAATGCGAAAAATTCCTATGGGGATCGAACTTACACAACTGAGGAATGGTATATCTTAAAAAAATTTGCTATATCAAGTGCTCTATACAGACAAATACAGGCCTGTGTAGATAGATAAATGGATACCAGCAGAAGCAGCAACCATAAGTCCATCGCTGGACAAAGGCATCTCCCATATGCTTCCATTTGACCGTGTTTGCGCTAACATTTGCGATGCCATACTGGAAATTATTTGTTCGGTCTTCCTCTACTACGTTCACTGTCCCAAGTGCTACAATAAGCTAGTCTTTTCTTCCATCTCTCTTTCCTCAGCTTCCGACCCATCTCCATTTTTAAATAATATCATTCACTCCAGTTCTCCTTTTGATCCCAGATGATTCTTTTCTCTCTCTTCAAGTTACCCCAAACGATGCAGTTTACGTGACTTTCTGTAAGTTGTAAATTGGTTCTCGGTTCGTTTTGTTAGTTTTAATGTTTCGCATCCTTAAGTCATAGCTGATATTCTCCATTCATTGTATACTGTACCCTTGAAGCACATTGGCAAAGTGCTCTTCAATATATCTCTATTTAAAGCGAAAAAAAAACGGCGTATAACGCTTGGTTGGAAATACATACGAACATAAATACATACATACGGATACTGTAATGGATACATCCAGAAAAATACACTTGGGTGTTGACAGCAAGGAAGATTGTTTTAGCTGTTCAGTTAACTAATATTAGTCTCTGTCAATTGGCTTCCTGTGCAATCTACATAGACGTATGTTAAATTTATGACTTAGCAGTGTTATTGTTATTTTAACGATCTCTTTTGTTCCTAACCCTAAACTTCAAAACCTTACAAAATGGCATACCGCAGCACATAACTATTGTGTTTTTTACAATTTAGACAAAGAACTCATATTTTCAACCATTATTCTTCACCAAGATGTTGTAACTTATTATCTATTTTTCCCAAAACTATCATTGAAATTCTTTGAGAATATTTTGAGACATCGCGTGGGCAGATGTGAGCATATACATAAATGTATAAGTATAGAGATTCTCACATACTATCGGTATATATGTGAGTACGGAAAGCTGTATTAACAGATTATGTTGAGAGCTTAGCTATTACAATACAATTACAAGCCATAGCATATTCGAATAGATATGTTTGTTCATAGACAGGATTTTGTTCTCGTAATTAGCAACAATAAAGTTATGAGAAACCGTCAACCAATACTGTCAGCAAAAATGTCAACATAGGTGTTTACAGTTTCAAGGTGATGTGGCTTACTGGTTTTATATGTATGTATCGCGCGTACACGCCGAACCAATGGAGCTACAGGGCTGAAAATTTTAAGATGTACGTATTATTATGTCAATAGAAAAACTTCTTTGTTTGCTCCCTCAAGTGGGTTTTAAATGGGGGGGGGGGGGTCAAGTTATTGCTTAATTGTCCCCATGAACTTTTAAAGTGTTCAGCACTTGGAATAAGGCCAAACTGAAACGTAAATATCCAATGTAGATAACGACACTTGATTTCCCCGTGAAGGTCGACGTTCGACTTCTTCGGATTTTGGCTGATTACTTCGCGTGAGAAAGAAATGTCCACATTCAGTCCAGCGATAATTAGACGTGGAAAAAAAAAACTAATGACTTTTGATTAATCAATTCTTCGCCCCTTCCCCGGCATCATTCTGTTATGTTACACACGATCAGGTCTGGGTCGTCACTCAATAGAAACTCTCACATGACCAACGTTGGAGGAGAACGATTAAAATATTGGAAAAAGTGGTGATCAATGAATAAGTTGATTCTTTCGCCTTTTTTTGGAGGCGGTGGCAACTAAAAAAAATGGCCTTTTTTAATGAAAGTAAGTGTCACTTCTGAATATTCGCGTGAGAAAGTTAGGGATATGGTTGTGCCGGGAAAAGATACAACAGGACTTCGGCTAGCCATCAGAAGCGTAACTTCTTCTCGGCACAATTTTCAAGAAGTTAGATGAGATTTGACTTTGGAGCGAGGTAGACTTGCCCTTTCGCGCAAGGGTTTGGGGTCGAGACAGTAGGCGATTGATACGTTTGCCTCTCCTGTCCTCCCGTAGAATCAAGTGGCCATGGTTGATGTCCATAGGATATAACACTCTCTCTCTCTCTCTCTCAAATGTCGCTGCTTTCATGTTTGATTAACGGATTTATTATTGGACACACAATAAGAAATTCAAGTTCTTCTCTTGCAAATCTTTTCTGTGTATGCTTCAGAAAGTGATCGTTACCCACAGAAGCAGTTAAATTTTAGGAAAATTCTGAAAAAATATATATGTATTGAGAATAATTAAACAACACAAAAATGAAATCCTGTCCAGAGCCTGAGAAAGTCCCTTGTTCCCCTTCCTAAAAGAGACCATAAAGATGAATAGCTAATAAATCAAGGCTTAAGAAGAACAGAACCGACAGGGGGAGAAAATATGGCCAAATTCTATAACTAAGTTATGAATAGTTAAAGTTTACCCAAGACTTTTGAACTATGACCGATAAAAAATCACCCCTCCTACAACTAGAAATCCCAATCGGACATAAATAAGTACTAACTGATCTTGTTTTGCACTTGATCATTCTCAAAGTATTTTTTTCTGAATTTTCTTGAAATATAACTCTAAATTCTATGGGTAACGATCTCTTTTCGTCCTTCTCTCTCTCTCTCTCTCTCTCTCTCTCTCTCTATATATATATATATATATATATATATATATATATATATATATATATATATCTGAAGCAAACGCAGGAGAGATCCACAAGGGTAAACCTCAGATTCTAAAGATGCAATCTCTGGACTTTAATTAAGTTAAAAACTTGAAAAAAAATAAGGGAGAGATACGATCAAACACAAACTAATTATCTAGGTACACGTAGTACAAACCCACAGTGAATGATTTTCTTACTGGTCCTTAAAAAATTGTAGGGTGTTCCTTATCCTGTCTCTCGTCAGCGCTGCGGATACCCATACCTACATTTAAAGAACAGATATGAAGGGTGCTAAGAGCCGATGGCGCTCTAAAGCCACTCTGAACGACATCGGCAGTGACCGATCCACAAGACCTCCTTTCAGCAAGTCATGACCCAACACTCTCCATGGTTCGCACAAAGAAAATTACACCAGCCGTTCCCACTGGTTCCTCGGTCCCAAAAGGCCAAGCCACATTATTTGCTTGAGGTGGGAGGGGTGATTTGCTCGAATGGCGACTACCCAAACACTTCACGAAGAGAGCACCTGTTCCTGCTGGGTCATCAATAAAGACCTCAAAGACAACGTGGGAAGCTTCAAAGCCGTCTCAGACCAAGTTAGGAGCGTCACCACACAAGTTTAGAAGAGGTACAATCTGAATATCATCCAAGTCTACTCTCTCGCTTTGCAATATACCCAAGAGGAAATAGACAACTATGATGACTTGAACTTCCTCCAAGACACCAGAAAATACTTCAATATCATCATAGGAGACTTCAACGCACAGGTAGGACAAGGGAATGAAAATTGCATCGGCAAATTTGGATATAAAGTACGGATCGAGAGAGGAGAAGACCTTGAAAACTTCACAACGCCTACTGGGTTCAAAATCATGAACGCCTTCTTCAAGAAGGGACCCAATAGGAAATGGATTTGGATTGATTTGACACCCATGCCCATTGCAACCCTGAGCGAGCATGAACCAATAGGGGCTCACGTGTACTAATTGCCAACTTTTTAATAAGAAAATAAATATTTCTAGTCTTAGATTACGAAAAAGAAAATAAATATTTCTACTCTTAGATTACGAAAGATTATTGTTATGGTTGAAATTGTAGTCTGGCAAACAAAGATGTCTATGTTATGATTACTTATGCAATGCAGATTTTACAAGTACACTAATGCACTGAATGCTACAGAATAAGATGATCATATATTGCCTATCTTCCGGACATGAAAATCGGCATTCGTAATCCTGGTTTCTTTCGCTTTTTAATACTTGGTCTTGAACACCGGTCAAAGGCACTGGGGGCATAACATAGACTAATCGAGTCACTAGGCAGAGCTACCAGGTTATATTTGGATGACGTAAAGAAGAAAAAGATCGAATAAAATTCATCTGAATCGGAGTTTTGATCAAAGCTTTCAAATACCCAGAATAATTAAATGTTGCTTTTTTTTTCTCTGAAATAATTTAATTTATCAGTCGACGCCTTCAATACCGAACAATAAAGAAAGAACTACGTAGAAATGAAGTGTGTGTGTGTAGTAGTAGTAGTAGTAGTAGTTATGAGGGAGGGGGCTAATTCAATTGATACTTTAGCAAAGGATCGATTCTGATTTCACTTCTGGTTCCGCAATCGGACGTTTGGTTACGTATTTCGTCTACAAACCTCACCTCTCGACACAAACCACTTTCCCATGGAAATTATCAGTCCACTTAAGAAAATTACATCAAATTAGTTTGAAGAGCCTCTGCCTTAACAGTCTAAACACGCACACACACACACACACACAATCACGCACTGTTTCTTGCTGCTTTCTTGATGTTCCCCCGCAATCTACGTTAGTGATCGTACAAACAACCAAACAAAACAGGAAAAAAAAACTAAAGTGATCACTTTCCGGTCCTCAGAGTAAACAAAACCAGCGGTCGGGTGGGGAATCTCATCGACGTATATAGAAAAAATAAATACACTAAGCGTAAAACTGGCATTACATCTGATAGTGAAAAATTGTTCTAAGTACAGTCATATATCATATAGCAAATATATTTTTCTATAATTGAATTTGTGCAGCCTAGAATGTAGCTGAACTGGAATCCCGTGGAAACTTTCTATTATAAGCCTGAAGTAATGTTCTTATGAATCCTCAACATAGGTATTCCTTTGAAAATGACTCCAATTTTTCTATGACCAATTGGGTATAATTTTCAAGATACTAAAAACTTCTAGTGCCCATTATTCGTTCACTACTCACCCTAGACATCTTTGTAGTCTCAAGTTTGCTTGATCATCATCATCAGTCTTTTATCATCCGTCGTTGGACCTTCCCCAGAGTCCACTACAATTCAATATCATGGGCGTCGCGGGGCCTATCTTTTCTGAATTTGTCTAGTTCATCTCTCCATCTTGTATTCTGTCGGCTTCGGTTTTGCATGTGGGGATCCATGTTGTTAGTTGTGATGTCCATTGGTTAAAAATTCTACTACAGTCTGACCACTGGAAAAATATCATTTTTAAGATGGCAACCAAATTGACTGCCAAATTATTTGGCTTTTATGAAAGAGCTGACCCTGCCCCCAAAATAATCACAACAAACGGGTTCTCAACACTGATTTGTCGTATCAGTTGTGCTTGATGACATACTAAAAGTTTACCACAATCTGACCACTTCAAAGGAATAATTTTCAAAATAGAGTACATGGGTCATATTTCTGACATGAGTTATGGATGTTTTTATGCTGCAGTACACACTATATTAGCAAATTCCTCGATCCATCCTAAAATATGATCATTTTTTTTTTTTTTTTTTTACTTTCCACAAATTTTTTTTGAAATTCATCGAGAACTTTCGTGGACACTGTGTGGACAAACATGATTGAATAAAGAAATGTACGAAGAAAAAAAGCAAAAATTTTTAGAATACAATACTGTATTCGCTCCTGACTGTTCATTCGATATCTACAAAAGCTCTCGATAAATTTCAATGAAATTTAGTGGAAGGATAAGACAAAAGATAAATAGAAAGTAACTAAATTTCGAGGCGAAACTTGATAAATTTCTGTAATCGCTCCTGTCTGTATACACTATATCCCCCAAGTTCTAAATTAATTCCGATGAAATTTAAAGCACGGGGTAAGAAAGAAGAAACTAAAATTGGTTTTCGATTGAGAGATTTTCCCATCTTCATACTTTGAACATTTCCGTATTCGCTCCTATCTGTCTACACGATGGCACGAAGTAAAACAAAGGATTTTTAGTTTTTGTCAGGGGAGATCGGACGTTCCTCAAGCAGTGACGATATATCGATCGGTTTGGGGACTGGACCATGGTTGGGGTATTCCAACCGCTGGGACAATGAATCTTGGGAAGAGAGAAAGTTTTCGCTAGTCATCTAAAGGGAGGAAAGCCGCCAAGTCACTCAGAGAAAGAATAATCAAGACAAGGGGAAAATGGAATAAATCATCTTGTCAAGATAAAGGGTATACAGATACAGACAACCAACCTACTGACGGGCGATACGCTTGGATGAGAAGAAATGAAGACAAGCTTGGCAGCGCTAAGGTCAAATTCTCTCTCTTCTTTAAAAGCTAAAAATTAAACAAAAGAAAATTTATTTCTCCATACAATATTATTTCAAAACTACGTGTCTCATTTCAACTAATTCATTAATAGCTCCTGTGTATGAGATTTGCTAACTTTAGCAAAACACGTCAACCTGATGTTAGGCTTTAGAAGTGGAAGTGAATCCTTCATCAGTTTTTTTTTTGTCACTGTTATCCATGCATGACGTCACTCATTGTTATTCTGGTCATTGTTACATACGAAAATCAAGTCAAAATCCAATAATAAGAGTTTGACAAAATGAATCAAGAAAAAGTCTACTCAGCCTAATGGTTAATCTACCCTCTGCGTCGAAGCAAGAAAGAAAAGACTAATGATAATCCACCATTGACCTCGAAAGCAGAGAAAAAAAGCGAAAAATTTTGCCCCCAGCTTGATTCGATTCCAAAAGTCTATTGCTGATCATTCAGCCACGGAAACACTACAGAAAATTAAACTTTATTTGGAATCATAAATAAAAAATTTCGGGCGAGTACCTCAAAATTACAGACGAATATCCACAGACTTTTTCAAATTTATATGTTATTTCGTTGTTTTATGGTTCCATTATTATATCAATGCGAGCAATTTAAGGTCATTAACGGAGGAGCCGATGTCAGATCGACTGAATTTTGGCTCTTCATAAAAGGTTCCCAGCGGAGAAAGTCACAATAAAAATTCAATAGCTTAACGGGTCCAACGATTATTCTTGACGGACAGATTTCTATGTTTGAAAGGCGTTCGTATCAGTCATGTGACTGAGTTGGCCAATCAGATTGCAGCAGTCTTTTTCTGGTAGGGTTGAGAATTTTAAAGTTGAACAAGGGAATATCATCATCTATGTCTTCCAGTCAACATTCTCAAGTCCCGTTTAGTGTAAAGTATGAGGAGCTGAGCAGAGCTATTTCCGATCCGTCTTGCTCCAAGATATATTCCAGACACGGCGTAACCCAAAGGGAGAGGAACGAAAGAATAATCCGAAAGCCACTTGGCAGCAAATTAGGGTCAGTAACCCCATACGACAAAGAAATCTGAGTCGACACAAGCATGCAAGCCATTAGCATTCAGTTGCTCTGCTTTTAGCCTCTCTATTTCTCTAAGCCTTGGTATTATTCTTTCTCTCACTGACATTTAAGCGAAGTGTTGTGCTAACGATATAGCATCTTGGAGGATTGAAAACAAAATTTTAATTTTTCAAGTTGAGACTTTCTTCTGTTGTTTTCGGCCTCTGTGTTTGCATGAATTTTTATATTTCTTTTTTTTTTTTTTGTATCTTTTATTCGTGCCGGTTTGAAGAAAAAATTTAACGCAACTAAAAAGATGAAGGGAAAAGTAGTCATAAAAGTTGATGGTAACGATTTATAATGAAATTAAAAATAAATGAAAAATACCTTAATTTGACAAAACCAATAATGTCCCTCTCCTCTAAAGGACTGAAGGGCATAAAAAGTATAACCAGCTATTGGAGGAATGATATTTTTTTGGATGCCTTTTCAGTCACGAATCAGCATAAAACATTTGGGTCAAAAGATCTAACGAAAGATGATGGGCACAGAAGATGCTTTCTGAAAGTTCAAGGGAATTTGAACAGCATATACATTATTTATAGTACAGTACCGAAATTATCAGAAAAAAATTTTTGTTAGTTTTGTTTTGTAACTGGCTAGTTTTGAATCCGATGGGTTTCGGGAGAGTTCTCCGATCAGTAGCATTGTTTCAGTTTTCATGAGGGGATTGAGTCGTTTCCAGGTGAAGATTCATTGATTAATATTGATTAAACAGGCGCTGTTTTTTGAAATGGATAATTTTGAATACGTTTCAAAAAGTTACATTCTTCACTTTTCTTTATTTACTTATCGCATACCTGAATAATACTAAGTGAATTAATAAAGAATAGCAGGAACGGTGAAAATTCCACGGGTGTTGATAAGTAGGATTCTGTCCCTTATCCTTTCCAATTTTTGTTGCCCGTCCATGATTTTATCTAAATGTTGTGCAGAGATGGATGAGTTTTGTGAGTAAAAATGTTCTTACCCCCCCCCCCATCAACTACCTTCCTTTACAACGTTTTCTCTTCTTACCCTCTCATTAAACTACGTAACGTACATTTTTGCTCTTCAGACCTACTCAGACATTGTAAAATTACTTTCTTCTCTTATTTGACTGACTTTCTCTCCAACCCCTCTAATTACCTACCTTTCTTTCCCTCCCCTCTCTTCTCTCCCTCTAATTAAACTAAGTTTCATTTCCTATCCCATCAATATACCATTAACTGCCTTTTCTCCGCTCTTTCCACCCTTTTATTGAACTGTAATGATAACACTAGTTGGCCATTTAAATTTGTTATTACAGACTTGGCTAATTAAAACAGAAATTTTCGTGATTAGTTTTTCTCTTTTAAATGAAAATCACCATGGGATTCAGAGGAAGAGTGTATATATGTCTACATATATGTGGATATAAGCGTTCGTGTGTGTCCATGAGCATATGAATATATAATTGTATGAGTGAATAACTGTGTGTATGCAGAAATATATACGCTTGTATGTGAATGTATGCTTTTTCTCTTGTGTAATATTTTCACACGTTAAGGGAACACCAAATCAACAGGTCACAGGTCAAATGCCGATAGGAATGGTTATCGACCTTACGTCTACCCTTTTCATCATTAAAAGAGAGATAAGTTTATGTCTTTGACACGTGAAAAAAGTCCGAGCAGAGAGACAATCCATCAAAGATTACGTGTAGAGAAGAAAGGAAAACTTCCCTGCTGAGAATAGATAACAGCGCTAATTAAGAGCATTCGCTAGTCATGAGAAAGGAAATAATAGAGAAGGAAAGAGGGAAGGAGAGGGGAGAAATGTAGATCCGAGCGGAAGCGAAAGAAAGTGTGGAACAGAGAAATTCAGGGGGGGAAAGAGACTGGTTAGTATAAATGGAACTCGATGTACAAGTTAAGCCTTTAGCAGAGGGCCGAGTTGGTCTTTTGAGAGTAGCTGCCTCTCTTTAAGGGCACTTGTTGCCTTTACACAAGGGGTTGCTTGTGGTCAAGTATCCGTGACTGGTGGGCATGTGATATGACACTTACTCTTTCTTTCTCTTTCCTTTTCTGGCAGTTATGTTTTCTTGATCTCACTCTGTACTCACAGAGGGAAATAAACAAAGGTTGCTGATTTCATAATAACTGATGAACTGTTTCTATCACTTTGCACATGCATGTTCTGTTTACACATATGCATCTACTAGAGCATTATGTTGAAAAAAATTTACCAACTCCAGTTTATAGTAAAAAAAAATTCAATGAAATATTTTTTTATTCATTTAGGTTGAGATTTTCTTTAGTCAAATATTCACACTAAAGCAATTTGGAAAAAATTATGCCAGTAATTTTCGGTGCTTTCAATCCATTAAACCCAAGAACTTTCCAGAAAGTGTCAGTTTTTATAGAAATATTTCTTTAGATTTTAATGAGAAGATGGATGTATCGAACAAAGGGAGCTGCTGCTTGTGGTTACTTTGAGACAGAATCTTTTGAATAACAATTATCTAATAATGTAAAGTGGAGGATATATATATATATATATTATATATATATATGAGAGAGAGAGAGAGAGAGAAAGTGGCTTGAAAAAGCGATTAGTTTTAATAAAAGTGTTTGGGACTGACTAATTTTGATAACATTAACCATTATTATAGTGAGAAGCAGTTTCCTCAGTATATAACAAAAGCAAATGACTTGCGATGGAAACAAATATCAAAATTGCTCAAGTCTTAGGAGGAGAGGGGTAAAATGCATCAAAATTCGTCTATAGACTTCAAATAATTACAATAATTTACTATCACAATATTAATTGCAAAAATATTAGAAATTATGAATTAAAAATCTTGAAAAACATTTGAATCACGTGAAATTCCACATGAATTTCATATAGGATTTAATAAATTCATTTTTAATGAATATATTTTTTGAATTTCATTTTCGATAAACGCATTCTTTATCAACTGCAACTGAAGAAAGCTGTGTCTGCACTGCGATTACTTGATAACTGGCCTCTGTTTAAAGTTGACATTCACCAGCTACATAAGTCCATACACAAAGCAGTGCATCGTCAATTTTCAAATTCTTTGAACCAGCGATTTGAGAAATCTAATGAAAATGAGATATATATTAAAGATTATGGTCGTTATTCTCAATTTCTTTCATTTATCTCCCTTGACTTCTGCTCTTCAAAATCATCTTGATTTAGATACAAAATATCTTTAGTGGCAACCCTGAAGAGAAGTGACCAAGATACTTTGAAGCCATAGTTTGGCACTACGGATGGAAAATTATTTTAAATGACAGGCTGCTTTACACACCATAAGACACACCATTGAAATGGGCACCGCCTTAGTTGAATCAAATTATGAGAAATTTTGAATTCATACACAGAAATTTCCTAAATGATTTCAGTTGGTGATTTTGATATATTTTTTTTTGCAATTTAGAAAAATAAAATAATCACAAGTTTTACAGTTCAATTTAAATCAAAATTGGAAAATTAAATTCAAAGAAGTTACAAACGTTATTTATAATTTTGATCACTTGTAAGTAACTTTTCAAAAATCATGATTGGAATGTAAAATTAAAAATTCTTTGACAATTTAAAACTCTAAAATGTAAAGAATGATTTCCAAAAGTGTCAGGATTTTATCAATATTTTTTTTCCTTTTTCATCCAACTAAAAATGAAAACTTCAGATCAAAATTTAAACAAATCAAAGGAAAAATTCTTTTCTATTTATTTTTAATTGCAGAAATAAATCCCAACAGAAAATTTCTATCGAGTTTCAGTTGATTATTACGAAATCAAATTCACTAACAAACTTTTAAAAATCGCAACAACATATAAATTAACGCACAATGAAAATATTTCAGTGAACTTTTACAAATTTCAATCATAATTTAGTTATTTATAAAATATGAATAAATTAAGATCACTAATTTTTTTTTTTTGCACAAAGACGAAAATAATGGAAGCATAAAAATCAAAACATCCACCATTTGGATATATCCAACTGATTTTGTATATTTCTCTCTCTATTTAAAATTCCGGTATCATATTCCGTTTTATCTCTTTTATAAACATTTTCTTGTTTTTATTACACTTCAGTAATAAATTGAATCTGTACAATTCATTATATTTGATAGAATTCCTTTTTAACAGATAAAGTCTTATTAAATGTATTATTCATTAAGACGAATTTTATCTACGTTAAGTTTGCAGGAACACCTTAGATGAAAACAAACTTTTTCACACAGCAAAAATATTTAGTAACCCAAAAAGTTTGCTCCGTTTTATCATTTGCTGACATTATGATCCAGAAAAATTTAATTCCTCAGGGAGAATCACTAGAAAATCCCACAATTTCAGGTGTTTTATTCCTTAATAACTATATAATCTCAAGCTGAACTGATAGGAAAATGGATGTTGAACAGACATTTCTTCCTTTCTCTATGTTCATTTCCTTTCTTACCATTTCATAAAAGCAGCCAATAAGATGTGTCTGATGTGAATCGCTCTCCACTTCATGTCTTATGTAGTTAAAAACGTATTTATAGTATGTTACATATGTAGGTATGTGTGTCTATGATCATGTTTACATACTTGCATGCATGTGGTAAAATAGATGTGTTTATGTTACACTATGAGTCCTGTGTGTATGTAAAAGTGGGTCAAGATTTCAGTCTCAGGTCTCACTAACACAAAGGAAGGAAAGACATTAAAAAGTCATTAGGAATTTGGCTAAAGTGGCTATCTGACCTTTTTAACCCTGAGAGTCAGTTGATAGCAAACTGAAAACTCTAGACACCATGCTTCCAGTTTAACTAATAGAAGAAACAGATGGAATTTATGAAAATTAATACTTTGAGAAGTGAGGAAGACAGAAACTAATTATGACTGAATAGACAATAAAAGACATGAGGATTATGCAGTGGGAACCAATAAATAGAAATAGGTAGTGAACTCAGGGAGAGTCTAGCCAGTTTGGTAACATTGGGGACATGTGCTTGTGCATAGCAGTAAAGCCATGAATGTAGACAGAGGGTTGAATTACAAGAGAAAGAGTAAAGATGTCTTACTCTGTGTAGATAAAGAAGGCCGAATAATTTACTTAGAGCGATTACTACCACATAGCAACTGGAAATTAAGCTTTGAAAAATCTTAAATATGAATTAGAAGTTTTGTATCGCAGGCAGACATTCATTGAAGCAACTGTTTTAGGTCTGTATTTTATCACATCCATGTATAATACAGCCTGCACTTTTCAGAGCAGGGAAAACATTTTACAGTCGAATCCGTTCAGCATTTTCATCAAGATTAAGGTACCTGGAAAAGCTATACTAAGATAAAAAAAAAAAGATACTACAGTTTACCCAAACAAAGGATTTTAGTAAGTTATTCTTACTTGCAAGAAGCAATTTTTCCAAACATCAAGTTTCCTCTCACATAAAAGACACCTGTAGGAGAAAATACAAAAGAAAAAGCAAAGGTATCTCTCATTCTTGGATGATCTCTCCACTCTCAGCTTTCCATCCAAACTATTTCGACTTTTTCTTCACTCCTTATTCCTGTAAGTTACCCTTGTAACCTCAACGTAATCATCTGAAACACAACAGCCTTTCAAAGCTGCAAGCTTAAGATGCAGTGGTGGTGCAACACTTACTATATTTTGCTTTCTATCACACTCTCTCTTTTCCTACACTCTTATTGAACTGCCTAAAGGGTGACACACAAACAATAGAGTAATAGAATAGAGGTAAGGGCAGTTACATGGATTAATATATAGATCAAACAGATCCTGTGAGTGGCTTAGATTAGTAAAGACAGAAATTTGCCCCAAGGGGACAAGCTGAACAAGATTGAAGACTACATGCTAAAGCACCACTACATCAGAGACAGAATGAGAAAACTTAGAGAGAAGGTAAAAAGATGTAATATCAACTGACATGAACTATAAAAGAAAAAAAAGCGTAACATCTTCTCTATTCATCCCTTGAAGACACATTTATATATTAATGTCTTTGTGGAGATTTAGTATAATAATATATCAATATAATTTTTAAAAAGATTTAGATAAATTGCTATAGAATAAAATCAACTTGGAAATAAAAAAGAAAAAAATCAGAATAAAACTTAAAAGCAAATTATATAAAAATTGTATATGTATTATCTACATATGTATGTACATACAAATTCATTAACACAAAGGTAGACCAATTAACAAAGATTTAAAAGAAAAAAATGTTTTAATCCAAGACGTCTTGTTTTAACAACCAGATTGGCTATACAATTGATAGATATCTCGCCACTGACCAATCAGAATTTTTTTCGCTTCATCAACAAGCCCTGCTTGCAATTAAATACACCCAATCTGAAAAGTGTCATTTATATATATATATATATATATATATATATATATATATATACTAAAATCGTTTTTTTCTTGTAAAATTGTTAAAAAATTTCATTTCTCTCCACAGCTCTATTTTCTTTTTTTTACGTAACATCTGTGGAGGAAGCTGACTGGAATTCCTTCCAGAAATTAATTAGTCGTCCTTCATCATTGGAACAAAACTTCCTAAAGTCCAGTAAAACTTTATCCTGAAAGTGTTCATCACCAGTGAAGGCTGACCGCCATCGTTTGGACAACATGTAGTTCCAGGACCAAAGGAATGGAAAGTGTGTCCGATGCTGACTTGGCTTCTCTGACCAGTTGTCCAGATGAGCCAAGTAATTAACATAACTTTCAGCCGTTTGATTGCGATTTACTCGATGCCTACTACCAAGCTTTTTCAGATTTTCTGGAGCCGAGATCAGCACAAACATGCCTCCTGAAGAATGGACGTATTGTTCAATGTCCAAATCAAACCACGGGGTTGATGGATCATCATACTGGACTTGGATAGATATGAACCCAAATCTGTAACAGAAAAAAGGTTTAGGGTAAAAATAAAACAAGCTAGCAACTGATGAAGGCATATAAGATGGCTGACAAATAAGAGATTGATGAAACAGTCAAGAGAGAGGAATAAGATTCCAAGACAAGAAAGTTTGCCAAAATTCGATTCAGGGATGAGTATTTTAACACTGCCGTACTTTGTGGATGCATAGTAAAATCATGAAAAAGTTGAAGAACATGTTTTAAATTTGTTTATTTCTGTTGCCTCACATGGATCAACCAAAAATGGATTTTTGGCATCAGTCAACACCTGTTGAAAAATCCCAGTTGTGTAAAGCATATAAAGAGGAATATTTCAAAGCCATAAGTTTTGCCTGATCTCCTTTTCACCTAGGTATTACAGAGTCAATGAACATTAAAAAAAGACAAGAAACCTGTACTGTGCAAACAGAGAGAGTTGGTTTTCACACTTAGACTGGTTTAAATATACCCCATTATCAAGCGTGGTTGATTTTGGATCATCGTAAACAAAACAGTTCAGTTCATAAACAGTAAGATGGTTAGAGAAGATAGTCTAATACAAATCATAGAAACAAACAAGTCTTTTTCTTTAAATAAGCAAGAGATTTTTGCGTCAGACTGCTATATATAGCTTATGTCATACATGCAGTTTGTTATTTCATATAGGGTTTTATCATTATGTACTTTATATATGGATGTTATTTTATAATACACATCACTTAATCTTTTGGAACAAGGCTTAATTACGTAAGTCACCCCAAAAAACATACTTAATGACGAGGAATCAGTAAATATAATGACAAACATGACTCGTTCATGTTACTTCTATTGAGTGGTCACCCATAAGAATATTAAATCTGTTGTGTTATTTTCAATCTCACTGCACGCAAATCAACTTATGATATCATCTTAAAGAATACTAATTACACAGAAAAATTTCATCAATTTTGTACTAACATAATCAACAAAAGAATCTGACAATTGTTTTTCACTAACCTAAAAGTTAATACCATCTCATTTCCATCAATTTTTTTTCTTCAAATTATCAAATGAATAATCTTTACATACATGGTTGAAATGAAACCACTTTTTAGCTGGTAGTAACACCTCAATGGGCTATTCCATTAATATACTTGGACAATTTGTTACTTGGCATTCCATGTTTTATATATATATATATATATATATATATATATGGAATAATCCTTTGATGAAGTCTTTTTTGGATACATGATCATAGCTGCAGCAGTGAGTGTATGATCAGAGTACTAAATCTAATATGATGTATCTGACTGGTGATAAAATGATCATCATCTACATCAAAAAAGGAACAGGCTATATGCCTTGCTTGGAGATGGTGAAAGGTGAAAAGAAGACAGTCATTATAGTATAACAAAATTTCATCCATGCAACTGACATAGTCAAATAGAGTTTCATTCATGTCCTGAATTTAAAGAATAATGAAAATATAAAAAGTAATAAAAACAAAAACAAAAAATAAAGGAAATCAGTTTGTAGTCAACGCTTTTCTCAGAGCTCACTGCAATACAAAATTATGAATTTTTATAGAACACAATATGTATCCGTACCATCATTGTTGACGTAACAGGTGAACTAGTTAATGAGAATTCCCCAACAGGATATCTAGTAGCTATAGCTATTTTAATTAGAGATTGGCTAGCTACATTTTGGAAAATGTAGATGTGAAGTAATTGAAGTTCATTAATTTTTGTAATAAAATCAATAATAGTAGTTTGTGATTTTTCTTTGGCCAATGATCTTTTAATGTAGTAGTTGGAGTAGAAGATACAACTCAGTTCGCTTTGGTTATGAATGTGATACTTTGCTTTATCCAGACCTATTATGCAGAATGAAGAGAAAGATAGGTTGAACAAGGGGTGAAGTTTCTTCTCTTATTTTATCTCATCACTTCTGACCGCAAAGAAGGCACAGAAGTAAGCAGTCACCTGAGTAGGAATAATGTTTTTTTGATGTCCATTGCTCACTGTATGAGCATAGTCAAAGCAATAACATGTACTCAAGTCATGGGACTAGTTTATATGTATTGCCCTCATTCAATCACAAGAGCCACCGTCCTTTGAATAAACCATCCATGAATTTCATGTCTGTTAAACTATGCTGCTGAATATATTACATTAGGTACAAAAAAATTAATACACAAATGCATACGTGATAAATTTCTTTACCTTTTCACAATTGCACTCTGGAACTGTAGGATTTTTCTTGAAGTTGCAGCGGAATCCATTCCTAGGGAAGAAAAAAAATACTACAACTTTTAAAAATCCTTGATACCTAGGAGAATTATCTCAATTCAAAAAAAGGACTGATGTACTTTTCAATCATAGTGAAAAATTGAAAGTTGATATTTTTGCGAAAGTAAGATACAGGAAGAGTAACAATTTGCTATCTATAATCATTTATAAGAAGATTGTATCGGTTATTAAGTGAAGAAATGCTCACATTCCTAATCAGTGAGGCAGTTTCAACTCCAAGCGATTAAAATTGATAAGATAAAGGCTTATCATACAGTAATAATCAACAATAATCTTGCAGACCATTGACACTTCAATCACCACTAGACGGACTTCAGAAGTAGCTGAGTCCAATATCATTTTCAAATTTGTCAGTCCTGGAAGATTTTTTATACGTATACATATGTATTAAGAAATGGATATATTTGATCTGACAGAATGATTATAAATTGTGCTATGTTATACAGAAACTCTTATTTAAAACGATCTCCTGTCATTACAGGTGGTTTGATTTCTGCAGCAGCCCCATTTTCTTCGACAGTTATTTGAGCCTTTGCATTACCAACAGCTGTTTAGCTAAATGGTAAGAGCATCATGTTGAAACAGGTACCCAATCAGTCACAGGTTCAATTCCTGCAGCAGCCCCATTTTCTTTAATTCTTGTGACAATGGGAGATCATTCCAAATAATAGTTTATATACATTCTAATACATACATACATACATATATATATATTACACCAAATCAGTGAAATTGCCTAATTGGCAATTTTTGATCAAATTGAAACTATGTATGCATTTCTTGTAAAAAAGTTTGATCTCATAAACTTTTGAGTGAAAAAAATAGTTGTTTTGCATCATGCGTATTTATTCATATTTAGCAAAAAAAAGTTCAAATTTTGCCAATTAAGCAATTTCACCAATTCATCACAATGTATTTTCATCCTATGCTCAGCAGGTAAGATATTACTTACACCATTTTAGCACATTACAGTGTATCTTCTGTAGACTTCAGGTTTTATCTATTATATATATATTTGCTTATAGGCTATCAAATGCAACTTCAACCCAATGTGAAATCACTTCCTATTTACAGAATTTATATTATAATCATTTGCAAATGCCAATTTCCACTAAGCTTAATATCACTTACTCATTAAAAACGTAAAAATTCCAGTGTTTCAAATATTGGATAGAAGATATTTTTTCAGCAAAATTGTTCCGTTCACGTGGAAAAGTCCATTGTTATAGACAGAGTAACAGAAAGAGTCACTTTTTATTTCATAATTTTGAGATGCTGTCATCATTGTTATACAATAATTTAAACTTGAGGAGTATATCAATGTTTATCTGGTGGAAGGATTTCTAAAAGACTTCAAATGAATCTTGTCTATGCAAAAGGAAATCATCATTATCAACCGTCCAGCATCTGTAGTCGGACACAGACCATCCACAAGATTTCCCAGATCTCTCTAACAGGGATATTGTGGAGCCAATACTTTATGAAATAGTCTATTTCATCACAACATTTTATTTTTTGCTAGCCAAAGTTTTGCATATGATCTCTGGGGATTCACATTATGAGTTGTGATGTCAAGCAGTTGCAACATGACCAGCCCATTGCCATTCAAGTTTTGTAATGAATTCTATGATGTTTCTACTCTAATATACTGTGATCTCTCAATGTGATATTAGGTATGATCCTTTCTTGTGCATGTTGCATGGTTCTCAATTTGAGGGTCAATCTTTTGGTTAGTTTCTATGTTTGAGCTCCATAGATGACTATAGAGAGGCTGCATTGGTTGTATACCCTTCTTTTTAGGACTAATGGGATTTTCTTAAAGAAAATAAAAATAAAGTACCTGAAGAAATTATTTGAATTTGTTAGAGAATAAATCAATTGAAAATAATTGTAAAACAATAACAACCACTCAAAATTATAGAAGGTGTAATAAAAACAAATTTACCTTGCAAACATCCAGTGGCGGCCAAGTTTTCAATGATGGACAAGTCCATGTGAATACAGAATGGCCCCCTCAGAGGATCGGATTGGTTCCACACAGGAAGGGCAAATGGATCCAGGGGTACG
Source organism: Thysanoteuthis rhombus (assembly GCA_963457665.1). Lineage (NCBI taxonomy): Eukaryota > Metazoa > Mollusca > Cephalopoda > Oegopsida > Thysanoteuthidae > Thysanoteuthis > Thysanoteuthis major. The sequence continues at coordinate 21,316,750 of OY735198.1, forward strand.
GGTAACAGGTGAAAGCCACATGTTTGAGTTTTGCGAGCCCAACTGTAGATCTGAAAGTAAAATCACTCATCTCGTTTTAAGCTAATATCTTTCATGGGGTGGGGTGGGGTCTTCCTAAAACATGTTTCCTAGACATCAGCAGCAGCCTTTTAGCATCCCTCATTGGATATAAATCTTCTCCAGGATTCACCAGACTCCTCTATCATGAGCGTTGCAGAGCTAATACTTTCAGAACTTGTATATCTTGTCACATCATCTATTATTTTGTCAGTTATAGTTTTTCTTGGGATCTATGTTGCGAGTTGTGATGTCCATCAGTCGTCCAATATTCTTGCAACATGACCAGCTCATCGCCATTTGAGTTTTCTAATGGATTCTATAATATCCCTGACTCCTTTTTTTTTCTCTAAGATTCTGTGCTGTTTTGTAATCCAAATATTCAGCCCTGTAACTCCATGGTACATGCAACACATAATTAGATAGATAGCCAGCCAGCATCATTTAAAAACTAGAGAAATCAATATTAACTACATGGACAGTTTTGGTTGACGAATTCTAACAGTGGAAAGCATGATTTTCCAATCCAGTGAACTAAATTCTCATCAAGTCCTCAAGAAATATAGCCTTGTGCCAAAGTTGGCCTTGTCTAACAAAGAATCTATTAGATAAGTAATCATTTCTGCATAGACCGAGGTTATGGTTAAATACAACAAAAAACAGAGGGATACAATTGAGAAAATAAACTTACTAATTCTCCAAGTACAGGCCCAGAGGCTACCATCCATCGTACTTCCAACTCGAAAGCACACTTTGGATTAAAACAGGCACCATAATTGGCCAGTGCCCATTCAACACGGTCACTTTTCTTATTGGGGTCAACATCCACACTGCAACATTTATAGATATGGTTCCCTGCAAATAGATTATAACAAAAGTTAATAAATTAAAACAAAATACAGGAGAGAAAATTCCAAGCTATTCTCACCTCTTCATCAAGTAACATTAAGTTCTGGAGAAAAACAAAATTAAAATAATCAAACAAACTGAAATAAACAATATTTTATCAAGAGAAAAATTTACTGTCATAAGCAAGAAGAATTGTTTCGATCATTGATATTGTTCCTATTACTCCTAATCATTTTACTACCATCTACCTTCGTATTAATTCAGGCTGGGTTCTCTTCAACAGAGAGTGAATAAATTAACAATACAGCTCAGAATTTCATTAAAAAACAAAAGCAATTAAAATGAAGGTAAATAGCAAAAAAAAAAAAATTAATAATCATCTATCATACTTCATCTAATACAACAATTTTTTTTATATATTAAAAAAATCATTCTCTTTGTTGCTGCATTTCAGCTGATAGATATTCCAGCCTTCTTTTGTTATACTTCTGTTATATGATCAGTATGAAAAGTTGGCAGGGTCTCTTTCAACCTCTCCACCAAGTATCCTCCAACAATACCGTAAAATGGCAACAAATATAATTATCTGATCAAACCATTATACTAATCTGCAAGGTAGTTAGTGTGATAAAGGCAATCCATACCTGCATGGATCGGTTGGATCAGTATATTTTTGTCAAACTACAAACCAAGTCTGGAGTTGACAATCCCCACCAAAAATTAACATTCTCCAACCTCATCAGAGATAAATTGATGAATGTTACATATCTACAAAAATTTATGTTAGAAATACGCGAGGGCTGATTTCATTCTCATAAATAAATACATTTCCTTGCCATGATATGAAATTACAACCAAATGATTGGTAGCCAGATCTCTTACCAACTGAGCTAAATTGACAAAATTCTACTTACATATAGGGCTTATTTCACACTAATAATCAAATTATATACTTTTAACTATATATATATACTTTTAAATATATATACTTACTTTAAAAATATATATAACATAAGTTGCAGAAATCATCTTCAGTCGAAATAGAAGTTGGAGCGGAGTTTGACCCTGCAACTGACAGGCTTGTCCACTATTTTAGTCATTCATCTATTACAGCCAACAAAGTATTCACAGGTATATACATATATTTACTTGTATCTGCCTGTTTATCTACACAATATTTCCAAAAGTTTTTCAATGACATTTTGTTGAAGGGTAAGCTATTGGCTAAGGAGGAATTGATTAAATTTTTAGGGTGAATCAAGGAGTTTCCTCCCAATACAATAGAGATATTTTTCATATATTGTGAGAACAGAATCAGAATAAAGAATAAATTTCAGTTGAGAAGAGTAGATCAAGATAGGGGATGAGTTTAAATGATAAAAAAAACAACAAAAATTGAGATGAAGGTAAATAGTAGCAAAAATGAATGATAATGATTCAGAAAACTTCATCTGATAAATTGGATTATACCTGCACAGCTTATTGGCACCACACTTTCTCATTCTAAGATTTGTAAAAGTATTTGGTATCTTTAGATACCACCAACTTATAGGGGATTGTATGTATGCTACTGTGATGTCATCTCCAGCCACTTCTGTTTGGCTGAAGGCCAAGGTGTATAAATGGTTGGCAGTTGAGTGAAAAGCAGAAGGGAAGCTTTGCTCTAAATTGAAATCATTTCATTTCTTTAAAGGTAGTTCAGCAGTGAAACTAGTCAACCTTCAATCCTTCTCTATATCATCATCATCAGTCTTTTAACGTCTGTGGTTGGACATAGACATTCCTCAGGATTTGCCACACTTCTCTATTATGGGCGTCACGGAGCCAGAACTTTCTGAATTTGTCTAGTTCGTCTCTCCATCTAATACTCTGTCAGCCTCGGTTGCACATGTGATCTCTGGGGATCCATATCGTGAGTCGCAATGTCCATCAGTTATCTGCCATTCTTGCAACATGGCCAGCCCAGTCTTGTAACAATGGAGTCCAGGACATAATAAGCATAAAATACTAAAAGTTATTCACTTACTATCATTGAATCAAAATAAATCATTAAATAACTTTGTATGAAATTGTGTATCAAATAATGGTTACTAAATTGTAAAAAGAGTTATTATGTTGTTTCTGTATAAAATTGTTACGTTCCATAGGGATGTTTTTGTGTATATCTGGACTTCAGAATTCAAAAAGCTCTTAGTCTTACACGCAAATTGCATTCTGGCCTCCACTCTAATAAGTGTACCCAAATATCATCTTGATTTATATCACCAAACAAATGTAATACATACACTGATGTATATTTTTTTAATTACAGATTTTGAGATTTTGTGAAACTCGTTCATCATCTCTTGCGCATCTTATAGAAAAATAATACATTAGATGAGATAAAGAAAGTCTTTTGTTAAATGTGACCATTAGTTATTTCAGATGTTAGAAATGTTGAAACAGCTCATGATCTGTTTTCAGTGTGGACTGGACACCACTTATCTCCCATGAAAGTATTAGTAACTGATTGGTACAGTAACAAAAAGCACCTGGTTACTTGAACCTTAACACTCATCTTCCACCATGAGTCTGTCACTGATAACTTTGAATTGATTCACTAAATTGAGCACTACTGACATCACTCAACTTCCAACCATTTATACACTCAGGTCCTCAGCCAAACAGAAGTAACAGGAAGTGACATCACAGTAGCAGCAAGAGTAGTTTTCATTCAATGATCCAATTTGTTTTAAACCAATAGTAGGTCAAAGCCTACATATGAAATAGTTACAAATTTACTCATTTGTTTTCAACTTCCTTCCCACCATATTCCTCCCAAAACACAATTTTTGGCAATCTCCTGTTGAAGGGACCTATGTTGTTTTCAGCATTTTAAACCATTGGTGATATTTGCTACAGAAGTACATATGCGTAAATTTCTCCTGCTTTCAAGAAAACTATGTTCTTTCAGCATAGAGATTATACATATATATTTAAAGCAAATGAGAACAAAACAATAATAAGTTATTTTCACATATATATATATTTAAATCAAACAAGAACCAAGGGAATAAATTTGAAAGAAAAGATGTATTCATACAGAAAAGGTTTTCTATAATCAAATGAATAAATTGGGATATAAATCTTCTTACTTTTCTTCTTCTTTTTCTTCGAGGTGAAAGAGTAATTCTTCAATTCCTTTTTTTTCCAATCGAATTCTTTTCTACCTTTAAAACCAAAAAAAGATGGATTTCTTTTTCTTCTTCAAAGAACAAAAATATAATTAATCAAATCCATCGAGTGCCAAATTCTAAAGATGGAAAGCATACAAGAAATATCAGAAACGGAAACACCACTGAATGCTATTCATTTAATAGTACAAAGAAACATTATTACAAACTGTTCCTGTTTCTGAAGCACAAGAAATTTACCCATATAATCTTCTGCAGCAAATATCGCCAATGGTTTAAGATGCTGAAAGCAGCCTGGGTCCCTTCAACGAAACATAGCCAAAAGCAAGGCATTTTTTTTCTCATACTTGGATTAATACATTACAGAACCGTATTTAAAGGGTTGTCTACTGGTTTAGGGATCTGAACATGCAGACGGTAGGAAATTGCACAACAGGGATTAATATCTCTCAAGTATTTAAATGCATCTGCACACAATAAAGTAACTGACAACATTATCCCAGTAATAACAGCAGATATCAAGAAACAATAGGGTGACCTGCCATCCACTACACTAAGATCAATTATCACCACTGTCAATAAAGTTAGAGAGGTATATGTATTAGGTCACATCTGCCTATCTGTCCACACAATATCTTCGAAAGTTCCCAAAAGATTCCAATGAAAGGCTAGGCAATAGGGTTAGCAAGAAAAGGTTAAATTAGGGGGCGGATCCTAGAATTCTTTTCTGATTGAGAGATATTATTCCGTTTTTTTTTCATATATCTATGAATATGCCCATGTATGTCCACTTAATGTCTCTAAGAGTTCTCAATGGATTTCAATGAAATTTTGTGGAAGAGTGGACAATAGGCTACAAAAGAAGTGATTAAATTTTGGGTTGGATCCATGCAAAACTATCTCACCTGACAAAGGGTGTTGAAAGAGGTGGGACAAAGGCAGCAGGACAATTGCCATTTCAATTCTTAACTGTTTTCTCCAAAAATAAGTGAATTCAAACCTCCTGGACCAGCAGGTACATTAATGGGTTTCTTTTGGTTTTTCGTTTTTTCAAAACACAAACAAGAGCCAAGGAAAGTACTTACTGTGGTCACCCGTTCGTTCAATGGGTGTGTAACTGATGGACGAGTGCTGACTGACACTCAGCGTGCTCATGGTAGAGGCAGGTAGAGTGTAGCTAGGGTAAATGGGTGTGCACAGTCCTTCCTCTTCATATGCAATAGCAACCTCAAGCCATTCATTCTGGAACAGGCTGTTGTGATCTATTGACAGATTTGGAATTGGATTGTCACATCCTTCACAAAAGAAAAGCAGAATTTACTTTTTTTTAATATGACAGTTTGAAAAAGACAGGATTGTTCAGTTCATAAAGAAATATGTGACTTCATTTAATACAGAATTCCCTCTTGGGTCATTTGAGGATTCATTTATTGTAGAAGTGTTCAGGAAAGTGGGGGCATATATTAGTTATCAGACCATGTTTGTATGCAAAATTATATATATATATATATATATACACACAGAGTGTGGAAAGAAAATCCCTATTGCAGATTTTCATTCATGGTTTTGAGGATTCAATTATCATAGAATTGTTCAGTAAAGTGGTGGCATATGTTAGTTAGACCATGTTTGTAAGTGAAATTATATATATATATATATATATATATATATATATATATATATATATATATATATATATATATATAAATAAAATGTCAAGCCCTAACCATTCATAGTAGAAACTTGAAATCTTGAACACACACTTCCCTCGATGAGTAGGGAAATTTTCTTAAAATCCCATCCACCCCCTGAATAGGCTTTTATTAAAGGGTTCAATCTACAATGAAAGTTTATGCAAAACTGGTCCCTTAATTTGTGTTCAAGTTTTAGGGTTTGTATGTTTTTTTAAATCATTGATTTATGATTCAAACCTTACTGGTGGTATTTTCATCAAAGTGACATCATTTTTATACCAGGAACACTGTTTAATTCACAAAGTAAAATGCAGCATATATAGGGGGTGGTGATTTATAATTTCCTTTGGATTGCTAGTTATATTATTTTTCCAATAACATTGCTCTATTATTTATAGTTTTAATCTTTATGCTTCATTCATAAACAAATACAAAATATAAATGCAATAACCATGTTGTACAAGGCATAAGTATGAATGCAAAGATAAAAGTATCAATAAAAGCAGAAATTCCTGCTTCCAGAAATCAACTGACAGTATCAAGTTCTTCATAATTCTTTAGTAATGACAAGATGTTTGTAATTAAAAACTCAAGCTATAATTTCACAAATAATTTCCATGAATGAAGATACAATCACTATACGTGTATGAAAAACCTACTTCAATTCTATGATTACTGCAACTTATGCATTGTAAATACAATAAATTATAAAACCTATCAAAATATATTGCATTTATTAATTAAAATGAAATAAGCCCCTGCGTATCCGCAAGAAGGATTAGATAGATATGTAAGACTTATCAGTTTAGTTCAATCAGTAAGAGAGCCTCCTGACAATCAGTTGATCATCATTTCTAATATATAGGGAAAAATAAGTAAAGGCTTCAGAACTGATACGAACTTCACCAAAAGATATTCACAAGATTGTTCACTGATTTATACAGATAATCTTGTTTATTTCCCCTACTAATTCTTTTTTGTTACTATTTAAGATAATGCTTTGTATGAAAAAACACAAGGTTAATTAAAAACAAAATTTTATTAGAAAGAGAAGTAAATTTTCTGAATTTATAATGCTGGGAAAAATAGCAGCTGCAATGGTAAGCATCAGCATTCTAGAGAAAAAAACATGCCTGACTGCTGATAGTTAAACTCCTCTCTTGCTTCTATTCCGACTGAGGATCAATACTATAACTTTTGTATAGTACATATGATATATTAATTTGGTTCAGTTGGTAAGAGAGCATCGTAGCAACCACTAAGTCTTAATTTCAAATTACGGTAGGGGAATGTTAATTTTATTTATCGGTTTGGTTCAACATGACGAGATAAACTATCAGTGAAGAGCTCACTCCTTTAAATTAAGTGAGGATTGTTCTTGTTATGGAAGAAAAACAAAACCAACTCCAACTTGGGCTGGAATTTGATGATAAAAGTTCCTAACGTTCAATTCATTTCTGAGTGAAGACAAGAGATTCTCAACTTGTTCAATAACAAATATTGACAAAAAAATATGTCATAAGATTTATTGTTTTCAAATGAGACAATAGAAAAAGTACCCACTACACAGCTTCCCTCAGTTTAACATGAGCGGGCAAGAAATAATTTATGCAATATTTTTCAATGCTTCAATGTAAACTTCTTCAGTTTTCAAATCTCAGTGGATTTATGGGAATTCACTTATTTTCATTGGATATTATTACTTTTTTTCCCTCCACAAATATACCATTTGATCAATACACAAAGAACAAAAGGAAAGAATTCTATACTTGTGGAATTCTCAAGATTATCAAGTATTTTTTTTTTTTTTCATTTTTTCCAAACTTATGAATTTTTTATCCAGAATTCTTTTCAATATTAAGCAAAGATTTTTTAAAATTCTGTTTCAATATAAAGAATCTGCCTACAAACCTGATGCTGCTTCTTTGTTGACAATAAAATATAATAAAAATCCAAAAACAAATTCATGGTCTTGGTTTCCTGAACTATGGCAAATATATTGCTTTTCTAGCAAAGACTGAAAAAGAAATGGACAAGAATACGTGAAAAAAGGAAAACGAAATGAAAAATATGACTAAAAAGCTTTTAACGTAACAAGTCACTTGAAATTGAAAATGCAATGTAGCAAACATTCTGCTGTACTTGAAACATAAACAAATAATGCAGAATTTACTCCAAAGAGAGGTCATGGATACTGCAGGTTCAAAATTCCAAATACATATCAACTTGGGGAATATGTGGTAAATCATAATAGGTGTTTATTCAATCAATAGAATACCAAATGATGATTAATTGCCAAAAATTGAGGTTGCAACCAGTTTTACTGTCTTCTTGTTGACAATCAATGAGTTATACTTCACAAAATTTTCTAGACATTTAGAAAGAAATTACATAATAAATATGAATTCAAACTATTTTAAGTGGCCTATATTTTAGACAGACATCCAGGTAAATAATTATAAAACATAGCTTATATTTTATAATTGTATATATTGCCTATGCATACAATTAAAGATCATGGACAATGCATACAATTGGAGACCATGAACAATATGTACAATTACAAAAAACAGACATTGTAAATAAGCATAAAATGAAGCTATCTATACATGAAACTAAAAGCATGTTATTAGAGAGATATATACCAACATATTTACTGTGTATGATGAATTCAAACTGAAGAAAAAATATGGATTGATAAAGTATGTAAAATACTAAAGATTTGACCATCCAAATATCATTTACGTATTTCATAAACCATTGCTCCCCAAAGCCATACAGTCCAATGACACCAAAGATCCTTAAAGCCATATTATGCAAAGATACCAAAGATCCTTAAAGCCATATTATGCAAAGATACCAAAGATCCTTGAGGCCATACTATGCAAATGCACCACAGATCCTTAAGGCCATATTGTGCAAAGACACCAAAGATCCCTAAGGCCATACTGTGCAAAGACACCAAAGATCCCTAAGGCCATACTGTGCAAAGACACCAAAGATCCCTAAGGCCATACTGTGCAAAGACACCAAAGATCCCTAAGGCCATACTGTGCAAAGACACCAAAGATCCCTAAGGCCATACTGTGCAAAGACACCAAAGATCCCTAAGGCTATACTGTGCAAAGACACCAAAGATCCTTAAGGCCATACTGTACAACACCACCATGATAAATCAGCAATACAAGATATTCCTTTTTTAATGATCCAAACCATTAGCAGAAAATCAACATACAAATGTTTTTGTAATGGACTACGTGGAACATTTTACATACAGCAAGTAGCAGTGGTTGATGGTTAGGAGCAACCCTGCCCCAATCAGGTAATCTTCAAATTCCTCAGAAAACAATCAAAAAAATTTGTTTTCTAATTTCTAAATACAATCAAAAGAATGGTCTTGTTGATCAAGCAAAAACTGTTGAAAATGTTAAGCTTAGAAAGATGTTACAAAAATATCCAACTTTGGTCTACATCTTCTAAAAAAAGTTAGATGGAAGTGCAATGGCCGCAAGCTATACATTAGAGAGAGAGAAAAAAAATGTTTCCCCACTCTACAACTCTTCCTAAAATCAATAGAACCTCCAACTGATCAAAGGTCTACACCAATATGGACCAGTGAGACATTCCTTCTATATTACCAATGCCTTCGGGATTTTGACTGAGAAGTTCTGACCCAGTCAACAATTCATCAAAAATATGTTGTGGGTTATCTCAATTCTCAAGTAAATGTTACTTTAATGGATGGTATTGAGACCTGTGAGTGTTTCAAATAAAAACACTATCTGACATTTTTAGGGACTTCAATGCCCTCAATGACGAAGTATTGGTCTGTGAGGAGGAAGATGAACAGAAAGATGAAAAGCAAAAGTTTCCATTTTTCAAGAAAGCTTTGATTGATTTTGGTAATTTTATAAAAACGTCAACAAAATTTGACAATATAGATATATCATTTTGATCATCATCATAATTTTTCTTCATTTATGATAGTATGGAGTTAGCTAGCATTCTCACTAGCCATTTAACGGCTAATTCCCACAAGAGTTCTGATTCTATTTTCCCAATTTTTGGTGTGTTTTGACCATTCTTAGTGTTCTTTGGGCACTTTTTGAATTACAAAAATGCAGACCATGAGACACTTCCAAATCCAATGAAAACATTAGGGAAATCAAATTCCTGGTTACCCCTCTGGATAACCTTTGACATGGATTTTATAATTAGTGGCTTGTTCTCTACATGTTATGTTCTGTGATACATGAGTGCTTCCCAAAGGAGATTTACAAGCTCAGGTAGATAACCGAATGCCAAACCCTTATAAAGAGGATGGGATGAGTAATATTTTTGGGCTCTGCTTTTAGTCAAATTTAAAATAGCCTTCGTACAAAGACATCAGTTTGTAAAGGTGGAGATACCTAGTTCAGGTCATCACAAAAATAAAAAAATCAATGATTAATAGTTCAAGACCACCAAACAACTAGGTCTAAAATCCATTATAATATGGTCAACCCATTTCACAGTGGTAATACAGTAGAAGAAATGAATAAAAATAAATATTGTACAATTTAAAACATGATGATTGTAAAAAAAATAGTAATAGCAAATAACTTCAGATGGCCAAATATTACTTTGATTGTAAATGTAACTGAAATGGATAGTATTACAAGAAATGTTTTTCCTCAATAAAGACTGGTTGACCATGCATGTCTGAACTTGTCTGCATAGCAATTATGCCATTACTAAATTGATTTTGTAAAGAATTTTTCTAGATATGTTCCACTGAATACTTCTGGCCAAGTAAACATCAAATAAGCTTCTGGATATTTGATACAACCCGAGACTGTGATAAGCAAACAAAGAGAGAGAAAGGAGTACACACACACTGGTACAAGAGATTCACACAAACACTGACACAAGAGAGACACACAGATACCAACACGAAATACACACACTGAGACAAGATACAGCCACAAACACATAAGAGACAGACACTGACACAAAAAAAGACACTTATACAAAAGACAGACAGACACAAAAGAGAGAGAGAGAGAGAGTGAGACAAACAGACAACTGTTTGGACTAATATTTCCTTACCTGCATGATGGCCATGCCTTGAGCAACACTTTCAACTCCTGGCAACCACTGGTGACACCAGTAGACAGCTTCAGCAGATATGAAGCAATTCATCTGTAAACCTTCATGTTTTGTAAGAAATGGAAAGCCATTTCTGAAGAAAAAAAACACAAGAATTTATACTACAAGCACACTGGAAATAAATAAATATTTACATAGATATTAATCTAACAATCTCAAATTGTTCTTCAACCTTATTTTAAAGTCTGGAGTATTTGCTCTAGAACACCTGTATTCAAACTGTATTCCACAGTATCTCAGGGTTTCGCGCAAACTCTGCAAGGTTCCACAAAACAGAGTGATATTTTCACAGATGCCTTCTTATTTCATCTATATAGTGATGATTGTTTAAAATGTTCTTAGCTCATTATGACTCCTAATTAAATTCCAAATAAGTTTTTATAACAGTTACATTAGAATCTTAAAGATCACATTTCAAGTTTACAGTCTTTCTCAGCTGTA